>CM051002.1:32258187-32545687 GCA_027704905.1 Muraenolepis orangiensis | reverse complement strand
TCTCTACCTCCACCATTCCCCCTCCTACCACCACCACCGGTACCTCCGCCTCCCACAGTCCCCCTCCTCCACCCTCTGCCCCTCGCCCCAGAGCCCCCCCTGACCCCTCTGTGACCGCTGCCCCCCAGCAGATAGGGGGCATGGTGTGGGATTTCCTGGGAAAGTGAGTGCTCTGTCCAGCACTGCAGCACAGCCCTGCTGCGTGACGTCTGAGACTCTGCTGCACCTGCATTCACTTTGATGTTCCTCCTTTGGGCCTGCATGTGTGTGTGTGTGTGTGTGTGTGTGTGTGTGTGTGTGTGTCTGTCTGTCTGTCTGTCTGTCTGTCTGTCTGTCTGTTTGCCTGCCTGTGTGTGTGTGTGTGTGTGTGTGCATTTGTACATTTGTACATTTGTGTTTGCATCCTGCATCCCTTGTGCACAAGGGATGTGTTTATTCAAATTGCATGCAGCTTGCAATAAGTTCATTGATAATTTGCAATTAGCAAGTAAAACCTAACACATTTTGCATGACAGCATGTAGATCAGCATACTTTATTTTTGACATGTAATATTATGCATTTAGTTACAAAACGACTACATGCATAATATTATACTATAATATGTCTCTAGACGGGCATACTCTATGTTATGTGATGCAGACGTTCTTTGCTTGTCTGTGTTGTCATTATGTTGTGTTTGATTATGTGTTGGATTATTTCTGACTGTATTAGTGTTGTGCTGGTTTATATGTATTTTAATGTAAATCACACCAATAGTTATTTTTCTACCAAATAATTTCTGACAAAAAAACAATTTGAAATAGCGACATTAAATGCCAAATATTGTGATCTAATTCACTTTCAATCTATATTCAATCTATATTTGAGGTAAATTAGTGCTACTTGGTGTGATTTAAAAAATGCTATTTATTGAAACACACACACTTTGTTGTGGTGACTGCTTTTTGTTGCAGCATTTTCTTTGTGCAGAAATATTCAGTTTTCATAGCTCTGTCTCCTGCCCCAATAACCCTAACCCTAACCCTGAGCCCATGTCTACTTAACCCGTACTGTTACCATCCAATTTCCACTTAACCCCTACTCTAATTAGCCCATGTCCACCTAACCCCTTGGGTAACCCAACCATGCATACGTAACCCTTGCTGTGACCACCTACTAAGGGCAATGCATGGCAGAGTGACTGTATAGAGTGACAGGATAGAGATGCTGTGCTTCAGATCTACACACGCTCAATAGAAGGTCAGGTTTCGAAGTTCCAGCCCGCTCCCTCCACCTGCTTCATGACTGATACTCTCACTTCACTAACCCCTTCTTGCCCAACCTGTCAAACCTGCTGGCTCCAGTCTGGCTGGCTGATGTTTTCCTTGACTCATTGCATGTGTGCCACCTCCAGGCTTGGCAACAGATGCACATTGTTCCATGGTTGCGGAGGAGAAGGTGCATCTACCAATAGCAGTGACAGACTGCCCAGCAGGGTTAGGGTTCGGGGTAACCCTAACCCTAACCCTCAGCATCTTCTGTCACACATACCTTTCCTCTGTGGTTGTTTGGCAAAGAGCAAGGATAACATCCTTGGGTTTACCTATTTTGGTTGATTGATTGATTTCTTTGTTGTACCCTATCCCTTCATTATGGATCTGTGTTCATGTTGTTTACTCTTTTCTTTTTATTCTCTTGTTTCTTGTGTCAACTTCTCATTCCCGCTTCTCATCCTGTAATGCACCTCCTCCTTCCTCCTCCTTCCTCCCTGTCTGCCGCCAGTCTTGCTCCTAGGTAAGTTCAGCCCTCCCCTCCTCCTCCTCCTCCTCCTCCTCCTCCTCCTCCTCCTCCTCCTCCTCCTCCTCCTCCTCCTCCTCCTCCTCCTCCTCCTCCTCCTCCTCCTCCAAAGCTGACAGGCTCAGTCCACCCCCCCACCCCCACACACACACACACTTTAAGTTGTGGTCAACCTTTGAGTTGTCTTGTCTGATCGGCTCATCGGTACGCGGGTATAATAGGTCCTACCGTACCCTTTCTGACTAATATTCAGTGAAATATTGAAAAAGATCAACTTGAGTAGACTCTGTTAACAGAGTGTCTTGTCTGTTTGTTTCTGTGGTGCTGTTGCCCTTTAATAACACAAAGGACCTTTGTGTTATTAAAGGGCAAACATCTACATTTTTATAATGAAGCGGCTTGATTATTTAATTATTTGTTTATTCAATAGGGACATTCAATGCACTGCATTCAGTGCACATTCAATGAACATTTCAGTTTTCACAGCCATGTATATATGCCGGATTTAGCCAAAAGGCTCATTTCCCTTCATAGTCCCTGGCAGGTTGTAACATAATGCATCATATCATACACTACAAATCAGTACATGTTTAAGACAACATCATACTTCATTACATCATGATGTTAGAACACCATCGAAAGTGCACAGGCATCAGTGTCTGTGTATGGACGCCTGATCCAGACGTGTTGACCTGCTTGTAGACGCTTGTACTACAATGTCAAGATGTACAGTCGGGTTCCCCTGGAGGTTTAATAGTGATCACACTTCTGGTATATGTTTACATGGGGACAGTGGGGCATTCCCCTATCGTAGGCAGTAATAGGGTGATAGGGTATTTTGATAACTCATCTATAACTACATAACTATTTATATATATATGTGTGTGTATCTTTCAGACAAGGAGGCAAAGAGCAAACTAAGAAGGGCCCAAACATCAAACTTGGACCCCAAGGGGACAAGAAGGGAATGGGACCCGACCTCCGGAAGGACGGGCCAATGGACCAGTTGAAGGTATGTGAAGTTGTGTCAGACGAGGATACAGATGGGAGGCATAGGGAGGCAGAGTAGAACACCAATGTCCAGTTTATTGTAACATACAGAGGTAGGGGTTGTACAGACAAATCGATGAATCGATCTGACTGAATCACAGTCATCAATTCAGTCAACGATTCTTAATTCAGAGCTCAACATTATTTTTCATTTGAACTTTAATTTAGAAAATGTAGGGGCGCCCACCAAATTGTAAAGAGCACCAACAATATTGTGTGGGTTAGAGTTCAAACACAAAAAGTAAGAGTACTGATTTTGAAAAACCCGTTAGACCCAACAAGTAAGTGCAGGCTCTACTAAACAAATTAAATCCAGCAATAAAAAAACAAACATTTGCCTGACTGAAAAATACAATCACAGAAATCCTAAGGTGCTCATAATAACATTTATTACATTGACAACATTGAGCCACTAGATGTCCCACCACCCCTTCCCCTTCCATTCCATTCCATTGGTTGCCGGTTGGTTCCACAGCCTGCATATTTCATGGTGGAGTGGAGTGAGACTCAGACTGACTCAGTCATGTCAAGTGATGGATCTTTGGTGGTAAGAGAAAAAGCTGAACCAATGTTCATCTGTTGGTCCAGTACTTGGAACCCATCAAAAGGTCCAAAACACTGGAGGTCAGTCAGGATGTACAACAAGATCAACAAGTAGCAGATGAACGTAGAATACTGGCAGAATACTGATAAGTAGGAGCCGCAGTGTGTCATGAGACTGGTAATATCTACTGGGACTAATCATGAATGGAGAATGGCAACACGTTGCT
Organism: Muraenolepis orangiensis; assembly: GCA_027704905.1. NCBI lineage: Eukaryota > Metazoa > Chordata > Actinopteri > Gadiformes > Muraenolepididae > Muraenolepis > Muraenolepis orangiensis. Next base: position 32,542,090 of record CM051002.1, on the reverse strand, counting down.
CCACATGATGATCAGAAATACATTGGATGAGGAATTGAAGGGAAGCAGGGAGTGGTTTAAGGCGGTACCCGGACCTTACACACCGGAGACCCAGACTTCTTAGTCAATATTTAAATCCCCCGGTTGTGGCACACATCACTCATTGTTGGTTTTATATAGGATAGAGGCGGGATAATGGTGAAACATTCCCTCCTTGAACAAGCTGAGCGGAAGGGGCTACAGAGTAGGGTTGGATGAAAGCAATAGAGAATGAGGTTGGATGAAAGCAATAGAGAATGAGGTTGGATGAAAGCAATAGAGAATGAGGTTGGATGAAAGCAATAGAGAATGAGGTTGGATGAAAGCAATAGAGAGTGAGGTTGGATGAAAGCAATAGAGAATGAGGTTGGATGAAAGCAATAGAGAGTGAGGTTGGATGAAAGCAATAGAGAATGAGGTTGGATGAAAGCATAGAGAGTGAGGTTGGATGAAAGCAATAGAGAGTGAGGTTGGATGAAAGCAGTGACTGTTGGGGGTTTCTCTGAGCCTTGTCTCTTCATTCAAAGGCTAACCCTGCACTTATGTATCCTATTGAACCTGGTTTGTGTGTGTGTGTGTGTGTGTGTGTGTGTGTGTGTGTGTGTGTGTGTGTGTGTGTGTGTGTGCGTGCGTGTGTTTGTGCACGTGTGTGTGTGTGTATGTGCGTGTGTGTGTGTGTGCGTGTGTGTGTGTGTGTGCGTGTGTTTGTGTGTGTGTTTGTGTGTGTGTGTGTGTTTGTGTGTGTGTGTGTGTGTGTGTGTGTGTGTGTGTTTGTGTGTGCATGTGTATGTATGTGCTTGTGTGTTTGTGTGTGTGCGCACGCGTGCGTGCGTGTGTGTGTGCGTGCGTGTTTGTGTGTGTGTGTATGTGTGTGCGTGTCAGCTGGAGGAGCTGATGGGTACGCTGGAGAGGACCAGGCAGGAGCTGGATGCGACCAAACAGCGTCTCTCTTCCACTCAGCAGTCTCTGCAGGAGAGGGACGGACACCTGACCAACATGAGACAGGAGCGGCGGAAACAGCTGGAAGAGATCCTGGAGATGAAGTAAATAGTGTGATATGTCGTTGTGATTCACTTTAAATTAAAGGATTACTTAGTTACTAGATTATTAGTTACTTTTTCTTTGGTCAGTACCATATTCTCTCCGCCACCAAATGAGTTTACGTTAGCCGTGCTGAACATAATGTGGTTGGTTCTGATTGCTCTATCCCACTCATGTTGGCTGGCCAGCCATTTTCCTGTTAAGAAAGATGACGTGTAAATGTCATAGATGTATTCATAAATAACACATGTATATGCTAAATGGCTCTGCTCTATGGTGTATCTTTTGAGATTATTAATATGCATTACTATGTTAAAGTATTAAATCAAACCCTTCACGAGATGTTCATTTAAAACACTCATCTTCATGCAAAGGGGTACATTATATTTCTGTGAAATGCACCTGATGCAGTAAATGGATAGAGAGGCACGAAATTAATCAGCACTTTATTTTATTAATGATTTTCGGCAGAAAAATAGACTAATCAGAAGCTTCCACTTCATATTCAGTACAGCTAATTTGGTGGTCCATGGATATAATTGGTAGGGTCGCCACAATCATCAAATCATCAAATCATCAAATCATCAAATCATCAAATCATCAAATCATGTCCAGAATATGAATACTGCTGAAGTAACATTATAAGTGTGTTCTATGTTCTATAATTGTGTTCTTTGTTTCTTCTTTAACAGACAACAAGCGCTGCTAGCTGCTATTAGCGAGAAGGATGCTAACATTGCCCTGCTGGAACTTTCTGCCTCCACCAAGAAGAAGAGCCAAGAGGAGGTGCTCTCCCTCAAGAGGGAGAAGGACCGATTAATGCACCAGCTCAAACAGCAGGTGAGGACAGCAGGGCTGCTGCACTCCACTCTCTGTGACATCCCTCTGCATAGTGGTGGTTTCAGAGCACTGCCTGGCTTAGGATCAGCTTCAACCATCTGCAGAAGAATAAAATACAGACCTGCACTGTGTTTCACATCCAGCCCTAACACTCACCCTTTGAAGGAAGATGTCAGCATTAGTAGGGCCCCTCTTAACCACCTTGTACACCCGAGTGCCCGTATCCGGGCGTCGCCCCCTCTCCCCCAATGCAAAGGTGTTGTGAAGCATTTAAACACGTGAGACGCATGTCATGTGACACACATGTGACATGTCATGTGACACCACAACAACAACAATGACATTCTCAACTTTTAGTCTAGCTTAACCGTATGCCCTCCATATTATGTATTTATCAACCAGATTATGTATTTCATATGTGCATGTGTACATGCAGAGTTACTTACATCTTTTTCCCTTCATGTTATCCACACAAATCTACACACATCATATCATATGAAGAGACTCCACTGATACCAACAATCCAAATCAAATCTTCATCGAACATTTGATCGTATAAAACTACAAAAAAAAACTAACGAATGGATGTCTGGGCACCATTTTGAAACCACACACAGTGTTTACAATCAATACAAAACAAAATAATGTGTAATAGCTAAGAAATGGTTTCACGGGAAAAAGGTGAATTGCCTTTTTAGAACACACAGTCTTTATAGCCATGGTAGCTGGTGGCTTGTCTTGGTGTCATTCCATTCCACTCACAAATTGGCAGGTCGAAGGTCAAATTGACCCCTGTTTGTGACTCATCACGTTTGTATTGTCATTTTTGCATTGGATTCACTGTTTTTATTTGCAGAGTCCTACCTCTACGAAAACCTCTATCTTTGCTCTACTTCACTTTATTGACATCAAATCGTGACCCATGCCGTGGCCCTATAGCCTATAGGACCACCGATAGCCCTATAGGACCACCGATAGCCCTATAGGACCACCGATAGCCCTATAGGACCACCGATAGCCCTATAGGACCACCGATAGCCCTATAGGACCACCAACTGATAATGCACTGGGTGGTTTTGAAGGGGTTCATTCTAAAATAAGAAATATATTTCAGGTGGAAATTAAACTACTACTACATTCACTCTGAACCAGTAGTATCCACATTGATTATTTCATTTGCACAACAATCTCACAAGGGTTACATTTCTTTAATATTACATTATTAGGGCAGCAGTAGCTCAGTCCGTTGCTCAGTCTGTTGGGACTTGGCTTGGGAACTGGAGGGTCGCCGGTTCAAGTCCCCGAAACGGAGTGAGAACTGGTACTTCGCCTCCTGGGCTCTGCCGAGGTGCCCTTGAGCAAGGCATCAGACCCCCTACCCTGCTCCCCGGGCAGCTGTATATACAATAGCTGCCCACTGATCCTAATACTAGGATGAGTTAAATGCAGAGAAACACATGTCACTGTGTGTGCATGTAAGTGATCAATAAAGAGGATTCATCCTCCAGATTTAGATTCAGATTATAGCCCTTGAAATGGAGATTGTCCTTTTTTTTCTTAAAACGTACAAACAAACAACAAACACATTTCTTTACATTGAACACAGAAAGAACATATATTGTAACTATTTGGTGGAAAAATGTAATTGATGACAGATCATAAAAAGAGGTGAATATGCCAAGCGAGAGCTTGGAGTCACGAGGACACACCCTGCAAACACCTGAAGTGTCTATTTCGGAGCTATATTTTGTAATAATTGCCCCTTTCCTTTTCCAGACGCAGAGCAGAATGAAGCTCATTGCTGACAACTATGAAGATGAGCACTACCATCCCCACGGTCCTCACGCACCCCCAGCCCAGCCTCTGCATCCTCAGGTCCAGCCTCAGCCCCACTACCCTCACACCCCCCAACCCCCACAGCCCCCACAGCCCCTGTACCCCCACGCTCCCCACGGACAGCAGCACCCGCACCCTCAGCCGGCCCAGTCCCCGTACCCCCATCCCCAGCAACACACACAGCCCCCCCCCGGACACACGCAGCCACACCCGGTGCAGCATCCCCAACCGCACCCACAACCGCACCCACAAGGGCACCCACAAGGGCACCCCCAAGGGCACCCACAAGGGCACCCACAGCCGCACCCCCAACCGCACCCCCAACCGCACCCCCAACCGCACCCCCAACCGCACCCCCAACAACATCCGCAGCAGCACCCGCAGCATCCCCAGCAGCACCCACCACACCCGCAGCAGTACCCCGTGCAGCACCCTCCGCCCCACCAGCACCCGCGTGCCCCGCAGCCCCACCAGCAGCACCCGCATGGGCCTCCCCCGCAACAGCACCCACATCCCCAGCACCCTCACGGCCCCCCCCAACAGGGGCCTCACCCTCAGCACCCACACCCCCAACACCCGCAGCACCCCCAGCACCCTCAGCATGCACCCACACACTCCCAGCACCCACGACACCCAGGGCCCCATCACCGCGGGGGGCCCGCCCGTGGACCACCCCATGCTGGTCACCGCCCCACCCCCGACCAGGTGAGACTCTCTCATTGCGGTGACGTTCATTGTACAAGATTGTCGCTGGGCTAGCTGCTAACTTAAGAAAGTATAGGCGTCAAAACATGAACTAATCATATTAGACATTGCACCTTTAATATGCACTAAGTGAACTAACACACACACTGTAACCATCTATCATCCATCAGGATGACGAGGAGGGCATTTGGGCATAATCTGGACCATGACAACCAAAGCACCAAGATTTTGAATGGTAAGATACGCAGTCTGACTAGGATGCTATGAATTCAATGAACTTGTCTCATGATATTTTTGTCCGAAACTAAATGTTTTTTTTCTTCTCTAAACTGTCCCAGGATGATTGAGTCACGATTGGGGGAGCACCGTTATGCCATGATGATAAAACACATTGACTACCTGACCAAAACTTTGATTGATATCACTGATTGAACATTTTACAATGGGGCCCGGAGGAGGGCTTCAGGTGGAGGCAGGCGGGGACACTGAGCAGGGGGAGGGGGAGGCTACAGTACCCGTACTCAAAGGTAAAAAGGCTTCATAGACCCTTTGAACACACATATGTGTGTTGTACTGTAGGTAACACTAGACCTCTTCTTGGTGGGATTGTGGCAGAGGGACCCGACTGGTAGCCAGGATTGTGTGTTGGAGAATCATTTTTAGAGAAAAACCAACACGCTTGCATCTCTACTGCCACAGAGGCCTGACTTGGTCCCCTGTCAAGATACCTGCTGAAGACGCCTGTCTCCTCCCACCTCCTCAGGCCACAAACAATCGGTTACATCAACATAAATATCATCATCTTCGTTTTTTCGGCTGAGGGACTGGGGCTCTGCCTGCCTCCCCCTGTCCCTTACTCAGCCAGCCCCCTGCTGAACCATCTGGTTACACCCGGTCCGTAGGGTGTAACTCAAGGTTATCGAACGTGGTGCAGGGCAACTGCATTTCAATGACGTTAACATTGTATTACCAATCAGCCCTTATATAGTCCACCACAATATACCTGCATATTGTTTCCCTACCATGGATGGAGGATGATAGAGGAGGCTTCATCCTTACCCAAGGTAGTACCGAGAGCCCCAGTAGTTGAGTGTTGTTCCGTTGCTACCAGGGAAGACTAATCAGACGACTTGTATATGCCTTTAGCTTTGCCTGCAGAGTAGGGTGTTCTGGCTGGTTGTGTTGGCCATGGTGAAGGCTGCCATTCATCTACCTTCATGTTACCTCATTTGAGCAGTTTGTGAATTAATCTATGCAGATGTTTAGTTACAAGTCATTTTATTTATCGTATTCCTTATGGAAAGAGATCAAAGTATATTTCCATTTCAATCAGGCTGACCATGAAAATGGCCAGAAGATATATGTACGTGAATCAGATGTTGTGGGTTTCTATGACTATGCACCTATTCACACCTCCCTCCCTTTGTAGGAATATTCCTAACGGTGCTGCTGTTGGTGCTTCACCTACACGGTGTCTGATGACCTGGTCTGATGGACTGGTCTGATGGTCAGGTCTGAGGGACTGGTCTGACAGACTGGTCTGACGGTCTGGGCTGACGGTCTGGGCTGATGGTCTGGGCTGATGAGCTGCTCTGATGAGCTGCTCTGATGAGCTGTTCTGATGAGCTGCTCTGATGAGCTGCTCTGATGAGCTGCTCTGATGAGCTGGTCTGATGGTCTTGTCTGATGGTCTGGTCTGATGGTCTGGTCTGATGACCTGGTCAAGAGTGTCCTTCAATAACTGAATAGGGACTTGATCCCAAAATGGGCTTACTGTTGTAAACTATTGTGGATGACCACATTGTACATAGGTATAAAACAACAAAACAGGGGCTCTGTGAACATGAATTATAATTTATCTGGGAGATTATTGTCCTCTGCATACAATGCCAGTATGTATGCTGTTGTTGGCTATGAAGTGAAAGTGGTGTTTGGTAGATGTTCTTCTATAGGTCAATCATCAGCTCATTCACACACATTCATGTGTCATGCAGTATATTTGCCATGATGCCCTGCTCCTTCTTCCCACAGGTCATGTCCATGTCTTATATCATCTGTGTGACCTCCCCAACCAAAAATGTATTGCGAACATAGTGACTTGTTTTCTCCTTCTTCTTCACGGTGGCCTGCACCTCTTCCAGAACTGTATACATATGTTATAGATATGCATATATTATAAATATATAGAAAGCGAGCTCTATAGAGTATGTCTATATGTAGTGAGAATATTATTCCAAACAAAGGAGAAAGACATTTTTATTTTCCTGTTTTTCTTTACAAAATAGCTGTCTGTAGTTTGTGATACGGTGTGCGGTGTGGAGACCTTCTTCTGGTCTGTGCATCAATGTCCCTCTTGTATAAGTATAAGAACATTCCCTTTCTAGTGGTTAAAAAACACTAGAGTCCTGTCACTTTAGCAGTCAAACAGGAAAGCAAGAATACGTGTGAGTGTGCATACGTGTGTGCCCCAATTTAAACATAGAACAAGGCAACATATCTACATTCTTGTAAGAGCATTTGTGTAGACTAGGGTTTAAGGTCAGTCCACTCAGAATCTAAATGTGACTTCACAATGCAGCAAGAAGAAGATGACTGTGGGCCAATCACTGCCCTCGGGAGTGAGGACTATCACCATAGCATCATTCCTTCTCTTTTCTTTGTGTGTTTGTCGTTGTCGTACCGTCGTGAGCAGAAGACACTACGTGTCGGTAACAGTATAACAAAAAGAAAATATAATAAAATCGATCCACCATTGTTGAAGCGTACAGTGGAAAAATTAGACTGTTATTACCCCCCCCCCCCCCCCCCCCCCTCATCACATCATGGTGCCTGTGTGTTTCTCCTACCATGGCCAAGGTGGATGGTTGTGTTGAAAGTGTCCCATCTTTTAGTGGGACCAGCATCGTCTGCTGCACTCCAAGGTCTCCCCCCCGGCTGTAGTACCTCGCAGCTCTGCTCATTGACCAAGAATTGCCAAGTCCTGTGAGTCGTTGTTCGATCTTTGCGTTTACAAAAAAACAATATAATCAGAGAACAGTTTGTGATTGTGAAGTAAGGGAGGACAATACAGACAGACAGTGGAGCAAAACTCTCTCATGTTAACATCAGGGGAACAGAGATGAAATCCTCCATTTTCAGGTCCTTATCCAGTGAATACTTGAAGTAGGGGCTTCTCCTACCATGAAAACAACCCTTATGCGATTAACATGGTAAAGTAATATGGAGCATTGTGTGTGCCCACGCATGCAGATTTTTACATAATGTGCCATCAGAAAGTGACTATTTAAGGACAACCAGTCTCTATGCAGAGCAAGAGTTTAACTTTTTGAATTGTTTTGGCTTGGGGCAAGGACCAATTCTAGTTGTAAGTGACTGGCCAGTGTGTGTGAAATACATATTAGTGGTAAAAAAGCCTTTAGTTCCACCCAAACCTTCCAAAAAGGCCTTTAGGAAAAGAAAAACATATTTAGTTTGTTTTATAAACAAGTTGCTTTTCAGTTGTGTTACGCTGTCAATGAAAACCTTTGGATTAAATAAATCACTGTGACCAATGCCAGAGACATCTTAAGTTAAATACAGCAAATGTTTATTATTATTTTTTCATTTTTGTATTTAAGTTATAATTTTATTTTATTTTTATTATTATTTCTGCTGATATCACTTTCAGACTGTACTATGTGTCTAATTCAATGTTATGACCTGTACAGTAGACTCTTAGGAACCAGTACAATGTGTGTACAGCATGCTGAATGAACACGCGCGCGTGTGTGTGGGCGTGGCCTATTATTTCCCATGGCGCATCACTCCTCCATACATTAAGTGCGTGATGCATTGTGGCGGTGTGATGTTGTGTCTCACTTACTGTGTCCCCGTAGTAGACAGCCTGTGCAGTTATATGAGAGTGCAGCATGTTTTCAGGGTGTTGCTGGTGTAAATGTTGAAAAATAAAGAGAAAATAGACAAAAATGAAGGCAGATTTGTGTATGTATGTGTGACACACACACACACACACACACACACACACACACACACACACACACACACACACACACACACACACACACACACACACACACACACACACACACACACACACACACACACACCCCTTTTGTGCTTGGTCCTATTCCCTCCAGGAGAAGGGAGATGAAGGATTTGAATGAAGAATGGATCCTCTGTTATGTTGCTGTTTTTCAACCAGAGAGGCTGTCTTTAGAACCCCAGGCGTTGGCTATTGTGTGTGCTGTAACAGAATATTACTATTGAGAGTTGGCCAACTCGTTTATATTCATCAAATAAAGGTGACTAACTTTCTGTGACTGTGTCTGTTTGGAGTAATACACGCTGGACAATACATTAACAAACACCAAAATGTAGGGAAAAAAATATTTTATTTTGTATTTGTATTGTATTTGATTGTCTGGTTTTTAAGATGAAATGGATAAGATAAAATACTATTTTATCAACCCACTGAAATATGATTAAACAGAGACTGACCCAAAAGAACAAGCATAAAATAGTCATAATGATATGAACAATTAAAGGTTTAAATCGTTCTTAGACAAAATGCAGTGCAAAAAAACAAATACATAAATAGAATAAAATAAAAATTTTTTTAAAAGCCACATCCGTGTTGTATTTGGCCGTAACGATGTAGGTTCAGATGTTAGGGATAATCCTGCTCACACACAATTCCATTCTTACCTCTGTAAGATTATGTAAGGTTATGTTTGTTGGTTTTGCTGTTTGAAGATAATTCAAAGGTATGTGCGGCATTGAACACAACTTGGTGGTTGGATTACTTATGAGCTGAGGAACAACAATTTTTGGCGCAGGTCTGGATCTGATGCGGGTTCACAGATTTTTTTCCGTTCAGCCTCAGAAATAGAGCGGCTGACAAACAAGTCATTTCCCAGGGCCTTCCTAGCCCTCCTTCAGGTAGTCATTTCCCAGGGCCTTCCTAGCCCTCCTTCAGGTAGCGGTCTAAAAAGCGGTCTCCTCGGTCCGAGAGCCAGTAGCCTGCCATGGCCGCCACGCCCCCCATGAAAATGGAGGTGAAGACCATGTCCCCCTTGGCGGCCAGCGTGGCCAGAGCACACAGCACCACCCCGAAGACCATCTGCTGAAGAACAGCCACCTCGTCCTCCGGGATGTCCTCAAACAGACCGCTCTCATGAGCGCCTGCAGGGGGCAACAGAAAAACATCTCACTGACTGTCTCACTGAATGCTCTGTGTGCATGAGTGACTGTTTGATTACAAAATAAATGTGTATGTATGTATGTATGTATGTATGTATGTATGTATGTATGTATGTATGTATGTGTGTGTGTGTGTGTGTGTGTGTGTGTGTGTGTGTGTGTTAAAGTCAAGTCACGGCAGGCACTCACTTGGCTGCTCCTTCTTAACACAAACATTGTTTTCATGAATAAAACCGTCAGCGCAGTCACAGAGGAAAGAACCTTCCACGTTAGTGCACAGCTCTTCACGACCCGGGCACGGAAGGGTCTTCTCCCCGCATTCATCGATATCTAAAGTAAGAAGAAAGCACAACTGTAATCAAGTACAGTACATCGAAAGGAATTGGGCATCTAACCAGAGTGCAAATGTTGCAGTAATGTGCATGGTAAATATATAATGTAAAGTTGTTGAATAATATGTAAAATATGTAAAAACAGTCTACTAAAAAAACATGTTAATAATATAATATGTCAATCATGTCAATAACATAAAAAGCTCAAATGTTGAAATGAATATATATAGATATCCATCCTTCCGCTGGTACCCAGACACTTGGCCCCTGTCAGTCTGTATCCTGCGGCGCACTTCCTGCAGCGTGCCGGTCCACTGCCCATGCATCCCACGCAGGACGGGTCACAGTCTGCAGCAAAAACAACCACACCTTTATGTGCTGATCTGTATGGACCGTATGTTGTATTGAGGCATCGCAGCACCTGACCTGGCTAATACTCCTGAACAGCCTGACCTCGACACTGATAGGAGCCCTCAGTGTTGGAGCAGTAGGAGCTGGGAGGGCACTGGGCCAGCTCGGTGCCACACTCATCGATGTCTGAAACAGGACACACAGGAATAACTACTGAGCCAATATTCACTAGCAGTGTAGTGACAGTTTTTCTATGTACACATTGTTATGCTCGAGTGGATAATAAAGAGGGAAAACGTGTATGAGTTGACATGCATATATCACCTTAAATTGCCAATATATAAACAGGTTGTAAATGTAACTGGCTGATTTATATTATCATTTATATTATTAAAGTTTTGCCCGGGGTAACGTCTTAGCGCAGATGCTTGCAAAAACATCACATCAAACATTTGGACATTTGGTCAGCATCCATTACCATGTTGACCTGTTGTTCTGCAACAGAGCCACCTTGGGATGTTGTATTCAATTAGTTTAAACTTAAAAACAATTCTGGTGTCTTGAATTGGACAGCAATGTTAACGTTAGCTAGAGTGTGAGAAGGTAACTATGATAACGATGATATAATAGGGTCTTTAAGGCCCTCAAACATTAAACTGTTTAGTTAGCTTAAGAGCGAGCTCATCAAGTGAGTTATTGTGAAGTGTGATAATACTTTTTACAACAGATATCCACATACACACACATTGAAATCTAACAATCAGTTCAGAACTGAACAGCTGTTCAAAATATAACACAATTATCTCACTATTCTTCCCAAACTTCCTTACTCCCAAATGTCTCCTTCATACTTTATACTAGAACAATAATTCAAACTTACTGCCTTATTATCCAAACTTGGAGTGGAAGGGAGACATTGAAGTATGGCCTCTCACCTTTCACCCCAGAACATCCTAGCAACCACCCAGAGCATCCTAGCAACCACCCAGATCATCCTAGCAACCACCCAGAGCATCCTAGCAACCACCTAACAAACTGTAGCAACCACCCAAAACATCCTATACCCAAATACCCATGAAAAAGCAGACAGTAGCACACCCGATAGCAGCCACCAGAAAACTATTACTTCACACTACCTTACACTTCTAATATACTAGGTATTGAAACTTTATTTTCCACACACACACACACACACACACACACACACACACACACACACACACACACACACACACACACACACACACACACACACACACACACACACACACACACACACACACACACACACACACACACACACACACACACACACACACACACACACCTATACAGGTGTTGTCGTGGAGTGTCCATCCACTTGCACATTCCAGACAGCGGTTCTTGCCCGGCCCAGAGCATGTTCGACAGGCGTCTGGACAACTTAGGAGCTGGGCCACGGAAGGCCAAGCTGAGCTCAGCCAAACGGTCAAGAGAAGACTGCAGACCACCATGGCTGAGGTGTGTTATGACTACTGTGTGAGATAGGACGTTTGAAATTAAAGTAACTGATTCATTCATGAACAAAGTAAAGTAACATTTATTGCTGCTGTTATAATGGGTCAATACAAAATCACATGCAAACATATACCATTTGTTTACATAGGCGGACTCGTCATTGATAAATCCTGAGGCCCACTTTTAGTTGCTATTATTGTAAAATGAGCGTCAAGTGACATGCCCCATGTGGTACTCTAGCCATTGAGACGCTTATCTCAGGATATTGATATATTATATCATATATATATATAATACAATATAATTCAATAGAAAATGGTTCTGACCTGTAACGGCAACGAGTTTCAAAGTTTAAAAAAATCTGCGGATATTCGGGAACTACTGTTCTACACACAGCTCATGGGGATAGGGTGGCCCGTATGCTTTCAATCTGTAGACTACTTCAAGTTACAGGTTATAACAATTCCCTACGGAGTTCGATTGGACTATCGTGAGATAATCGTAGACATCGATAAGAGTACCAGATGGGGACAGGCGGACAGACCAAAAAGCGAGACGAAATCAAATCTAAACACGCTGCTTGGGTTCAGCCATTGGAATTACCTTAAATGTGCATGACGGGAAGTTTCATACTTTCTGCAGACAGCCTTGAGTTTGTGTCTAAACGAGGAGGAGGTTGTGTGCAGTGTGCTCTACTTCTCAAACGAGTGATCTCTCAACACGCTGCGGGGCCGAGTCTGTTGCTGTTGGAGTGCACTTCACTGTCTTGACGGACACCAACGCGACCCTCCTACATTTGGCAGACAAGCCAATCACAATATGAGGCCCACCACTCACAGATAAGTGAATTTATTTTTAGACAGAAGTTGGCATGGATCAAACCAAAACTATTTATATCAATTGTATTGTACTCATTTCACTGAAACGAGTTAAAACGTGTTTTATGTACATAATAAGTACACCAATCCAGCATTAAGGTGTCTTATGCTCAGTGGCTTAGAGGCACAGTCACGTGAAAGGCACAGTCTCGGGTCCAGGGGGGAATGTCTTTTCCTTGACCTTGCTGTATCTAGCGGCTCCTTTATTCCCGGCTGTCTGTTGCTGGCTGTTCCCTCCACCCATTAGTTCAGACAGCATAGCCTGGTTTTGTGAGGGCAGGCGGAACAGTCTCAGCCCCTCCAGGAGCTCCGGGAGACGCGTGCCGCTACAGGCCAGCTGCACGGGACAGGACTCAAAATCCACCAATAGAAAGCGCTCCCTGGCCCGGCCCAGCTGCCTGTCCCCCGCCACACACCACAAAGCAGCAGAGAAGACGTCCGAGTAAGGACAGGACGACGTCACGGTGGGAGGGGGGCCCTCGGCCCGGTCCTCTGTCAAGGCTTGCCGGGGCCGTCCATAGAGATGGGTCCACTCCTGGGCTTTCTGCCACGCCCCACAGGTCAACACTAGCACCACCTTGCCCCCTCCCCGCTGCTCCAGATGGAGCAGCTGGGCGTACAGCCAGGGCAGAGGCCCCAGGGAGCACAGCTCCGCACGGCTCCACTGGTCCACCGTCACGCCCAGGCCCTGCTCCCGGAGGAAGGAGCCCAGGGCACACACCAGCTCACAGACCCCCGAGTCCGAGTCCGAGTCCGGGGGACTCAGCACCACCACATGGCCCCTCACAGCTGTGGGGAGGAGGGGGACAATTTGTTTGCACAAAGGGTTAGGGTCACTGTATGTAAATAAATAAATAAATAAATAAATAAATAAATAAATAAATAAATAAATAAATAAATAAATAAATAAATAAATAAATAAATAAATAAATAAATAAATAAATAAATAAATAAATATATATATATATATTAAGCTGCAAGCGACAAAAGTAACTCACTTTGCATGTATTTACCAGAGTGCCAGCAATTTGCCCATCCTAGAGGAAAATAAAGTATAAAGTTACATTTTAAGTCAATAATGTGATTTTTTCTACCTTTTTAACTGTAAATTGCTGTGCATGTGTGTGTGTATATGTATGTGTGTGTGTGTATATGGGTGTGTGTTTGATGCTGTAACTTCCAATCAACGTGTTGAAATGGCAATGTATTGAACTATTGAACCTGGAATCAATATCTAACATGAGGTCAAAGCAGCATATTAACAATTTTTTTAGTCGTTTTAGCTTAACCCAAAATGTATGGTTGGATTAAGTGTAGAATATATACACATACTTTTTATTCTGTTGTGTTGAAAGCAGAGAATAAGTACTGCCAAGAAAAACAATGGCACCATCCAGGCGATCAGAAGACTCCAGCGCCATCTGCTGACTGAAGGTTGTACACATGGTTAAACGGCGCATTGGCAGATTCATAAGAACGTTTTTGTTAGATTTATATTTAGTGTATGATGACGACTACCTGACTGACTCACCGTTATCAATACAGAAGGGACCTAACTCGTATTCCATCCCTTTGACTTTCACCTGTTGTGGAGAGTAAAGTATTTAGTGCATAAATAAATGATCTTGAATCGTGTGTGTTATTGATAACACGTGTGTTATTGTTAACGTGAACTGTGTTATTATGATTTATATGTGGACAGTATGAAACCACTTTTACCATCACACATGGTGGAAACCGAAGATCAAAGTCTTCAAAAGCTCCTTGTATTTCCTAAATAAGAAACAACACTGATGTTTTTAAATGGCATCCAGGCTACATAGGCAGATAACACTTCAGTAACACTATTTTGAGAAGAGAGAGGAAAGAGTTGGAGACGTTGAGATTACATTAGATTACATTACAGTAATTTAACAGACTTTTATCCAAAGCGACTTACAATAGTGTGTTTCAACAAAGGAAGGAAAGAGAACAACTCGTCACCAGAAGTCAAAAGTGCATTTAATTTCTAACAAGTCTCCAATAACTGAACCAGTGCTCAGGTAGAAGTACAATAACCTATTACAATATGTAATCTACTTAGAGATGTACCCTCACCCAGTGCCCTTCCTTATTTTGTCTCCAGTTGCCCTTAGATAGCTTTTTCCTCAGGCCGGTCATTTCCCTGCAGCCGTGGTGTGGGACGACTTCCCCTCTGCGACAAGGCCAGACCTGAGCGTCCAGTCTGCAAGGAGTCGACAGGTTCCACAGGAGAAGGACCTTGTTCCTGTCCACCAGTGCCAGAGACACAGAGAGGTTCTTCCATGCATTCCTTTGGATCAGGACCCCTGGAAAGCAACACAGAGGCATGTCACTGGAGACTCCTGTGAGAGTTCTACCTACTCCAAAATCATACAGTCATTCGGACCCATAACAGCTCCCGAAGAGCTGGCAATTTGCCTCGCGTGGTTGACTCCACGGTCGCTGTATGAATGGGTGAATGTGGGGCACTTATTGTACAGCACTTTAAGTGGCAACACATTTTAAAAGTGCGATACTCCATTCACTCATGGAAACACACCTATACAAACACACACAGGCAGACATCAAGGCTGAATGGGAACATGAAGGTTAAGGTCAATTACTAAATGGAAGTATATGACATGAGTTCTGCTCATTTAATCTGTAATTTGGTGGCATTTCTCAGATTTTTACACACTTTTCACACAAATGTTCACGCTCACCAGTGTGGTTTGTAAACGGGCAGCTCATAGCCCGACGAGACATCTGGTCCCCTGCATGCCACCATGCCTGGAACACACACACACACACACACACACACACACGTTCAAGATTCAAGATCATTTATTTATATGTGTAACAAGTTCAATGGAATGCTTACTCCCCATTCACTCCTGCAGTATGAATTATTGACAACAATGGATGCGGAAGTGAAACTATAACGATAAGTAACAATTTTAAGTAAAACATTTATAAATAAGTGTCTGTATGGCATGCAATGAAATGGGAATATGCTACGATAAGAAAAAGAGATCTGCATAGTAACCTGTAGACACATGCAGGTGGTGACAGCAGACAATGGAATGGTCGTGGTATTCATTATCTAGGAAAGAAAAGGCATGAATGATCCTGTAGCGGTTATACATGAACAGGGATTACATGATCGTGGACTACAGGAAGCAGAGAGGAGAGCACGGCCCTATCTCCATCGACGGTGTTGCAGTAGAGAGGGTCAGCGGCTTCAAGTTCCTCGGCGTGCACATCTCCGAGGACCTCACATGGTCCACGCACACCACACACGTGGTGAAAAGGGCCCAACAACGCCTGTATTTCCTCAGGCGTCTGAGGATATTCAGCATTGGCCCCCGCATCCTGAGAACATTCTATACCGGCACTCGAGCGCAGAGCGCTTCAAAGGGTGGTGCGGACGGCCCAGTATATCGTTGGAGGTGAGCTCCCCTCCCTCCTGGATTTATACAACCAGCAGTGCGTGGCCAAGGCCAAACGCATCATAAAAGACATTGCCCACCCCAGCCACGAACTGTACTCACTGTTACCGTCAGGCAGGCGATACCGCAGTATCAAGTGCCGCACAAATAGACTCAGAGATAGACAGAGTCAGGCCATCAGGCTGCTGAACAAGGGTGTATAGCATATAACAATGTCTATTTTATTACATTGATTTGTATATACATATTGCTCTTTTTCTGTGCTAATATATTGCATTTTATATATGCACTTATTTAACTTTATACAGTTTGTACTTTTTACTTCTTTCTTATTCTATTATTTTTAACTGCTGTCTGTCGTTGGGTATTGCACATAAGATTTTCACCCATTGCATATACTTAACTATATATATATATATATATATATATATATATACAGTATATACACACTATAGTATATATATATATATATATAAGTATATATATATACACTTAACTATATATATATATATATATATATATATATATATATATATATATATATATATATATATATATATATATATATATACTATAACTTTGATGTGACAATAAACTTGACTTGGACTTGAGTGTGTGTGTGCGTGTGCGTGTGTGTGCGTGTGTTACCTGGCAACCTCCATTCCTCTCATACTGGAGACACACCACTGCACGCAGGCCCCTGCGGCTGGCCCCCACATGGAGCTCCAGGCGGCTCCTCGTCCGGTCAACAATGGTCTTTATTCTGGGGACTGAACGGAGAGCAGCCAGGTGTCAATCATTACCCTGTCGCTTTATGGCATCTGCACAGTAGGTGGATTTATGATAGGAATAAATAAACCTGAGTGCACTTTACCTTCACATTCTTCAATAGACTCATGTCGGTCGAGAGAACACACTGGGGAGAGAAGAAATGTCACCACAATACGTGCAATATTTTCAACATACAATAAAAACATTTGAAAATATCTTTAGTCTCTTTAATTTGAACAAAAAAGTATATAATATAGCCTGGATAAATGATGTACAAATACTATTGTAAATATATACAGATACTGCAGATTCTTTTGGTACAAAAGAATGTTATTATGTTATTATATTGTGATTTTACTGCGGTTGTAATTATTATTTTATCATCTATCTCTAAGAGTGTACCTTGATCCAGGGAGGGCATGGAGAGTTCTAGATAAGGGTGGGCCGAGCTACTGGGATGAACAGAAAGCAGAGCTCTGCTGCCATAGGTGACGCACAGCGGCTGACTCACCAGGGACAGCTGTAAAAGAACACACAGCAATTAATACGTTCATTGAATTCATGTTCACAATTGGACAAGTCATTACTGAACATGATGAGCAGTCTCCTCCTGATTCATTGCACAGTAGAGAGCTTTAGCCAGTACTTAATATAAACTCAAGCTGTTTACATTGATATCCCAGCTATACACCATAGCTGTATTTATGAGGGGATGATACTTGAAGACCTTAAATTGTAGTCAAACTGTCGTCAAATGTGCAGCCCACTTCAAAGACTTGGAAAACGTATCTACTGTCAGTAATTGACTGTCAGTAAAGTGAAGTACTGACTACTGTCAGTACTTCACAATGACAGCATCTGGTGTATTGGCTGTATACCACCTGTTGGTTATCAAATAAATGGGAAAAAAGTATCTTAAAAGTAAACATTGTACCTGTGTTGTATTTGACAGAGGAAGATCATCCGGGTGGAGGGTGAACCAGACCCTCTTACACACAGGCAGGATGCTTTCTGTACAGCACACCCGGACGGATGCTGGCCAAACACAGGATACAGTGAGGGTCATATCCTTGAGAGGTTAAACCCTAATATGGAGACGCTACTTTGTTTGTCGTTTAGTACCTTTAAAAAAGGTGCTGAAGGTACAATTTAAGAGGTATAATTTGAGTGTAATTTCTTAGAAACGCCATAGCCATCTGCTATAAGGGGGAGAATATTCTGTTAGTAGAATATGTGTTCTGGTGAACTGCGCCTGCCTCTGCATGAGACCATTTAGATTGTAGACCGCTCCCGGTTCATTTCTGACCAACCAGGGCATCTCTTCCCTGATTGGTTCGGGGGAATCCATCTTGCCTGTCAATCAGTATATTCACATGCAGAGGGAAACCCAGTTTAGCGGAGAAACCAGATTACGGACAGCATTAGCATATTTGATGCTGTTTCACATGCCCCTACGAGAACCACGTTTCAGGCAGTCTCGGAGGGCACATTCGCGTCTTACACATTAATATAGATACAAAAAAATGTACAAGCATAACGTTATAAGATATTGGACATTCAACAGATATTCACACTCTTTACAACAAGTAGCTGAGTCTGTTGGGACTTGGCTTGGGAACCGGAAGGTTCAAGTCCCCGAAACAGCTGGGCACTGCCGAGGTGCCCTTGAGCAAGGCACCACACCCCCTCCTACACTGCTCCCCGGGGGCTGTTTATATATATATAATAGCTGCTTACTGCTCCTAATACTAGGATGTGTTTAATGCAGAGAAACCAATTTCCCTGTGTGTGTGTATGTGACCAATAAAGAGGATTCAACCCTCCACATTTAGATTTAGACCCCTCTTTCAACTACTGGCAAAATAATTAAGACATGATTTGTCAAGCAGAGTTCGAACTTGAACTCTGCTTGACAAATCTTGACTTAATTATGTTTCCAGTAGAACTTTGAAAGATGGGTCAATTTGGATTTGTCAAGCAGAGTATATACACAATATATACTATATACACTATATACACTATATATACGAATATATACACTATACATGCCAGAGCAGCTTGTGACCAACACAACAAGGGGTCTGCAATATCAGGGACTCAGTTCATACCTCTCTGACCGTTGGTTCTTCCTCCTCCGCCTGCTCCTTTGTCCTCATCCTCAGCATGGTCTCGGTCACTCATGTCTAGTTGAGGGTGGACGAGGATCCTCAGCTCTACGACCAGACACAGTTTACACTCCCGTCTGTGTTTACAGCACAGCTGGGCCCGCGCCTGGATCCCCTGGACATCCACCACCTCCTCCTCCTCCTCCTCCTCGCTTCCGAAAGGGGGGTCCATCGGCAAGTCATCACTCACACTACAGTTAGACAGGCCCTATTCGAAAAGCAACAGGGAGAAAACTAAAAACATGACAAATGGAAAGTACAACTGTAGTGAAAACAATGAACAGCTTTATATTAGCAACCACATCTGATGGGTTGACCTTTTGCAGAATGGGTGTGTAAGGAGGATATTATTGTGTTGTTTCCTTTGTGGAACAAAGATGTGAGTATGTGTTATTAGGTCTACTAAAATTTAAGCAAGGACAGGAAATTAGAACAGATAAAAGCCTCGCTGGGAACGTGAAGTTTCAGGAACACAGGAAATTGCACATTTGATTAAAGGCAAACAAAAAAAGACTGTTTACCTGTAAGCAGACGACTCGTGTTTCATATCCGTTCATGTCAAAGGAAACAGCCGTGATACAAACAGCCGCCCAGAGCAACCCTCCCACACATAATCCAAACATGTTGCCTCCTCCAGAAGACTCTATGGATCATCACCATGCCTCCACATCACAATCACATGGATCATCACCATGCTTCCACATCACAATCACCCCTCCCGACACGACTGGAGGCGGCTGACGAGGGGCGGATCACCTGCAGCAAAGGACGTCATGTAGTTATTGTCGTTATAGGGGTTGAATGTTTAAAACCGCAAGACAGTCGCAAAATTTAAAGTATTTTACTCTCGTTCAATGCTACAAAACCGCTTCGAACAGCGTCCTAGACTGGTTTGTTATTATTTCTTGTTTTTGCTCCTGAACAGACACAGAACTACAAAAACAAATACTGAGCTACTAAAAAAACAATCGCGATCAATCGATAACCATGGAAGCGTGTGATCACCTCCAGCTGATCGGGTCTGTGTGGCTCCCCTCAGTCCTCCACACGCAGTTTCATTTTACTATGTTCGACCATCGCATTCACACACTGTATTAGACTATTATCCCCGTGGTCTTTCCCTGAAATATTTTTGCCATACAGTCTGACTATGAATGAAAGAACAATTACTCATTTGCACTGCAGGCTTCCTCCCGAGAAACTACAAGAACACATTCTAAGGTAAAAAATATACAAGCCTACATTTCATAAGCCTTGGCCCTTTTAAAGCAGTGCGTAATAGTTACTAATACGATACTAATAATAATAATAAACCATGTCTAAGAGCCTACACCTTATTGCATTTCAAAGCACCTATAGCACGTTTGGTTAACTTAAAATAAGTGTGGCTACTCACTGTGTTTGAAGATACTAATGTTGGTTGATCAAAACATGAACACTAAATCCACTATGCTTCTGAAGACTTCTGCGTCAACAGGGATAGGCTGCACTTCAGTCAACGTTCTCAAAAGGAATGGTAGGTTGGTTTCACAATACCTGTTGGTATTCAGTCAGTGATTAGTCCCTCCTCTCTCTCTCTCTCTCTCTCTCTCTCTCTCTCTCTCTCTCTCTCTCTCTCTCTCTCTCTCTCTCTCTCTCTCTCACACACACACACGGGACTCATACGTCTCCTCAGCAGGTCTACAAGTGTTTACCTGAACAAGTGACCTCACAAGGTGACGCCCAGCTCAAGGCGGGGAACAACAGGAGACAGAATATTCTTGGACAGAATCTACCCTGCATATCCAAGAGAGAAAGCTGTTGAAGCAGACTTCGATGAACTGAGTAATAGACCTCAGACCTCTAGCTCACTCCAAAGTGATAGGTTCACTTTGGAGTGAGCTAGAGGTCTGAGGTCTATTACTCAGTAGAGATCCGTAGAGATCAACTACAAATTGCATCACTTTCTGTAAGGCTAGAGCCTCCAAAGTCGAGTACACCAGGAGTGGCAGAAAGCAGTTGGGAGGCATTATCTTTAGGAGCAGTGTTTTTAAATGTTACCTGCAAAGGAGTCTGGATTGAGATGGACTTCCAATACAGAAATTCAATAATCAACGCACAAATATTAATATTATTATGTAATATTATTCCCAACAGGATGAGAGGTTGGCTGTCTATCCCCGGTGTTAGCCGGCATTTACCGGTCATTTAAAAACCTGCCGGTCAAAATGTCCGGTAATAATGCTCATACTAAACTTAGATCCTGGACATTTGAGTTTTGACTGCTTTATTACTGCCCCCTCCCCCCCGAAAGGGTGACCGAATGAAGTGACCAATCAGCTGCCGCTCCTCTCATGACGTCACGCCGCCCGACGAGATGCAGGTGCAGTGATGGCCGCTCCACGGCTATGGGGCTTTAATGTTAGCGCTCCACGGCTTTAATGTTTGCGACAGCTTGCCAAGTGCTAATTTCTGAGTTCAGCGAGCTGTACCCCGACTGGGCCACACGGGCTACAATGGCCTGCGTTCTGCCCGTGTCAAGTGACCAGCAGAGAGGGGCTTCTCCCTGCAGAATGGTTTGAAAACATGACTGCGGAGTCGTCTGGAGGAGGAGAGAGTGATCTTATGCGTATTGCAAGCTGCAAAGACACATGAGACACCTTTGATTTCAGCTCGGCTCAGAGGACTTTGCCGCAATGAAATGAAGGAGAAAGCAAAAAGTTGCCTGGTAGCCTACAGGGTAAATGTGATGCCATGTAGCCTATGTTAAAACGGACTACAGATGTTACAGGTGTTTTGAAATAGCCTCGATTTTTGCGGCTAACGAGGTTTTGCTCAATCGCTCTTGTTCGTTTTGTTGTTCATTAAATAGTCAAATTTATTTGGGGTCTTTGTCATTCTTTCGTCAATCTAGGTGTACATTATAGTTGCGTTTGTAATATAGACTGTTTTTGAAACAGACCGGTAAGTTTCGAATTTGTCCGGTAAAATAAAATCTGTCCGGACACTTGACCGGCAAGAAAATATCCTAGCGGAAACCCTGATATTTATATATAAAACAGTGGGGTGGTTTTGGGAGTCTGGCTTGGAATCCAGTTTTTCAGAAGTTGATGGGTGTCACATCCGAATCAAACCCCTTGGAGAGCCCGATGCCCAGTGATAACCGCAAGTTGTTCCCTTCTATCCAGCTTCTATCCCTTCTAAGTTTTTCAGGGTCCTCCATCACAGTCCCTGGTATTGGCGAAGTGTTTACAGGGTACCTTCATTCTGGGTGATGGAGGGTATTCATGCATGGAGAGGCTCATCTCCCTGGTGACTGTATAATAACCCAGTCATAGGAATGGCACAGCACTGATTATTTATTATATACCGGTAATAATAATAATTATTCAAATTTGTCAAGTACAGTACAGTGAAAGGAATTTCTCTGCATTTAACCCATCCTAGTATTAGGAGCAGTGGGCAGCTATTTATACAGCTCCCGGGGAGCAGTGTAGGGGGTGCTGGGTGCCTTGCTCAAGGGCACTTACCTGGTGTTTGGGGGATTTGAACCGGCAACCTTGCGGCTCCCAAGCCAAGTCCTTAGATGTACACTCCTATGCATCCTCCTCGATGCATGGGAGTGTAAACCTGATGATCTTTATGTCAAGATGTCGGAACAAGGCCATCTGCATCATTAAGGACCGCAACCACCCTGGGCACCATCTTTTCTCCCCCCTGCGGTCCGGTCGCTGGTACCGCAGCATTCGAACCACGACTAGCAGTTTCAAGGAGTTTCAGGGAGTGCTGCCACTATCTTATCACTATCGAATCATATTACATTACATTACTTACATTATTTAGCAGAAGCTTTTGTCCAAAGCGACTTAAAATAGTGCTTTTAACAAAGGTAGGTAAGAGAACAACTCGTCACCAGAAGTCAAAAGTGCATTTTATCACCAATTGAATACCAGTTACTGTACTGTGCACTGTATTCATGATGCACTGCTGCATGACTGGCACTTTAAAATGCTTTTTAAATGCTTTGTGCACATATATATACATATACTGTATACTGTATCATCCATCTGACACTTTATGTTTCTGTATAATATGGTTATAGTATAGTGTTGTTTGTAGTATATAGTAGTGTTGTAGTATCTAACTAGTGTTAGAATGTTCGATTTTTGTATTTTTTTTTTGTGCAGCCATGATAATGATAATGATAAAGTTATTCCTCATTAGAATCGGATAGTTGTGTGAATGAGTCTGGTGTTGGATATGGAGCATGGAAAATAGACAATCCTAACGGCTGGAAAAGAACCTTGTGGCCCTGAGGTCCACAGACTCACCTTTTTACCTGCCCATTGTGCTTTAACATGACCGCTCCGTGTCCTTGACCCCTAGGTCAGCTGCTGAAATCACTGATTACGAAAACATAATGCACATTCCTTTCTAGAAATGTTATCAAAATGCATTTAAATTCTGAAACTATCTTAAAATATTGCATTTTCCACTGAGAACAAATGGAAGGTCAGTCATTGTGTTTTCGCAGACATAAACTTGACAGTCCCGTGACCTCGACGTAGGGTCGCTTCCACCAGCCAATAGGGACAAGTGGGGGTCGTTTAGGGCAGTATTGACAAACAACCTATTGTGCGCGAGAGCTGCCACTGTTAACATTGTCATCCATATAACATTACACAATCGTACACTATCATATACTCTACTGCACTGTATTCACAATGCTGCTGCGCTACTTGCAATATAAAATGCTGTTTGCACCAAGTCAAGTCAAGTCAAGTCAAGTTTATTGTCACTTCACAGTTTACACAAGTATAAAGCAGTGATGGACGTATATATATATCATCCGTCAGTCACTTTATTGTTCTTTTTATTGTGTACAGTATTGGTATAGTATAGTGTTGTATAGTATAATTATAGTATATAACTCAATTTAATTATTATTGTAGTAGTGGTATTCTGTGTCTGCAACATAACCAACATTCGTCATTAATCGTCATTAACCATCATTACTGTAGTAATAATAATAATAATAATATTAATGAAAATAATAAATTATTTATATTATTGGAAATATAGTTATTAAGAGAGGTAGTTATATTGTCATTGCATTTCAGTTCCATGTTCCTTTCCCTCATCTGGGTCCACTGGCCAAGGGCCTCACATTCCGTATGTGAACTGTATGGTCATTCCTCAGCTGGACTTCAGAAAGACAACATATTTCAAGAGAGCAATATTAAATACACCAATCTTTACTATACAATGTGTAGGATAAAAGAAGACATCATGGACAAGTGGCCATATGGAACTGACAAAAGGACAAAAGGACGTCTATCCAGACATCCAGAATGGACTGGGAACCTTACAGATACCATGTCAGGAACATCCCGATGCACGACCAGCACCTGCAGTCTCAGAGAGAGAGAGACAGACTAGTGCAGGCCAAATATAACCCTTACACACACTTCCATGGAAGAGGCCTCGCTCCGGTCAAATGGTTCTGTAGCTTAAACATTTGTATTGGTATTGACTCAGACTCGACCCTTTAAGATCTTGGTCTTGACTCGGACTCAGAGTATAGTATGTATTGGGTCTTGTCCGAATCACTGTAGTATAGTATTGCATCGTTTAGTATAGTATCGTATTGTTGTTGACATTTTTGAATGCAGGAGTGAATGGGGAGTAAGCATTCCATTGTACTGGCAAATAAAAACATCTTGAATCCTGAATATTATGCATGTGAAATGATTATTTGCCATTATCCACTATAAATAAATACTTTTACTCTTGCAAGCTCATTTTAAGGGAGGATGGTCCTCCCTTTCCTCAATGGCAAGCCTCCTCTGATATATATATATATATATATATATATATATACACACATACACACACACAGTATATCTAATGTGTGTGTGTATGGGGTGCTGGTCCATGCGGTACCCTGGTCCTGTGTGTGAGTGCTCCAGCTGGTCAGCTGTGGTTGAGGGTCAGTATTATTGGCTGATCCGTTTTTGTTGGTCCACCAGCAACTAACTTTCAATGTAGATCTGGTACATTTAATTATGAGACAGCGATGACGTCATTAATGGAGACTCCAGTACCTCCAGACTTCTAAAATGTTTTAAACTATATATTCCTCTGAAGTACTAGACAGGGAGTAGGGAAGGATTTCACTATATAGTCCTCTACATTGAACTACTAGAGAGGGAGTAGGGAATGAGGGAAGGATTTCACTATATAGCCCTCTATATTGAACTACTAGAGAGGGAGTAGGGAATGAGGGAAGGATTTCACTATTTAGTCCTCTACATTGAACTACTAGAGAGGGAGTAGGGAATGAGAGAAGGATTTCCCTATATAGTCCTCTACATTGAACTACTAGAGAGGGAGTAGGGACTGAGGGAAGGATTTCACTATATAGTCCTCTACATTGAACTACTAGAGAGGGAGTAGGGACTGAGGGAAGGATTTCCCTATATAGTCCTCTACATTGAACTACTAGAGAGGGAGTAGGGACTGAGGGAAGGATTTCACTATATAGTCCTCTACATTGAACTACTAGAGAGGGAGTAGGGACTGAGGGAAGGATTTCACTATATAGTCCTCTACATTGAACTACTAGAGAGGGAGTAGGGAATGAGGGAAGGATTTCACTATACAGTCCTCTACATTGAACTACTAGAGAGGGAGTAGGGAATGAGGGAAGGATTTCACTATATAATCCTCTACATTGAACTACTAGAGAGGGAGTAGGGAATGAGGGAAGGATTTCAGGGCACAGCCATATGTATTTTGGTTTTTAAGACACAGATATATTGCCTTTTCATTAGAAACATTTAATTGATCTTTATATATTTGTGTATTCCTCTATGCTCCTAGATGTGTGGCAGTGTCAACCATGTCAATGAAAGATCAACACTTGTGTTGTTACCCTCTGTTTTTACACACATGCACAAAGTGTATAAAACAGATAGGAAATGGGAAAAAGTATCCTCTAGGTTTGAGGAGAACCCAAATGTTGTTTTGTAATCATTACTACTACAGTGTTAGTGTCAATTATGTTACTGTGATATCCACAATCACCTCCTTATTCACAAATCTCTAACCATATTATTTGAATGACGTATATTTTTATTTTCTCAATGTCATCTCGCCTCAACTTGTGTGCTCAGCGGGTAGCTGGTGGCTGGCAACGAGGTTTGGCAACTCAGAGCACGGAATTATGACACCCGCTAACCCTAGCCCCCACTTAGGGCAAGGAACAACTCCCTTATTGATGAGGGAACCTTGAGAAGGAACGCAAAGTGGGGGATCCCTCCTTCCAGGGACGGTTAGGAGTGGAATGGGTGCCAAAATTGTTTGTCTATGTGCCTCTGAGCAGTGGCTGGTTCCCTGTAGTCCTAGAGAAACCGGCTCACATTAGCCAGGGCAGCATCCGGAGGTGTTGAGGAGGGACCGCAGGAAGATATGGTCATCAGGTCCTAGGGTAGCTCTCTCCCTGTCGGGGTCTTTGGTTCCGGTCTTTTGACCGTCTCAATCTCCGGGTAGGCCACCTGCCACCCGGTGTTGGTGTCCGATCAGCTGCAGCTGCACTTAACGCCACATGCACCCCCCCACCACCACACCCATTACTCCTCCCTATTAGGGGAGCAGCAGGAGGTGAAACAGCAGCCGATCTTCCGCATGGATCTCCGGAAGCCAGCGCGACATCCGCCTTTCTTCTTAGGGGGAGGGTTATCCAACAGATTGTCCTCTGCTGCAAGGAAGAAGCAAATACGAATTGTAGTCATTGCCAACAAGCTATCTTTTTGAAGTGTCCAGTGAACCATGGATCTGAACGAGCGGCGATGTCTTATTGTATATGCAGTGGACTGTATTTAACCATAGCTGTGCATGTATGTTGCACAGGGATGTACCTATGTGGGTTCAGTTCCTTGTGCCCTCTTGTACTCAAATTATGCTATTTAAAAGCAATGAATCTTAAACATCTGTACACTTAAATATAATATGAATCTATCCACAGATCCACCTCACTGAAAACTCACCCTCTGGTGATAGGGCTGGGATCTCATCTACCTCCGCTGACTTCTAATAATTTGACAATTCAAGAATGTAAATGTTTGCTGGAGTCAATAGCTGCAGTGGAACAGTTATATGGAGCAGGTTTTATTCATTTTAAATTGTTTCCCATGGGCGATCAAGAAACCAATGTGAATGATCATGTTACTGAGGGACTTACAGCCACGTTTGTAGCCATTGGCTGGTTAAGCAGCGCCCCCTGCTGGTCAGACTCCACCATCTCCTTAGAGAAACTGAACAGGTAACAGAAACAACACAAGATCAGGAAAATGTGTGAATAGCAGAATTAAGTCTTCAGAAAATAATCATTTCAAGTTGTGTTAATTATAGCTCAATTTTTTGTAGGTCAATCATTTGGAATTCTAAGTGTAGTTAAGTTGACATGGTAAATGCAAACAGAAATGTTTGAGTAAGGCTTACTGACCTCCCAGACGTAGGGGGTATGACAGGTGAGGTACCTCTGGTGTATGTCGCCGCTGGTGAAGAACCTATGAGCCAGTAGGTCTGAGCAGGTGGGCCGGAGGTCTGGGTCCATCTGGAGACATGCCTGAAACAGAGGGAGAACAATAGATCCTCAACACAACACGGTCAATCTGCCCTCATCGGATCTGAGACAGCGATTGTACGACCGGCACCGATCCAAAACGTCTCCCTGGATACGTACCTCTATCAGCTCAGCAAGCAGGGGGTCATGGACCCCGTACTTCAGCCTTAGGCCCTCGGTAGGAATCCCGGATGCAGGCAAGTCGGTGAAGAATCCTACCTCCTGCTTAGCGGTCAGGGGCCCTGATTCATCCAAGAAAACGCTTTTAGAATTAACAAAACCACTCTGACAATAAATCGCTATGGCAACAACAATATAATGATAATTACCATCACAACAACTGTAACAACAATGTGCCGACTTGGCCATGTCGATGATGGTTTTGTGAACACTTTCTTTGTGCCAACACTCTAATTATCTAAAGGGTGGGGTACATGGGAACACTTTTAACACATGAATACACAGTTCTCAATTTACCCCAAATATATGTATTATTTATATGAAATATATTTTTTTATAATATCATTTTCTTGATTTACACCTCAAATCCTGCATCATCTCCATCAGAGGGTGAGGGTGTGGGTGATGATGGATCCTCCTTGCATTCACGTCCACGGCCACGGCCACGGCCAGGCAACAAGACATAGTCCTATGACTATGAACAGTAACAAGATGAATAGTAACAACAGAAACAAGACATAGTCCTATGACTATTAACAGTAACAAGATTAATAGTAACAAGACAGTCCTATGACTATGAACAGTAACAAGATGAACAGTAACAACAGTAACAAGACATAGTCCTATGACTATTAACAGTAACAAGATTAATAGTAACAAGACAGTCCTATGACTATGAACTGTAACAAGATGAACAGAAACAAGACATAATCCTATGACTATGAACAGTAAAAAGATGAACAGTAACAACAGTGCCTATGAACAGTAACAAGACATAGTCCTATGACTATAAACTGTAACAAGATGAACAATAAAAACAGTAACAAGACATAGTCCTATGACTATGAACAGTAACAAGATGAACAATAAAAACAGTAACAAGACATAGTCCTATGACTATGAACATTAAAAAGAGTTATAGTCCTAATAAACCTAGACATTTACAATTAACAGTCAAAGGCTCGAAGTGCTTCAATTTTTTTTAAATTAACGTATTGCTCCTTATTCAAATCATTGGCAGAAAGCTCTTAACAAATCATAACATAAGTTATCAGCGTTACAGAAGACATCATAGGCATCAAGCCCATGGCCGTATTTTTGGCGGATGTATTCCTCGAGCTTTAAGCCGAGCTTTAAAGCAGCATAAACGGTTTGTTGCGAGTGAAGAGAAGGAGTCATGTAGAGAAGGAGTCATGTAGAGAAGGAGTCATGTAGAGAAGGAGTCATGTAGTGGCCAAAATCCTTTGTGAATTGAATTGTCTCATGAACTCCTGTTTCTTTGTTCCTTTTGTTGGCCACAGATGAGAGCTTAGGGCTGGGAAGCAGTGTTTGTCTCGCAGTTTGTTTAGGTAAAAGAACATCCAATGGTCGTTGTGAGTTCCTGATCTTCAAAGTTTATTGCAAAAAATGAAAAGAATATACGAAAACAAAATGAACATTAATCTTTTAACTGTGGCAGCAGTTTCCACTAATCTCTCCACGCTGAGGCTGCGGTTGCGGTCATTTCCGGTAGCGCTGCTGCCTGGCTGCTCTCCCCCGTCACACCCATGGATGGATCAAATAACGGTTAAATAACGGTTAAATAACGGGTCACACCCCGTACCTCACACTTAACACTTAAGCCCCGCCCTCACCACCTGAGCAAGGCGCACCTCTTGCTGAAATAGAGAAAATGCATGAATACAACTTGCAAATAGATACGACAATAGAAACAAAAATAAACTTAAATGCGGCTCCTATAAGTCATGATTGACGTGATGTGTCACAATCACATCAGAGTTTCTTACATGGGTGGGAGCAATGAACACAATATGCTTGTTTGATTGGCGCAAATGGTCCCTCTCTGTAGAAATGGTATTATTAAAAAAGAGTCCCCATTCCCTCCTGCAGTATGAATTTCTAAAACACAATATTATACAAATACTATACACAATAAAAATCAACATAAAAAGAACAATAAGAACAATTAAGTGAATGATGGATAATATGTATTGAATAGGCCTATGTCTCACTTCCTGCTTCCGAAACGTTAAAAATCGCCAAGCAGTGTACTCTTACTTCCGGTAGTTACCCCAGATACGTGACCAACGACCGCCTCCTCTCGTCGCTGTTATTGTAATGTACCGGGCTGCTCAACGTCTAAACACAGACAGCCCTACCTCAGTTTACACGATTTCCCGAAAGACAAACTCCTCCGCAAGTCTCATGTGAGGCTGATAAGGAGGATGAAGGTCCCTGGTTTCATGTTCTCAGGGGTAGCGCGTATGTCTGCAGTTTGCACTTTGAGAAGGAGAGCATATACGTCTCGAAAAGTGGGCGGATAGGCTAATAATGTCGGGTATGTGTATGATTAAAAGCACTGGTCCTGACCCCCACACACACTCCATCTCTCATCCGAATAGAGCCACACAATGTCGGGTAAGTATATGATTAAAAGCACTGGTCCCAAGTAGGGCTGGGCGATATGGACCAAAAATCATATCCCGGTATTTTTAGGCTGCATCACGATATACGATATATATCGGTATTTTATACAAATTCGGTTTTAACTCAATGCCACAAGTATGTCATAAGCACTTTTATTTTAAGACAACTCATATTCACAAGAATAACAGGCATTCCCTTTTTGAAAATATACAGCTGCACACTACATATTAACACGTAAATGAAAAGGTACATTGAAATAATCAAAATCCATCAAATACATCGCCTATATTAAATACATAGGTATACCTCTGCTCCTACACAAAATCACCTTTGTTATATGGCGATATATCCAGATAGAGCCACAAGACACAATGTCGGGGAATTGTATGATTCGGATTTAGACTTCTTCACTGTAGTGTTCATTCACTAGTTGAACCACATCGTCTTGACCGACTTTTGGAAGGTTATGCAGCGATGTTGTCCAGCGATAACTGTCCTCCATGGTGAATGCCAAGGTGAATGCATTAACCGGAACTTGGGATACACTGCTTCAGCGATTTTTAACGCGTACTTCCGGCTTTCAACTGTGCCGTGAAATAGGCCTATTGTGCAAAAAGATTTATATTAATTTTGTGCCAGTAGTGCATCATTATCATGAATATAGTGCAGTACAGTGCAGAACAGTGCAGTAACTAATGAGTCCATAACATCCAGCAAGTAATGTTTATGACAATGTTATGGCAGCACTCCTAGCAGTTCAGTAGGCGCAGTGCCTATGGATAAAAACTATCCCTGAACCTGGTAGTTCTTGTACAGTTGCTGCGGAACTGGCAACTGGAAGGTAGGGGGGAGAAAATATGGTGGTTGCGGTCCTTTCGGATGGAGATGGCCTTCTTCCAACATCTCGTCCTAAAGATCTCCTCAATGCATGGAAGTGCACACCCGATGATATCACATCAAGCAATGTCCTGTGACCTCCCTGTGTCCAACATACCTGACTGAAGCTGTGGTGTCGGAGCCAGCCAGTGTGGACGAGTACTCTATGGTAGACTCATCTTCATGGCTGGACGTGTTATAAGGTGATCACACGCTTTCATGGGTCTGTAACAAATCCTGCCATGCAGAGGTGGCGAGTGTCGATGACTTACCTCATGTCGACCGTTCTTCCTCCCCGGAGGTGGATGACCTGTCCACCAATGCTTTTGCTCTTCCCCCACTGTTCCCTGTTCCCCTATCCCCTACCCCAGTGCCCCTCCCCAGGCTG
The DNA here is from genome assembly GCA_027704905.1 of Muraenolepis orangiensis. Classification (NCBI taxonomy): domain Eukaryota; kingdom Metazoa; phylum Chordata; class Actinopteri; order Gadiformes; family Muraenolepididae; genus Muraenolepis; species Muraenolepis orangiensis. The sequence goes on along the minus strand of CM051002.1, from coordinate 32,510,532 downwards.
TGTCCTACCTCAGATCCCTGGGGGTAGTGTTCACTGTAGGTATGGCAGGGCAGTGAGGCCAGTTCGTAGCTTACTTGAAACTATGGTACAGGTTGCTCCACAGCTCGTTTTGGTTTGATTCCCTCTGTTTGGTTTATTAGTTTGCTTTTATTGTGTGGGTTACCCACCCTCCTTATGCCCATTTCAGTGAGGTGTTAATGGTGCCCCATTCTGTCCATGGAGTGGCTTGTAGATATGGCTTGGTGCCAGGCTGTAGGTAGCAGTTATATTGATGACTTTATTATGTGTGTGATGTGGGTATTGTGTTGTTATGGTTTGTGCTCGGCTGGGTCATTTTGTGATGTGTTTATATGTCTGTGTAAGGTGGCATTGTGTCTGAGTACATACATGTGTACATTTATTTGTATTGTTTTATTTATTTTATTCACTGTATTATTTTAATATATTTAATATTAACTCATTAGGATCTTTTTATTGTAGCTCATCCCCTTGGTGACCGTTTTCCTATCCCCTCCCCTTACCTCTGCCTCTCTCCTGGAATGTGTGTGAGGGGAGAGGTAAGTGTCCATCTTTACCAGTCCTGCTGTGATTCACCTCTATAAATCATTCATTTATCCATCCTTCATGTGTCTTATATGTCCGTTTTGTCATTGTGGACAATTTGGGTTATAATTTGTATGTGGGAGCTGATGTTTAAACTATGTGTTTCATGACAGAGTTTGTATTTATTTTATCGTTATCAGGTATGTCATTTTACAATTTCAATGTGTTATGTCTCACTCCTGGAATGTGTGTGTGGGGAGAGGAGCTGATGTTTAAACGACAGGTTTCCTGAGAGAGTTTGTATTTGCGTCGTTCATCAGATGAATACACTTGTAACATGTAAACGTGTCACTTAATTAAAGAAATACACAACACAGAATCACACTCACATCCCATTGGCCGTTCCGCCGACTGAACAAAAGTTTTGAAAATAAAATGCACATTTCTCACTAGAAATGCAACGTGGAGACTTCCGGTTTAGCATGTGAGAGGAACACAGCTCTGAGCTCTGAAAGCTCTGAGCACGGCCCTCAGCCCTATCTCGTCCTCTTTGGAGAAGCTCAGTAAAATTATTGACTTACATAGTCAGCGGAGAAAACGGAGGCTCAGGACCCCGTGAGCGGTAGTGCTACACTGACGGAACCTCTCTGTACTATAAAGAGAAATAATTCACTGTTCTAGTTATTTTTGTTTAAGGTGCCTATAACCCAATTTTTTGTAGGTCAATCATTTGGAATTCTAAGTGTAGTTAAGTTGACATGGTAAATGCAAACAGAAATGTTTGAGTAAGGCTTACTGACCTCCCAGACGTAGGGGGTATGACAGGTGAGGTACCTCTGGTGTATGTCGCCGCTGGTGAAGAACCTATGAGCCAGTAGGTCTGAGCAGGTGGGCCGGAGGTCTGGGTCCATCTGGAGACATGCCTGAAACAGAGGGAGAACAATAGATCCTCAACACAACACGGTCAATCTGCCCTCATCGGATCTGAGACAGCGATTGTACGACCGGCACCGATCCAAAACGTCTCCCTGGATACGTACCTCTATCAGCTCAGCAAGCAGGGGGTCATGGACCCCGTACTTCAGCCTTAGGCCCTCGGTAGGAATCCCGGATGCAGGCAAGTCGGTGAAGAATCCTACCTCCTGCTTAGCGGTCAGGGGCCCTGATTCATCCAAGAAAACGCTTTTAGAATTAACAAAACCACTCTGACAATAAATCGCTATGGCAACAACAATATAATGATAATTACCATCACAACAACTGTAACAACAATGTGCCGACTTGGCCATGTCGATGATGGTTTTGTGAACACTTTCTTTGTGCCAACACTCTAATTATCTAAAGGGTGGGGTACATGGGAACACTTTTAACACATGAATACACAGTTCTCAATTTACCCCAAATATATGTATTATTTATATGAAATATATTTTTTTATAATATCATTTTCTTGATTTACACCTCAAATCCTGCATCATCTCCATCAGAGGGTGAGGGTGTGGGCTAATAATGTCGGGTATGTGTATGATTAAAAGCACTGGTCCTGACCCCCACACACACTCCATCTCTCATCCGAATAGAGCCACACAATGTCGGGTAAGTATATGATTAAAAGCACTGGTCCCAAGTAGGGCTGGGCGATATGGACCAAAAATCATATCCCGGTATTTTTAGGCTGCATCACGATATACGATATATATCGGTATTTTATACAAATTCGGTTTTAACTCAATGCCACAAGTATGTCATAAGCACTTTTATTTTAAGACAACTCATATTCACAAGAATAACAGGCATTCCCTTTTTGAAAATATACAGCTGCACACTACATATTAACACGTAAATGAAAAGGTACATTGAAATAATCAAAATCCATCAAATACATCGCCTATATTAAATACATAGGTATACCTCTGCTCCTACACAAAATCACCTTTGTTATATGGCGATATATCCAGATAGAGCCACAAGACACAATGTCGGGGAATTGTATGATTCGGATTTAGACTTCTTCACTGTAGTGTTCATTCACTAGTTGAACCACATCGTCTTGACCGACTTTTGGAAGGTTATGCAGCGATGTTGTCCAGCGATAACTGTCCTCCATGGTGAATGCCAAGGTGAATGCATTAACCGGAACTTGGGATACACTGCTTCAGCGATTTTTAACGCGTACTTCCGGCTTTCAACTGTGCCGTGATATAGGCCTATTGTGCAAAAAGATTTATATTAATTTTGTGCCAGTAGTGCATCATTATCATGAATATAGTGCAGTACAGTGCAGAACAGTGCAGTAACTAATGAGTCCATAACATCCAGCAAGTAATGTTTATGACAATGTTATGGCAGCACTCCTAGCAGTTCAGTAGGCGCAGTGCCTATGGATAAAAACGATCCCTGAACCTGGTAGTTCTTGTACAGTTGCTGCGGAACTGGCAACTGGAAGGTAGGGGGGAGAAAATATGGTGGTTGCGGTCCTTTCGGATGGAGATGGCCTTCTTCCAACATCTCGTCCTAAAGATCTCCTCAATGCATGGAAGTGCACACCCGATGATATCACATCAAGCAATGTCCTGTGACCTCCCTGTGTCCAACATACCTGACTGAAGCTGTGGTGTCGGAGCCAGCCAGTGTGGACGAGTACTCTATGGTAGACTCATCTTCATGGCTGGACGTGTTATAAGGTGATCACACGCTTTCATGGGTCTGTAACAAATCCTGCCATGCAGAGGTGGCGAGTGTCGATGACTTACCTCATGTCGACCGTTCTTCCTCCCCGGAGGTGGATGACCTGTCCACCAATGCTTTTGCTCTTCCCCCACTGTTCCCTGTTCCCCTATCCCCTACCCCAGTGCCCCTCCCCAGGCTGTGTCCTACCTCAGATCCCTGGGGGTAGTGTTCACTGTAGGTATGGCAGGGCAGTGAGGCCAGTTCGTAGCTTACTTGAAACTATGGTACAGGTTGCTCCACAGCTCGTTTTGGTTTGATTCCCTCTGTTTGGTTTATTAGTTTGCTTTTATTGTGTGGGTTACCCACCCTCCTTATGCCCATTTCAGTGAGGTGTTAATGGTGCCCCATTCTGTCCATGGAGTGGCTTGTAGATATGGCTTGGTGCCAGGCTGTAGGTAGCAGTTATATTGATGACTTTATTATGTGTGTGATGTGGGTATTGTGTTGTTATGGTTTGTGCTCGGCTGGGTCATTTTGTGATGTGTTTATATGTCTGTGTAATGTGGCATTGTGTCTGAGTACATACATGTGTACATTTATTTGTATTGTTTTATTTATTTTATTCACTGTATTATTTTAATATATTTAATATTAACTCATTAGGATCTTTTTATTGTAGCTCATCCCCTTGGTGACCGTTTTCCTATCCCCTCCCCTTACCTCTGCCTCTCTCCTGGAATGTGTGTGAGGGGAGAGGTAAGTGTCCATCTTTACCAGTCCTGCTGTGATTCACCTCTATAAATCATTCATTTATCCATCCTTCATGTGTCTTATATGTCCGTTTTGTCATTGTGGACAATTTGGGTTATAATTTGTATGTGGGAGCTGATGTTTAAACTATGTGTTTCATGACAGAGTTTGTATTTATTTTATCGTTATCAGGTATGTCATTTTACAATTTCAATGTGTTATGTCTCACTCCTGGAATGTGTGTGTGGGGAGAGGAGCTGATGTTTAAACGACAGGTTTCCTGAGAGAGTTTGTATTTGCGTCGTTCATCAGATGAATACACTTGTAACATGTAAACGTGTCACTTAATTAAAGAAATACACAACACAGAATCACACTCACATCCCATTGGCCGTTCCGCCGACTGAACAAAAGTTTTGAAAATAAAATGCACATTTCTCACTAGAAATGCAACGTGGAGACTTCCGGTTTAGCATGTGAGAGGAACACAGCTCTGAGCTCTGAAAGCTCTGAGCACGGCCCTCAGCCCTATCTCGTCCTCTTTGGAGAAGCTCAGTAAAATTATTGACTTACATAGTCAGCGGAGAAAACGGAGGCTCAGGACCCCGTGAGCGGTAGTGCTACACTGACGGAACCTCTCTGTACTATAAAGAGAAATAATTCACTGTTCTAGTTATTTTTGTTTAAGGTGCCTATAACCCACATAAGTTGTATATTTCACTGTGTGGTGTGCTTACATGTGTTGGGAAACCACATGGGTCGTGTATGGGCCATGGTAATAGTAATGCCAGAAGCATTATGTCCCAGATATTTTTGTTTGTTTGTGTTATTATTTATTTTTGTTTTGCAATCGACATGTTGCTGCCTTTGACTGTTGGGCTTTCACTACTGTACTCAAATAACTATTTTATTTTGGTTTTGATACTTGTTTTGTTTTTTCCTTGGTCCTTTCCTTTAATATTCACTTAGTGGTGTCTACAGTTGCTAACTACAGTTAATGACACAGGCCGCTTCTGTTGCAGGGTTACTAACAATGTAGATAGTAGAGATAGTAGTGTGTTTATTTACTTGTTTTTCCCACTCTTGTTGCCTGTTCTTATTATTAGGCTGAGGATAACCCAGTGTGTTTGTTGTTGTGGAGCCACCCTAGAGGTAGATAAGTTAAGTTAGTCAAGTTTAGATGCATCGGAAGTTTATGGATAGTATAAACCTGCTGTATTCTTCGTTTGGGGAATGAGACTTGGGGTTTGAGAATGAGTGGGGTGGGGCAGTGAGTTGGTTACCTTGAAATCCAAATGATTTTACTTTCATGGTGATTCCATTGCATTCTCATGTTTATCCCGTTGTCTTTACGTAAAGGGTCAGACACACCAATACGTGGAACTCTTAAGCTCTATTTCTGTATTTTTCCGGGAGGGCCGATATAGCCACTCCAGTCATGTTTATCACCTGGAATGTAAAATATATGAATAATCCAAATAAGTGGTCAAGGGTTCTTTCTCACCTGAAACATCTGAGAGCAGAGATATTTTTTCTACTCGAGACACACTTGCGTATTGCAGACCATGTCAGACTCTGCAGGTCTTGGATTGGGCGGGTGTCTCACTCTTCCTTCATTTCTAAATCTAGAGGGGTTGCAAGAAAATACAGTTTTCCCCCTCCGATGTGATCTCAGATCCACAGGGTAGAAGGGTTTCCGTTAGCCGGTATTTACCGGTTTTTAACAGGTAAAAATGATTAAAAACCGGCAATTTAAAAACCTGCCGGTCAAAATGTCCGGTAATAATGTTGGGTTTTGGTCATGAAGTGACCAATCAGCTGCCGCTCCTCTCATGACGTCACGCCGCCCGACGAGATGCAGGTGCAGTGATGGCCGCTCCACGGCTATGGGGCTTTAATGTTAGCGCTCCACGGCTATGGGGCTTTAATGTTTGCGACAGCTTGCCAAGTGCTCATTTGTGAGTTCAGCGAGCTGTACCCCAACTGGGCCACACTGGCTCAAAGGGCCTGTGTTCTGCCCGTGTCAAGCGACCAGCAGAAAGGGGCTTCTCCCTGCAGAATGGTTTGAAAACATCACTGCAGAGTCGTCTGGAGGAGAGAGAGTGATGATCTTATGCGTATTGCAAGCTGCAATACGCACATTAGACACCTTTGATCTCAGCTTGGCTCAGAGGACTTTGCCGCAATGAAATTAAGGAGAAAGCAAAAAGCTGCCTGGTAGCCTACAGGGTAAATGTGATGCCATGTAGCCTATGTTAAAACGGACTACAGATGTTACAGGGGTTTGTTATATAGCCTTGTGATTTTTGCGGCAAACAAGGTTTTGCTCAATCGTTCTTGTTCATTTTGTTGTTCATTAAATATGTCACGAGTGGGATTGGTCGGTGGGACCCAGAACGCAGACCAAGACAGTGGAGCTATAACATAAAGCTTTATTTAAAGCACAACACAACTCAAACACAACACAAGAGAGTGATCAGGGACAGTCCAGGGGTCTGGGTACCGGGAGTTCTATCCGCGGAGTACCGGCAGGTAGTAGACCGGCGAGTAGTCCGGGACGGGCGAGAAGTCTAGATACCGGGAGGTCGGAGTAGCGACAGGTACTGGACAGGTAATTACCGGGGAGCTCATATCGAGCGTAACGCGAGACAGGCGGGTGACCCGGGACAGGCAAGGGATCGGAATCTGGATCTCCGGGACATCAGCGTGGCGATTCTGTCCAGAATGTTCGACTTAACGTGAACAACGTATGACGTGCAGTACGACGTACGACCTAACACTGGGGAGCCAGGGTATATATACCCCAGGTGAGGGGATTAGCAATTATTATTAGTTAAGTCGGACAAGTCGGTTAAGTCGGACATTCTGGACGAAATCGCCACGCTGATGTCCCGGAGATCCAGATCCCGATCCCTTGCCTGTCCCGCGTCACCCGCCTGTCTCGCGTTACTCTCGATACGAGCTCCCCGGTCAACCACCTGTCAACCACCGTAACAGTTGTTGACCGGAGTGTGTGTGCGCCGCCAGCGCACGTGGCTTGGCCACGCCCCCTGCCAACCACCGTAACCGTGACAAAATAGTCTAATTTATTTGAGGCCTTTGTCATTCTTTCGTCAATCTAGGTGTACATTATAGTTGCGTTTGTAATATAGACTGTTTTTGAAACATGACCGGTAAGTTTCGAATTTGTCCGGTAAAATAAAATCTGTCCGGACACTTGACCGGCAAGAAAAAATCCTAGCCAAAACCCTGCAGGGTAGATATATTATATTTGTAGGCACCCTCCTCTAGACACCGGTATTGCTAGTTAATGTCTATGCTCCAAATTGATGATGCAGGATTTGGGCACAGACTTCTATCCTCCTTACCTGGCTTAGACACCCACCTCATGATTTTTGGGGGTTGATCTTAATACTGTTATTAACCCAACAATGGATAGGTCAAGCTCTTGGACTAGTACTGTAGGGCTGTCCAGGGCTTTTTCATATAGCTGCCTCCATGGACACATTTATCAACATCAACATATGTGATTCATTCACACACTCACTACTATGAGAGACTCTAAAGGGAGTTCTTATCAAATATAAAAACAAAGCACAGAAAACTGCATAACTGACCTAACAAACTCTATTGTTGATCTTGATCGTATATCCTCTACTCATCCCATTCCTAAACACGACTAAACCTACAGGCCTACGAGGAAGGCTGAGCAACTACTGCTACGAACACGGGGTCACTGTAGGAATATGGTGATAAAGCAAGGAGGTTACTGGCACAGGGTCGCTGTAGGAATATGGGGATAAAGCAAGGAGGTTACTGGCACATCAGGTGAAACAAAAAGAAGCTTCCCGCCGGATTCCCCAGATTTGAGATTCCTCAAACAATTTACTGTCTAACCCCTCTGATATCAATTTGGCTTTAAAATCCTTCTATTATTGTCTGTATCAATCAGAACTGGCAGACACCAAAGTCATACATTTTTTCACAATTTAGACCTCCCATCAATCAGTCCAGAAACTGCAAAGACACTTGATAGGTCTAGAATACATAGTTAAGGCTATCAAGGCTATCAAGGCTATCAAGGCTATGCAAAGCGGTAAAGCACCCAGACCAGATGAGTATCCTTCTGAATCTTGTTAAGAAGTTCTGTTGAGTTTTAGCCCCCTTACTTTTAAATGTTTTTAGTGAGTCTATGGAGCAAGGCTCCCTGTCAACCACTTTAACACAGGCTTCGATGGAAAGACCCAACACATTGTGGTTCTCACCGTCCAATTGATTTACTTAATGTTTAATTGAAAATACTGGCAAAGATATTGGCAAACCGTTTGGAGAAGGTTCTCCCCAATGTTGTATCAGACGACTAGACAGGCTTTATTAAGGGGAGACACTCTTTTTCTAACATTAAATCGCTTTTAGATATGATCTACTCTTAACAAACCTCAGAATTGCCTGTAGTTGTCATCTCTTAAGATGCAGAGAGAGCATTTGACCGTGTCGAATGGAGATATTTATTCACAGTATTACAGAAATTTGGTTTTGGTTATAAATGTTGTGATTGGGTATGCCTACTGTACTCTTCCCCTGAAGCGTGAATCTGCACCAATAATACAAGTCTACATATTTCCCGCTGACAAGTGGGACCCGCCAGGTTGTCCCCTGTCTCCTCTTCTTTTTCCACTGGCTATCGAGCCTTTATCGATCACACTTAAAGCGTCGCCAGCGCTCTGCGGTATTAAAAGCAAAGGAATACAATATAGAGTCTCCCTGTATGCGAATGATCTTTTACTGTATGTTACTGATCCTGCTGTAAGCATCCCAGTGGTCTTGACTTGAACACTTTGGCTCTATTTCAGTTGAACTTAATATTCAGATAAGCGAGTGCTTCCCTGTTAACGCCTCTGCTCTACGGCTCCAGCAAACGAGTATACCTTTCACTCTGGACTTTGGAATTAATAATAATTAACCCAACAATAATAACCCACACTCTGGATTCACTTTTTAAGGCCTATTTGACACCTCTGCTCGCCCAGGTGAAGCTTGACTTTCAGAGATGGAATAATTTCCCTCTCTCACTGGTCGGTAAAATACAATGTGTGAAAATGAATACCTTGCCTAAATTTCTTTACTTTTTTCAGTGTCTCCCCTTTTTTATAGCCAAATCTTTATTTTGTTCAATAAACTATAACTATAGTAGCTATCACAACCTTTATATAGGGCAACAAGGTTCCTAGGATTGGCAGAGCGGTGCTCCAGGGGAATCGGTCCCTAGGTGGGCTGGCCCTACCTCATTTCCTGTATTATTATTTTTAGGCAGCAAATATTCACAAGCTGACATTCTGGATGCATGCACCTCAGACTAACTGATGTCTGTTGGAGGCCAAGTCCTGCCGATCATCATCACTTCCAGCTTTAATATGCTCGTCTCTACCAATGTCCCCTTCTAAGTATACGACCCGATAGTACTTTCTACTCTTAAAATCTGGTTTCAATTCCAGCGGCATTTCAAATTTAAAGCCCCATCTGCACTAGCCCCGCTTTCAAGCAACCATGTGTTCCCTCCCTCAGTGATAGACTGTGCTTTCCTATTATGGGATAGAACAGGACTCAAGTCTTTTAATGACCTCTATGAGTGTAATGTCTTTTCTAGCTTTCAAAGCCTAAAGGAAAAATATGCCCTGTCTGGACAAAATACCTTTTTCGGTATTTTCAAGGCACTTTGTTAAAGCCCAATTTCTTCTTTCTGCCTAGCCAAAATAGCATAATTTCTGAAATATATAATCATCTCATGACACTGAATGCTCATACCCTTACTGAAACAAAGCTATCATGGGAGACTGAATTAGGGTCAAATCGTACAGATGATTTCTGGGATGCAGCTATTAAGAGGATACATTCATCTACATCCTGTGCACGCTTCGGACTTATACAATTTAAGGTATTTATTTTTAATTCATTTAAGCAGGGCACAACTTGCTGAGATCTACCCAAATGTTCTCCATAGATGTGACTGCTGCATCAACAGCTCTGCAAACCTAGCCCATATGTTCTGTGTTTGCCCCAAACTGAAGGACTTTTGGGCTTTTATTTTTAAGGCCTTATCAAAAATTCTGGAAATGTATTTGAAGCCCTGCAGCTGCATTACACTGTTTAGGGTTCCGGAAGATCTCTCACTGCCAAAGAAACCGACATAGAAGCTTATACATCTCTGTTGACTCGTCGCAGAATTTCACTAGATTGGAAATCCCCTAAACCCCCATCAGCCTCCGTTTGGCTTAAGTTGTATTGTATTTTTTCTTAAACTTAAAATTCACTCTTAGGGGCTCTGTGGATCGCTTCTATAAGAAATGGCAGTGCTTTATATATATTTTTTAATAATCTTGAATATCAAGTTTATTGTAGTTTGATTTATATGGTCTTTCTATTCTCTGTTTTCAGCACCTTTATTTATTTATTTATTTTACTCGGTTTTCTTTCTCTGTGTGGAATCATAGTCTTTTTGGGTTGAACTTATATTGTATTGGTTGTTCAAGGTAGGGGTAGGAGGGGGTTTGAGAGTGGGGAGCAGGGGTTAGGGGTGGGTTGTCTCTGAGGGAATAAAAAAAAAAAAATGGAAGGAATATGACATGCTTTGATGGTAACATTGTATGACTGTGTGTGGCCTTCAATTAAAAAAAGGAATTGCGGCGTGGAAACAGGCCAACAGACATAGGCATTCGAGACGTTTTTGTGAAACGAACACGTTTTGCACTGTGGATGATGTGGCACTGGGTTGCAGTGGAATAAGGAATGGCATTGTGGATCATGTCTTAATGGAAGATTTATTAGTTATAAATCTGTGATAAGAAAATCTGACAGACGCCCCTCCAAGACATGCTCTGCAGATGATAACCAACACTTTATTCTTGGTGCTGCAGCCCGACTGTAGTCCAACATGGCGGTTCTGTCAAAAATGTAAGTTTTCATCAAGTTTCATCGTATTAATGTATACTCATGAACTCAGTAGTCACAATTCAAATAAAGAAAAGCCATTTGGTGGTGTGACATTGACTGTGGGAGCACCAATAGAAATCAATCAACTTACTCAGAAACATAAAACTGCTGGCCGTTGACTATCACTGCTGGGAACAGTACCTGAGAATTCACCTTGTAACTGACACGTGCGACAGCTGTAGGACGACAACAAAAAACTAAAATTCATTAATTATTCTGTTTGGGTTTAACTGATCAAATGCCCACATCACATACACCCATCACACAAACACATCATGTGTTAAAAAAAGTAAAACATTTCACACAGAAACAGAAAGAGCATATTTGATTTACCTAAAAGCCCTTCGACGTGGTCGCTAAACATCAGACTGTAGACTGGCCAGAGAAGCTTTTTCCCACTTATTTCATGAAGCATAACCGTCAAGTGCAAGTCTGCAATTATTATGTGTGTCTTGTTGTTGCTCTGAATCAGTTTTCCCCTTTTGAAAAAATAGAACAGAATTTCTATCTTGTCATTTGGACCAAAAAAGGTTAACAATATAATGTATGAATGTAGTACCGTCACCAAACTGAGCTTCACATGGGATTGTCACCTTTGGATATCAATGATATTCTGCTGCCATTCAATGTCTGTTACATTCCGTCCATCTTGAACACGTATAAGGTCCAGGTTAATTTCAATACGTTGGTTGAGGTTGTGGATGACAATCTTTTTGAAGCCACCATTGGGAAACGAATCAAGTTGACCGTTCATTGAGAGCTCTAATACAGGGTGGATACATAGGTTAGCCTATGTTAGCTATACAAACAAATAGATTAATACTTGAAAAATATATATATATAATGGAATAAATGGAATTTAAATATAAATCACATGCAGATTATGCAAAACCAAATTATATATATATATATATATATAGAGAGATATATATAGATAGCTACATGACCATATATATATATATAGATATATATAGATTACTGACCTCTGTTGGGAATGTGCAGTAGTTTAAGAGAGATGGACGCATCCAGATCGTAGCACAGTGGGTCGCTCCCAGTAGCTGTTTTTCTAACAAACCTCTGGAGAGCAGGGGCTACAGAAACAAAGAGAAGAAAGAAAAAAATATATATATACATATATTTATATATACACACACACATAAGTTATAAACGTCATATCAGATAGGTTGTAAAAGTAGATTCAATAGATTGACATTGTATCGTAGAAACACATCATTAGGAAAAAAAAGACACAACCTTACCATGAGTGGGGGCAATCCCAGGGACCATTAGAAGAGCATCGTCCCCGTCACTCCTCTGGGGATCCCCGACTAATGTTGCACATGACAGCACGACAGTTAGACAAATGGTACACAGCATGAGCCGATTGACTCTTAAATGGTGAATATGTTTTGAGGATATATGGATGTATGCTTTCAACCCAGGCCCATCCTTAGCACCATTCTCATGCAACACACGTACATATCCTATTTATCGGATCCTAGGAACAATAGTTTGTCATTTATGTGTAATAGAGTATACGTTAAGTGAATCTCGTATCCAGATGTTTGACATTGCTGCAGCCGAAACCAGCTAGCACGAGGGCAGAGTCACGCAAGGTTTCCTGTTGTGTTACGGAGCTATTCGTCCGGACTCTGAGAGAAACGTATTCCAGAGTGCCAGATGGGGGTTTCAGAAGAAGATTTTATGAGCAAATGTAATTCTACAGTGGCCAGTCTACTACACAGGTCTAGTGGGGTTTAAACCTTAACCAACACTTTGGATGTTGGTGTCCATTTTAGCTCGTCTTCCCACCGGACACGGGTAAAGTTTTGTTTATCAATGCTGGTTTGTATTCGCTGGGTTTCCATCAATAAGAAGACGATGCTATCGTTTTAGTTATCAGTCTTTTGTTATCAATTATAGAAGTACAATTCCTTAATAGACCTCCAATATGATCAGCTGGGCAGCCCTACAGTGATAGAGCTGTAGAATAGACTTGAAATCAGGGCTCTTGGTGTTGTTGCTTATGCCAAAAGGTTCTGTTATCCCTTCTAAAACAAGAGTGCCATCTGGTTTAACCCAGACATATAACCTTGTTTTTTTAGACCCTTCCAATGATGGTCGCCATTTCACGTTTTGTGGTGCTTTCACCGGTCAGGTAGGTTGCCAATGCCCACCCCAGCCACAAACTGTATTCACTTTTACCGTCAGGCAGGCGATACCTCAGTATCAAGTGCCGTACAAATAGGCTTAGAGATAGCTTCCACAGTCAGGCCATCAGGCTGCTGAACAAGGGGCGTATAGCATATAACAATGTATATTTTATTACATTGATTTATATATACATATTGCTCTTTTGCTGTGCCGATATATAAACGTATTTTATTTTATTCTGTTCTGTTTTTATTTTATTTCATCTTATTTTTATAACTGCTTTCTGTCGTCGGGTATTGCACATAATATTTTCACTCACTGCTTTATACTTGTGTAAACTGTGAAGTGACAATAAACTTGACTTGGTTGATTCCAGTTAAGTCCCTGCCCCCAGGAACATGATTGGTCTTAAGTAATTTGAAGCAAAGGAAAGTCAAACGCCCCATTCACACAGAGTTGCTCTTGTCTGCCGTGACTTTGGATATAAATCTGGGGGGCGTTTCCCGATAACGTTGTCTCTTAGATTATATATATATATATATATATATATATATATATATATATATATATATATGATATGTCAGGGCAAAAACAGGTCCGCCAGCTTCACCAATGTGGACATGAGGTCATGCTGGATGAGGTGGCGCTGAATCGTGAAGCACTGTTTTCGAGTTTTAGGAGTTTAAGAGGCGATTTTCATTTTCAATAAAGTGCTAAATGTATCCACCGTAATGTACAATTTCTGCATGAAAACATTCCCATTAATGTGGTATTTTTGTTGTATATTATTACCGTTATGAACTACAACTGTAGAATTATAAGTGTACATATTGATTCACAGATTGAAATGAAACTAGGTCAGATTTCAGCTGATTTCAGAGGCTTGCGGGTCGGAACAGTGGTGGCCACTAGCGGAGTGAGCTGACAACATCGATAAGGTACAGTTAAGAGAGGTCCAGACCTGCCTTACCAAAGTGTCACTTACGGAAGGTATACTTAGCTAAGAACGTTTCGGGAAACACAGCGAAACGTTAAGGTACAGCTTAAGGTAGAACTTACGAACGACGTAGCGTTAAGAAGGCTTCGGGAAACGCACCCCTGGTTAGTCTAAGTCTGATTTGTGAGACTTCACATATGTATATACTGTATATATACTTTTAAGAGAATATAATACAATATCTAGAGTATATATATGTCTTACCTTCATGTAATATTTTCGATTGCCCGTAACCTGGAAGGCAAATAATACAATGACTTGATGACATAATGTGTTCATATACACTGTACTGTAGCTGCCATACCACTATTCACAAGACGATATCATACCTGAATCCATACCCACTGACATTACACCAGCTGGGAGAGAGGGAGCAAGAATTTTTTGATGAGCAGGAGATGATGGTACAGTGCACAAACACAAAGCAAAACATACAATACGATACGATAGTACTTTATGGATCATGTCTGAAATTTGACTTGCATCACAGCAGCTCCTTGTGTAACATCAACAGACAAAATATCACAACACAATACATGAAAAACAAACATTTAACACAACATCACAATCACTGAGAGAAAACATGCTCAAAGACCTGATTGGTCTTAAGTAATTTGAAGCAAAGGAAAGTGAAATGCCCCATTCACACAGAGTTGCGCTTGTCTGCCGTGACTTTGGATATTAATCTGATTAATCTAAGTCTGATTTGTGAGACTTCACATATGTATATATATATTAAGAAATATAATACAATATCTAGAGTATATATGTAGATATGTCTTACCTTTTGCTCTTCTGTTCGGATTACCTGGAAGGCAAATAATACAATGACTTGATGACATAATGTGTTCATATACACTGTACTGTAGCTGCCATACCACTATTCACAAGACAATATCATACCTGAACCCACACCCACACCCACAGGATCTGGGAGAGAGGGAGCAAGAAGCATGATGAGCAGGAGATGATGGTACAGTGCAAAAACACAAAGCAAAACATACAATACGATACGATAGTACTTTATAGATCATATCTGAAATTTGACTTGCATCACAGCAGCTCCTTGTGTAACACACAACACAATACATGAAAAACAAACATTTAACACAACATCACAATCACTGAGAGAAAATATGCTCAAAGACCCTTTAGCGCACATTTGATCTGGATTTTTGCCCTGTATTACTGTTAGGATGGACTGAAGCACAAAGGAGTGCTTCAGTCTGACTGTATTGAGTGGGGACCCTGTATCTCCGATTAGATGGTAGCAGTTCATATTGGCTGTTCAGAACATGGTTTGGGTCCGAGATGATGTTGTTGGACAGCCTTATTAGGTCATTATTATGTAAAACATGCGTTAAAGTAAAACTTACAAGAACCTCGCGGCCCAAAGTCCATCTGAGGCGTAAATCTGAACGCTGTTCCTGCAGAACCTCTTGGTTGAGAACCTTGGGAACCTCTTGGTTGAGAAGCTGGTGCTCCTTGAGCTGGAGGCTGTGCTCCTTCTCTGGGTTTATGGAGCACTTGTGTGTTCTCTCCTGGAGGCTTGGTCACCACCATAGAGGTGAGTGGAGTAACAAAGCTGTACTTAAGAGACAGTTCAAGGGCCTCCTTTTTGGCCCTTTGCTTTTCCGTTCCGTCTAGCTGTAACCTGGATTCAAAATGTGCGACCCAGCGTGAACTATCTCACTACACAAACGCCTTCTTTTTGATTATTTAAAGCTATTGAAGGTCAATCAAAAAGCTGATTTTGGAATTTGAAAATTGGGTAGCACTTTACAGCTCGATAACATAATAATTGTGGTTATAAATAGATAATAATTAAGTGATACTTTGTAACTACCAAAGTAGTATCCAGGTAATAGTTTAGTATTAACAATGGGTGTATCTGGGTAATAGACATAAATGTATGTAACTTGTTTTGAGGGGCCAAAAACAAGGGAAAATGGGGAACAAATTTGAATATTGCAACCAGGCAAAACCATTTAGTCATCATAGTCATAATATTTTGGTACTAATATAGTAACCTGCTAACAATACAATGGGTTTATCACAACAACATTTCGATATATGGTGATATTAATCAGTGTAATACCGAAATCACATGAAAATTATTGTTGAAACGATTAAGTCAAATTGATAATTACCGTATTTTAATGCTAAAATGTATCTGCCCTCATGTTCCAAACATTTGCCTTTGTTTTAAGATAATACCGTCGCAATGATATGTTTAATGCTACCTGGACACACTTCTGTGTAATAACCATGAGTCACGGCTGCAAAATGCTAAACTACTTGTTTATATTTACTTTCATGGTAATATTAGATTAAACCAAACATCAAGAGTCATACTGATGACTTTTGTAGTTTCTGTGTAATAACCATGAGTCTGTGCTGAAAACCATCTGGGATCGCATCATCATTGAAGCATCTGCATCATTAGAATGTGAGGTCAGATTGTTCAAAAAGTTAGCTGAAAAATGTCTTTGGCATTTTTTGTATCCAAATGATCCATTCATACTCTGGTACTATGGTACTGTATTTAAGGTAAACACTAGGGAGAATGCCAATACAAATATATGTTCATAAAATGCATTCCTATAAAGTTATTTTGCATTTGCAGCCCTGATGCATGGTTATTACACACAAACTACCAGAAGTGTATCTAGCATTAAACATGTACTTAGAACGGTATTAACATAAGGGAATGTTTGGAACATAAGGGAGGATATAAGGATTACAATATGGTAATTCCCAATTATGACTTCCAAGACTTTTCATGAGATTTTGAAGGCATGCTGATAGTAGCCCATAAATAGTGAACACATCATCCTATACCTCCTCAATAATATGAAGTTATTAACTCATTAATATTTTTATTTTTTAAAGTTTACAACATCGTTACCAAAATATGACTATATCATTACTAAAAGCCTTATGTTATATTACCCTTCTATTACCTTTTTTCTCCCTGATTATTCTTGATATTACACCCATTGTTAATACCAAGCTATTACCTGCTTATTTCTTTGGTAATAAGTTGGCATTACTTTATTATTACCTCTTTATTACACCATTTTTACCCCACTATTACCATGTAATTAGCGAGCTGTATTGTAAAGCTACCGAAAATTTGGATTTCATTCTATGAAAGAATCAAACACTTACTGTTTGTCCAGGAGCTGCTTTACTGTAAGATAGGCCCAAAGCCTTCTGATGTTGCTCTGTGACATAGATTGTGTCAATACAATACTGTCATTTCTTTCAGAAAATTCTACCCTTCCGTTTCCCTGGGGGCAGTCAGAACACATATTGATAAACAGTGAAGATCAATGAGTAAACCAAACTGGCAAAATATGGTACACACTGTGTATGCTCTTACCGAGATTGCTACAACCTGTGGAGAGAATGTTTCAATGCTGTTGTCCATGATCTGGCCAACCACAACAATCTCAGAGCCGTTATAATACTGGTTGAAGTTAGTCTGTGTGAGATTAGCCCCGCCTTCATAGATCATCATCACATCCGTTAACAGAGGAGTAGCCACCTCTGCATAGAAACCCTGCGGAGACCATAGAACTATACAAGAGGTGTGGGCATGCAAACTATCTCTACAACAATGCAGTTGATCTACTTTACAATTGTATTTCGATTGATGATATGACTTGTTTGCATTTCACCTTCAGCTGCAGGTCGGCATCAGAGTCATCGTAGATCCGCCGTGCTGCGCCGTTGTTCTCCAGTGCCATTTTCTCCAGGAATTCAAAATTGACATCATGACCAAAACCAAGACAGTACAATGGGAACTTCTTGGCAATGGCCTTTCTCACATTTTCCTGTATTCTTTCAAGATTTGTTTCCCCTGCAATGAAAAAAATGTATGTAGCTTGCACATTTAGGAATTATAAGCATTGTATAAGCATTTATATAAGCATTTGAGACACATGTGCTTTGTTGGGTCTTACCAGTGGTTGGGTCTAACTAGTGGTTAGGTCTTACTAGTGGTTAGGTCTTACTAGTGGTTAGGTCTTACTAGTGGTTGGGTCTTACTAGTGGTTAGGTCTTACTAGTGGTTAGGTCTTACTTGTGGTTGAGTCTAACTAGTGGTTAGGTCTTACTAGTGGTTAGGTCTTACTCGTGGTTAGGTCTTACTAGTGGTTAGGTCTTACTTGTGGTTGAGTCTAACTAGTGGTTAGGTCTTACTAGTGGTTAGGTCTTACTAGTGGTTAGGTCTTACTTGTGGTTGGGTCTTACTAGTGGTTGGGTCTTACTAGTGGTTAGGTCTTACTTGTGGTTGGGTCTAACTAGTGGTTGGGTCTTACTAGTGTTTGGGTCTTACTAGTGGTTAGGTCTTACTAGTGGTTAGGTCTTACTTGTGGTTGGGTCTTACTAGTGGTTGGGTCTTACTAGTGGTTAGGTCTTACTTGTGGTTGGGTCTAACTAGTGGTTGGGTCTTACTAGTGTTTGGGTCTTACTTGTGGTTGGGTCTAACTAGTGGTTGGATCTTACTAGTGTTTGGGTCTTACTAGTGGTTGGGTCTTACTAGTGGTTAGGTCTTACTAGTGGTTAGGTCTTACTTGTGGTTGGGTCTAACTAGTGGTTGGGTCTTACTAGTGTTTGGGTCTTACTAGTGGTTGGGTCTTACTAGTGGTTGGGTTTTACCAGTGGCTGGGTCTTACTAGTGGTTTGGTCTAACTAGTGGTTAGGTCTTACTTGTGGTTGGGTCTTACTCATGGTTAGGTCTTACTAGAGGTTGGGTCTTACTAGTGGTTAGGTCTTACTAGTGGTTAGGTCTTACTAGTGGTTAGGTCTTACTTGTGGTTGAGTCTAACTGGTGGTTAGGTCTTACTAGTGGTTGGGTCTTACTAGTGGTTAGGTCTTACTTGTGGTTGGGTCTTACTTGTGGTTGGGTCTTACTAGTGGTTGGGTCTTACTAGTGGTTGGGTCTTACCAGAGGTTGGGTCTTACTAGTGGTTGGGTCTTACCAGAGGTTGGGTCTCCATCGGTGAGAAGAATGAGAATAGATGCTGAACCATCTCTGGGGTTTTGATTTAGCATTCGTGCACCTTCCAACACAGCAGAATTAATGTTCGTAGCTAAAATGACAAGATGAGTGACTGTTTAATAGTAGAACAGGGTAGTTAGGCCGGAAAATTACAGTTTTTACCTTTTTTTTTATGACAAAGGCGATAAAAAAGTAACTTTACAATCTAGTCATTTAACATACGCTAGTTTTAAACTGCAATTTATTATTAGGCTTATAGGTCTAACACTAATGATGACGTCATTCCTGTGTCAAGTGTGCAAGCATTGCAGGGATTCTCACTCAAAAACCGGATCCAAAACTGCGCTAAGAAGCCTACAGAAGGAAAAGGTCTCATCTCAAGCTCCACTAAAACTTACAAGACATTTAATTTCAAACCAGCAGCTGCTGACTTCCATGAACTGAAATTGATTTCACGTTTTTTTGTTATAAAAAAGTCAGTAGGCATAGGCTACTTGAACTTATGCAATAAGGTTGATATAACCAGCATTTCTTTCTTGTTGAATCAATCAATACAAACCTACACTATTCTGGTGGGACATTTCCCACATCTGGTGGGAGTGTTTTGTGTTTGTTAATGTAAGGTCGGATCATAATTGTCAGATGTCGCTGGCTCTTTCCCTAAGAGCATCTTCTGCAACTCTGCAATTTACCTTGCTAGTTCAGAAATGTTATTAATATATATATATTATTCTAAATTAGGTTACTGCTTGTTATTCTATGGAAACTTGTGTTATTATTAAAAAATTATGAGAAATCAAGACAGCTGCTTTTATTGTGTGCAAAGTGCACTTTTAAATCATAGCTGTCTTGGTAGATCAATAACAAAAATGAAAGATAGATTAATCTTAACTTTTTTAAATTAAACATCTTTAGATCTATTATTAGCTTGAGGAGATAGCCACCCTCTTCAAGTTGTTCCCTTTGTTTTAAAGTAAATATTGGTACTATGCTGCTTTTGCAAGGCGAAGCTGTTATGCTTAATTTTTAAATTGTTCCTTTATTATTATTATTATATCCTTTTGAAAAAGGACTAAAAGGTCTATCAAAAAATGGTGATAGGCTACATCATTAGTAAGTATTGTTCAGCTTCCATGTTAATACACTCACATCCACCATCTTGGATTCCTTGTGCAAAAGCCTTTGCAATACCAACATTGTGTTCGTTAGCCTGGACGAGCTCCCTCTTCCACGGATGGATGCCGTGGTTGAAAGTGATCAAGCCAAAAAAGTCCTCTGTCTTCAGGTCTGCCAGGATATGAACTAATGCAGCACGAGTCTGGGCAAAAGTAAATAATTTAGAAGTTACATTGTCAATCTGCTTGTTTCCACCATGTAACAGAAATAACAATTAGAGGAAGGAGTCATGAGAACAGGTGCTAACAACTACATCAGAATCCTTCACATTAAAGCTATTTCAAACTCACACAGGTGCACAAATAATTTGTTTAAGAAATGTCAACCTTTGTCCAATATATGGCCTATGGTTTGCGGCGAATGTGGTCCCTGGAAGCTGGTACATTCACTTATAGCCACATCCATCTGCGGCTTCTACACCACCGTTTATCATGCTCACCATGTCATTATCGGACCTTTGAATTGAATTTTTACCTGTAACATTTTTTCCATTTGACAAAAATGAGTGTGGCATATTAGCAGTTATTTTGTTCAAGATAAAGTGTGTACTCATCCCAGTCCTCCGTCATTGGTGGGGCCTCACCTGGAGCATTTTCCTGCCATGCATTGAGCCACTTTGATCGATGATGAAGATGACGTTCTTTGGAATGCTGGGCAGACCAGATGGAGCAAAGTGATGGACAAAGTACCCGTCTGATTTCTTACAGGAGATGAGAAAAAATAAAACGTGTAGTCCTTAAAGGGTGGATGAAGGTTGAATGGATGAGATGTTATATGTTATAATGCATTAGTGTGTGAACGGCGGTCTCTTCACTGGGACGGTACCTTGATGTCACCCAGGTTGTCATCCCTAGAGACATCGTAGACAATCACCAGATCTCCGTTCAAACCATCCTCTCCACAGGCCCCGCAGCTGGTCTGCTGCTCTGCTGTTGGCGAGAAACTGACATCTAACTGAAACGCAAAGGACAACACAACACAAGTCTAAGTATGTGACTGAGATAGCAAAAATGGTTGGGAGTGTAACATGTATACTATGCACTGTGTAACATGCATACTATACACATCCCTGACAAACTCAATAATTGTTTTTCCTGCTACGACCGGAACAACCCCGAACTGCCCACCAGGGCTACTCTCCCGGTTGACCACCAACCCCTCACCCTCTCCCCCACAGACGTGTGTGCGGCACTGAGCAGAACAAATGCGCATAAGGCAGCTGGTCCTGATGGAATCCCCGGTGGCGTGCTCAGGAACTGCGGTGAGCGGCTGACCGAGGTCCTTACTGACATTTTCAACTTGTCACTAGCTCAGGCAGTTGTCCCCGTGTGCTTTAAAACCACCTCCATTGTGCCAGTGCCGAAACACTTCAAATTCCTGGGGGTCCACATCTCCGAGGACTTCTCCTGGTACCTCAATACTGCCTCACTGGTAAAGAAGGCTCACCAGCATCACTTCTTCCTGAGGAGACTGAGGAAAGCCCACCTGTCACCTCAGATTCTGGTGAACTTTTACCGGTGCGCTATTGAAAGCATCCTCACCAACTGCCTCACAGTGTGGTACGGAAACTGCACTGTTTCTGACCGGAAAGCACTGCAGAGGGTGGTGAAAACCGCCCAACGCATTGTTGGATTACCCCTCCCTGCAATAAACACTACCCACCACAAACGGTGTCTGAGGAAGGCACAAAAAATAGTGGATGACCCCTCTCACTCCAACCATGGACTGTTTGCCCTCCTCCCCTCCGGGAGGCGCTACAGAACCCTCTGTTCCAAGTCAAGCAGGCTTAGGAACAGCTTCTTCCCCTCAGCTGTCATCTCCCTGAACTCTGCACCATGAAGACCATGAAGCCCGTGCATGAAACTCTGCACCATGAAGCCCCCCCCCCCCCCTGCTTCACCCCCCCTGCTGCCCAACCCCTGCTGCCCCTCCCCCCCTGCTGCCACGCCTCTGCTGTCCCCCCCCCCCTGCTGCTGCACCTCTGCTGTCCCCCCCCAGCTGCTGCACCCCCCCCCCCCTGCTGCTGCACCTCTGCTGTCCCCCCCCAGCTGCTGCACCCCCCCCCCCTGCTGCACCCCCCTTCTGTTGCCCCCCCCTGCTCACGCCCCTGCTCCCGCCCCTGCCCCACACCTCTGCTCAACACATATAACAATCACCACCAATGTCTCTGACTAACTGTAAAAAAAGAAAAAAGAAAAAAAACAACTGTAAAAACAAACTGTATCATAACTACCTACCTCTCTATATATTTACATATATATGCAATATATATTTAAATCTGTTGATAGAACTGCTCCTACTCCTGTATATACATATACATTTATACTTGCCATACATTTATATTTGCTCACTTGTATATACATTTACATCTATATATTTGTATCCTGCTTTCAATAATAGCATACCCTTGATCACTACGTTAAATTATCACTTACCTGTATATACATATACCTATTATTATGCTCATATCACATTTATACCTAGACTGTCTTTTAACCTGTAAATTTAAACTGTCAATTATATTACCATGCACTTTACTGCAACATTTGAACTCTGGTTAGATGCTAAATTATTTTCGCTGTACTGTACTTGTGCTGTTCAATGACAATACATTTGAATCTAATCTAACATGTTACGCTGCATTTTGTGCAGGGGAATTCTGTGGTTCATTATTTTGTACCTGCTTCTTAGTTACACCGATGGTAGCCAGGTCAGCGCTGTTTAGTCCTCCTTTAATCTTCCAGTGCAATATGTCTGGTTGTTCACGGATGCTAACATCAATCTGACAAAAGAAAAAACACTGGATAAACATCATGGCCATAAACTGTAGCTTGACAGTAATGCATCTGCCATACGACACATTTAAAACAACAAAAGGGCAGAAACAAACAGATTACATATTGAATAAAAAATAACAGTGACGAGCCTACCTTGAAATCATCGACGGGCTGCATGGGCCGAGCGTAGATTTGCAGCTCGTACTGCCCAAGCCTACGCCTCAGCAGTTCCTCATAGGTGAGCTCGAAGGTCACTTTTTGGTGGGCTGCCACAGTGACCGAGGTCTTAAATTCTTCCAGGGTTCTCCCAACAGAACTGCATACAAGATTCACAATTATGAGAACCCCCCACACAATGTATGTTTTTCTTAAACAGTGTGTTATGGCTCCGACTCCTCCCCGGCCTTCACATCACACCCACATGTAGGCCTACCTGATCTATAATGTAGGTATGTCTGATCTATAATGTATGTTGATACCTGATCTATAATGAAGGCCTACCTGATCTATAATGTAAGTAGATACCTGATGTATAATGTAGGCCTACCTGATCTATAATTAAGTAGATACCTGATATATAATTTAGGCCTACCTGATCTATAGTGTACGTTAATACCTGATCTATAATGTAAGTAGATACCTGTGTTGTGCCTCCCCCACGCTCTAATCGATCCCAGGTGTTGCCCATCTTAATCAGGCCTACTGGGACTGATTAACACCTGGGATCTACCCTTCTTTAGGCTGCCGAGGACCGACGTCGGGCGTTCGGTTATTGAGAACCACCGTCACGAGAGACTGCATGTTCCAGCTCCGACCTCGCCAGATATCCAGTCCAACCCTGCCTTGTTTATGTTTGCTGATGTTGGAGATATACAGTAAAGACATTTTTTTCCCTTTGTTTTGAGTGTCCGTGTCTCGCTACTTCTGGGTTTTTTGGCACATTTGGTTCTTCGGTCTCGCTGGGTCTAACAGAATAACCGAACCATAAAATGAGCCAAGCCGGGAACCCAGAAATGGGGCACGGGACACCGTCCGAGTTACGCAGGATTGTAACGGAACAAGCCATCGAGCTTACCCAACTGCAGGCCGAACTGGGAAAGGCTTTTCCCTCGGTCCAGTCCCAGATTGCGGTGCTGGAGAACACGTCGCAGACTACCGTCAGTACGGTCACCAGTCTCACCGCCAAGGTGGATGCTGTGTCCGGAGCCCTAGCGTCCATCCAGCGATCTCTGGACGCGTTAGCAGTCAGCACCTATCCAGCCCCAGGTTCCGGTCCGGGATCCAGTTCGTCCTACGTCCCAGCTGGCCCCGATGTCCCCGCAGGGTCAGTCGGTTGCGCCGAGCCCAGCTTGGTTAGCCCCAGATCGTTCGGGGGCGATTTGAACCAGTGCCGTGGGTTCATTGCTCAGTGTGAGTTGCTGTTCACACATCAGCCGTCCAAGTATTCCTCGGGTGGGGCCAGGATTGCTTTTGTGATGTCCCTCCTTGCCGACAGAGCTCTCAGCTGGGCGATAGCCGCGGTGAACAGCGACGGGGGTTATGCCACCGATTACCCCCTGTTCAAGCGAGAGTTTTGCGCGGTCTTTGACCATCCATTGGACGGGCTGGATTCTGCAAACCGGCTGCTAGTTTGCCGTCAGGGGTCTCGCTCGGTGGCCGATTTCACGGTGGAGTTCCGGATCCTTGCAATGGAGAGTGGTTGGGACGATAGAGCACTCCTCTGTCTCTATCGCAAGGGCTTGAGCGACGCCGTCAAGGACCTCATCGTTCGAGACAGCCCGGAGACGCTGAGAGAGTTAATCACCCTGGCTCTCCAAATGGACTCACGGCTGCGTGAACGCCGTTTGGACCGAGCCCAGCGTTCGTTCCTTTGCCCGGCTCCCAGTCGCTCTGCCTCGGCGACCGCCACCCAGTCCGCGGCGGGCTTGGCCACGCCCCCTTTTCAGCACGCGCTGTCTGTTGACAGGTCGACGTCCGGGCCCGGAGAGCCCATGGAGATTGGCCGATCCCACCTTTCGCCAGTAAGGGGCATACGGGTGAGCAAGACATCCCTTTCCCCGCCCCATAGTACGTTAAATCGTCTTTTTCCGGCCACCTTAGCCTGGGGTACGGAGACCTTGTCGGTTGGCGCTCTCATAGACTCGGGTGCCGACGAGTGTCTACTGGATGTTACTCTAGCCCGACAGGCGGGAGTCCCTTTGGTGGCTTTAGATCGCACCCTCTCTCCTCGGGCCATAGATGGGCATTCTTTGGGTACTATTACGCACACTACTGACCTTCTCACACTCACTCTTTCGGGAAATCACTCGGAGTCTATTCGTTTTTTTGTTTTGCACGCCCCCACGGCGCCGCTTGTGTTGGGTAGACCCTGGCTGGAGAGGCACGACCCTCACATCTCCTGGGCATCTGGACGGGTTTTGGGGTGGAGTACAGCTTGTCACGCTACCTGTTTGCGTTCCGCCTTGTCTCCGTCCAGCGGTTCCAGGCCTGTGTCCTCTCCACCAGATATCACTGGGGTGCCTCACATTTATCACGACCTCTCTCTGGCGTTTAGTAAGGACAGAGCCCTCTCACTCCCCCCTCACCGGCCTTATGATTGTCCCATCGACCTCCTTCCTGGGGCCGCCCTTCCTAAAAGGCGGCTCTACAACATCTCCCAGCCGGAGAGGGAGGCGATGCGCAACTATATCGCTGAGTCCCTAGCCTCGGGCCTTATAAAGCCGTCGTCTTCGCCCCTCGCAGCGGGCTTCTTCTTCGTGGCTAAGAAGGACGGTGGCCTGAGGCCCTGTATAGACTATCGGGCACTGAACGACATCACGGTGAAGAATAGGTACCCCCTGCCACTTCTTAGTACCACTTTCGAGCCACTCACGCACGCCCGGGTGTTCACCAAGTTGGACCTTCGAAACGCATACCACTTGGTCAGGATCAGGGAGGGGGACGAGTGGAAGACGGCCTTCAACACCCATCTCGGCCACTATGAGTACCGCGTCATGCCGTTCGGTCTGTCCAATGCCCCCGGAGTTTTCCAAGGCCTGGTGAATGACGTGCTGAGGGACATGCTAGACGTCTTTGTGGTGGTGTACCTGGACGACATCCTGATCTTCTCTAGGTCCATGGAGGAACACCACCAGCACGTCCGCCTGGTGCTACAACGGCTGTTGGAGAACAGGCTCTACGTGAAGGCTGAGAAGTGCGTCTTCCACACCAACTCGGTGACGTATCTCGGCAACGTGGTGGAGGATGGACAGATGCGTGCAGACCCCGCCAAGATCAAGGCGGTGGAGGAATGGCCACGCCCTACTGACCGCACGCAGCTCAGGCGCTTCCTGGGTTTTGCAGGCTTTGTGCGGCGGTTCATCAAGGGGTTCAGCCAGCTGAACCCGCTGAGAGGAACTATGATGTGGGCAACAAGGAACTGTTGGCGGTTCACGCCGCCCTGGAGGAGTGGAGACACTGGTTGGAGGGAGCGGAGCAACCGTTCATCGTGTGGTCGGATCACAAGAACCTGGCCTACGTGAGGACAGCGAAGAGGCTGAACTCCAGGCAGGCCCGCTGGGCCCTTTTCTTCAGCCGGTTCAATTTCACCCTCACCTACCGTCCGGGCTCCAAGAACGTCAGAGCTGACGCCCTCTCCCGTCAGTCCCCGGGGGAGGGTCCTGCCGTCAAGGAGAACCCCGACACCATCCTTTCCTCAGCCCGGGTGGTGGGTGTAGTCACCTGGGCCATCGAGCCGCTGGTGAGACAGGCCCAGCGGGCCGAGCCAGACCCAGGTAACGGCCCCTGTAACCGGTTGTTCGTGCCTCTTGCTGTCCGCCCGCAGGTGTTGGAGTGGGGCCACTCCAGCCACTTTGCTTGTCACCCCGGGGAGCGGCGGACGGCGGAGTTCATCAGCCGGAGGTTCTGGTGGACCACTCTCAGGAGGGATGTCAGGGGGTTTGTAGCCGCCTGCACCACCTGCGCCCGGAGCAAGGCTTCGCATCGCCCTCCAGCAGGTCTCCTGCACCCCCTCCCCGTTCCGAGTCGCCCATGGTCCCACATTGCCTTGGACTTCATTACGGGGCTTCCTGTTTCCCAAGGCTGTGACACCATCCTGACCGTGGTCGATCGCTTCTCCAAGGCGGTTCATTTTGTTTCCCTCCCAGGGCTTCCCTCGGCGGCCGAAACAGCGGACCTCCTGACCCTCCATGTGGTCCGCCTACATGGAATCCCCTCTGACATTGTGTCCGACCGCGGTCCCCAATTCATCTCCAAGGTGTGGCAGGCCTTCTGCAAGGGAATTGGGGCCACGGCCAGCCTGTCCTCTGGGTACCACCCCCAGTCCAATGGGCAGGCGGAGCGTGCCAACCAGGCCGTCGAGGCGGCTCTTCGTTGCGTCACCTCAAGTAACCCCACCTCCTGGGCCAAGTACCTGCCCTGGGTGGAGTATTCCCTCAACGCTATGGAGAGCTCCGCTACTGGTATGTCCCCGTTCCAATGTTCCCTGGGCTACCAGCCCCCGCTGTTTCCCCAACAGGAGCTGGAGGTGGCGGTCCCGACCACCAGGGCCCACCTCCGCCGGTGTCGACGCATTTGGAGGGCCGCCCGGGCCGCACTACTCCGGGCCACGGAGCGGGCCCGGCTTGCCGCGAACCGGCGGAGGGTGCCTGCCCCTGTCTACCAGCCTGGTCAGAGGGTTTGGCTGTTGGCCCGGGACCTGCCCCTCCAGACCTCCCAGACATCAACTCGTAAGTTGAATCCCCGGTACGTTGGTCCCTACACCGTGGATCGAATCATAAACCCCTCTGCGGTGCGTTTGGTTCTCCCTCCGGCTCTCCGGGTTCACCCCGTCTTTCATGTTTCACAGCTAAAACCCGTGGTCTCCAGTCCCTTGTCTCCTCCCGTTACAGCTCCTCCGCTTCCCCGGGTCCTGGCGGATGGAGATCCGGTATGGTCGGTCCGTAAGCTCCTCGCCGTCCGCCGCTGGGGGCGGGGTTTCCAGTACCTTGTGGATTGGGAGGGCTTCGGTCCGGAGGACCGGAGCTGGGTGCCCTCTTCCTATCTCGCGGACCCCTCCCTGCTGGACGACTTCTATCGGGAGAACCCGGGGGCTCTGGGGCGGTCGTCCGGTGCCTCCCCTCAGGGGGGGGATACTGTTGTGCCTCCCCCACGCTCTAATCGATCCCAGGTGTTGCCCATCTTAATCAGGCCTACTGGGACTGATTAACACCTGGGATCTACCCTTCTTTAGGCTGCCGAGGACCGACGTCGGGCGTTCGGTTATTGAGAACCACCGTCACGAGAGACTGCATGTTCCAGCTCCGACCTCGCCAGATATCCAGTCCAACCCTGCCTTGTTTATGTTTGCTGATGTTGGAGATATACAGTAAAGACATTTTTTTCCCTTTGTTTTGAGTGTCCGTGTCTCGCTACTTCTGGGTTTTTTGGCACATTTGGTTCTTCGGTCTCGCTGGGTCTAACAACCTGATCTATAATGTAGGCCTACCTGATCTATAATTAAGTAGATACCTGATATATTATGTAGGCCTACCTGATCTATAATGTAAGTAGATACCTGATCTATTATGTAGGCCCTGTTAGGGTGTAGTGTTGGTTGGACCCAGAACGCAGACCAAAGACAGGGCCAAGCAGTAACGAGAGGCTTTATTTAAGTAAGCACTACAATAGAGTGGTCGGGGACAGGCCTGGGGTCTGGATACCGGGAGGTCTATCAGTGGAGTACCGGCAGGTAGGAGACAGGCGAGTGGTCCGGTACGGGCGAGGGGTCTGGATACCGGGAAGTCGATCAGCAGAGTACCGGCAGGTAGTAGACGGGTATATATACACCCAGGTGGGGTGATTATCCTAATCAGCAATTGACGACAGGTGTGTGGGTGCGCCACCAATGCCCGCGCCTTGGCCACGCTCCCTGTCACCCACCGTAACCGTGACAGTACCCCCCCCTCAACGGGCGCCCCCTGGCCCCACCCGGCTTGTGTTCCCGGTGGAAGTCGCGGATAAGGGACGGATCCAGGATGTTCCGGCGCGGGAGCGTCGTATCTCTCCCAGTCGACCAAATACTTGGTCCCGGCCCTTCACCGTGTAGGCCGTCGTCAGTGGTCGTCGATGATCCGGGGGGGTGGAGGGGATTCGGTGGGGGGACATAACGGGCTGGAGGAGACAGGTTTGAGCAGGGACACATGGAACGTGGGGTGCACCTTCAGGGCCGGGGGCAATTCTAGCCTTACCGAGACCGGGTTGCTGACCTTGTCCACGATGTAGGGCCCCACGTACCGGGGTGCCAACTTCCGGGACTGGACCTGTAGTGGCAGGTCCTGGGTGGAGAGCCACACCTTCTGCCCAGGTCGGTAGGTGGGCGCAGGGACCTGCCGGCCGTCCGCCAGGCACTGTTTCTGGGCGGCCGTGCGGAGGAGAGCAGCTCGAGCCGTCCTCCATATCCGGCGGCAGCGCTGGAGGTGGACCTGTACCGACGGCACCGCCACTTCCTCCTCCTGGGCGGGAAACAGGGGGGGGCTGATACCCTAGTGACGCTTGGAACGGCGACATCCCTGTGGCGGTGCTGGTGAGTGAGTTGTGAGCATACTCCACCCACGGAAGGTGGGAGTTCCAGGAGGACGGGTGGCGAGCAGTGATGCAGTGGAGGGCCGTCTCCAGGTCCTGATTAGCCCGCTCTGTTTGCCAATTGGATTGGGGGTGGTAGCCGGAGGAGAGGCTGACGGTGGCACCCAGAGCCTGACAGAAAGCCCTACACAGCTGGGACGAGAACTGCGGACCCCGGTCGGACACGATGTCCAGGGGGATCCCGTGGAGCCGGAAAACCTGGAGCACCAGGAGGTCCGCCGTCTCCCTGGCGGAGGGAAGCTTAGGGAGCGGGAGGAAATGGACCGCCTTTGAGAAGAGGTCGACAATCGTCAGGATCGTGGTGTGACCAGCTGACGGCGGGAGACCGGTGACGAAGTCAACGGCGATGTGGGACCAAGGCCGGCTGGGAGTAGGCAGCGGATGCAGCAGACCAGCGGGAGGTTGATGCGAGGCCTTGCTGCAGGCACAGACAGTGCAGGCAGTCACGAAGGCTTGGGTGTCCCGAGAAATGGAGGGCCACCAGAAACTCCGCCTGAGGAAGGCCAGGGTGCGAGCGAAGCCGGGATGATGAGTCAGGCACGAACATACGGTTAGCAGAGCCGTTACCTGGGTCCGGATCGGTGCGCTGGGCCTCCCTGACAAGACTCTTGATCTCCCATGTGGCTGCCCCCACTACGCAGACCAGAGGGAGAATGGTCTCTGGCTCAGAGGGGGCCCTCTCGGAGTCACACTGGCGAAAGAGAGAGTCTGGCTTGATGTTGCGACAGCCGGGACGGTAGGTGAGGGTGAAGTTGAACCTCCTGAGGAACAACGCCCACCGTGTGTGTCGGGAGTTCCGCCGTCTGGCGGAAGTGCCTCCACTCCTCCAAGGCCAGGACTACCGCCAGAAGCTCCCGGTTTCCCACATCATAGTTCCGCTCCGCGGGTGAGAGACGTTTAACATACTGAGGGGGGCTCCCTCCAGCAAATTTACCAAGAAAGCAACTCTCGCTGCCTCGCCTCCATAACGTGATGGTTGCGCTTGGAACGTGAGGTGGCATTGTACCAAGAACTAATTTGTTGGGGTCCCCGGAATACTTCACCGGAGCGGGGAGATGGGGCTCCGAAGGGGGGGAGGCAGCAGGAACCGGCAAGACAACAGCTGGTGGTGGGGCGCCCCCTGTGGCATTGGAGGTTCCTCCGATGTGGGAAGCAACGGTGACTGTCAGGTCCTTAAGTTGCTCCATCAGTGCCTGTAGCACTGGCTCCTGTTGTCCGACACAAACGCTCAGTGAAGCGATCGCGTGCTTCACCTGGTCGAGGTCGCCGGGGTCCATGTTGGCTAGATCGTTCTGTTAGGGTGTAGTGTTGGTTGGACCCAGAACGCAGACCAAAGACTTTGTTTAAGTAAGCACTACAATAGAGTGGTCGGGGACAGGCCTGGGGTCTGGATACCGGGAAGTCGATCAGTGGAGTACCGACAGGTAGGAGACAAGCGAGTGGTCCGGGACGGGCGAGGAGTCTGGATACCGGGAAGTCGATCAGCGGAGTACCGACAGGTAGTAGACAGGCGAGTGGTCCGGGACGGGTGAGGATTAGCTTAATCAGTAATTGCCGACGGGTGTGCCACCAAAGTCCGCACCTTGGCCACGCCCCCTGTCACCCACCGTAACTGTGACAGGCCCACCGGATCTATAATGTAAGTAGATACCTGATCTATTATGTAGGCCTACCTGATCTATAATTAAGTAGATACCTGATCTATAATGTAGGCCTACCTGATCTATAATGTATGTAGATGCATGATCTATAATGTAGGCCTACCTGACAAGCCCGGCGCTCTGACCACGGGACACTGCCTCGCTGTACTGCTGCTGAGCCTCTTCCTTGGCCTTCACCACGCCGTTGTAAATCTGACCCTCAATCGACCTAGAGAACATCAACATTGTTTGAATCACAGAGTCTCAAGTGAATTTGAAGTAAACAATTCGAGGCTAATTAAATAGGCACTCACATTTTGAATCCGCTGATGAAGGCATTCTTTGAAATCTTCACGTGGAATTCAATTTCAGTGGGCTCGTCCCTGCGATTGGCCACGCGGCTGGTGATGACCGTGGCTGCATAGCGGGCGGTCACTGTAGAGTTGATATGGTAGTAGTAGATGTCCCAGTCCTCCTGAACAGGTACGGAAAACACATATCATTCAACAGAGCAATGGGACAATGATTGCACGTTTACTAGATTTGTTTACAAGACAATGCTGAGAAATGCTGGGAAATGTTGACACAAGTGTAAAGACATATACCATTTTCACACTGCTTACGGTATAGACTCCTGTATTAGTTAATACGGGTGTCGATACTGTATTACGTAACTCAGTCAGTTGCTTATGTTGTATAATGTTTTAGGAAATATCTCGATTAGCATACTTCATTGTACGTACTTTGTACAATGAATCCAAAATGCTAAATCCAAATCTGGCTCATTATGTCACGCTGCTTACTTTTCGCTGCCCAGGCTGCCTTTTGATCTTTGACCAGTTCTCTTATCAGCAGTACAATACATTTGATTTTTTACACTCATTCATTTCATTTCATACAGCCAATACACAATGGTTGACATGCATTGACTGAAATGCCTTCTGTGATTGTAACACCTGAATGTCTCATCAATTGCATGTACTGTATGTATAATGGACACCAGCAGGTGGTGCTGTGCAGTAAAGTAAACCTCACTTCCCGACGCCTAAAAGACCTTCTAGGATGAACCTAGAGCCAATGGGGTTTTAGCTTCTCACGTTATAGTACTGTCTCTCATGCCGGAGGTTGTGAGTTCAAACCCAGTGGGGGGCCTCACTGTGACATATGTGGATGAATAAAACAATGTTTCACATGTTATAAAAAATGGTTTGGTTATTCATTTGGTTTTATGGTTAGCAAAACGCATAAGCAACACATGTGGACATGTCTATGTTTCTACACAAATACAAAATAAATATCAAATATGACAGTGACTATGATGTTTCTATACAAATAAAATATATATATATATATAAATCAACTATAACGGCAAGGAGAGAGCAGGAGGACAGTGAGCCTGCAGGAAGAGAGCAGGAGGACAGTGAGCCAGCAGGAGGAGAGCAGGAGGACAGTGAGCCAGCAGGAAGAGAGCAGGAGGACAGTGAGCCAGCAGGAAGAGAGCAGGAGGACAGTGAGCCAGCAGGAGGAGAGCAGGAGGACAGTGAGCCAGCAGGAGGAGAGCAGGAGGACAGTGAGCCAGCAGGAAGAGAGCAGGAGGACAGTGAGCCAGCAGGAAGAGAGCAGGAGGACAGTGAGCCAGCAGGAGGAGAGCAGGAGGACAGTGAGCCAGCAGGAGGAGAGCAGGAGGACAGTGAGCCAGCAGGAAGAGAGCAGAAGGACAGTGAGCCAGCAGGAGGAGAGCAGGAGGACAGTGAGCCAGCAGGAGGAGAGCAGGAGGACAGTGAGCCAGCAGGAAGAGAGCAGGAGGACAGTGAGCCAGCAGGAAGAGAGCAGGAGGACAGTGAGCCAGCAGGAAGAGAGCAGGAGGACAGTGAGCCAGCAGGAAGAGAGCAGGAGGACAGTGAGGCGTTACGAGAATCTGTGTAATAATCCAGCGGTGAATGACATACATGGTTTAAATACAGTTTGTAATGAGGTGTGATTGAAAACATGTGAGTCCAGTATGACACAGCCGACAGGGAAAACACATAATGGCATTCGGAACAGAGTCCAGTGATATCGCGGATCCAGGAAGCAAGCGGTAATCCAGGACTAGGAGCGGGAAGAACTGGGTTGGACCGTGACATTCATAAACTGATGGGATGCACAAAAGTCATACCCTACTGTTCTCAACAAATTTTAAATATAAATTAAATAACTTGTTTGCTACTAATAGTGAAGAAATCATTTCAACATCACGGTTCTATTATCTCATGTGTGTCTTGACAACCCGATTGTCATTGTATAATTTGCGCTCTGGGTCAAATGCTGTTCAGTGGTGGCCGCGCTTTTAGTTTTAAAACTTGTGAAATAGATTCATTCCACCCCTAATACTAACATTATTGTTAATTAATAACCTATTAGAGTGTAGGTGGTCAAATGATCTTGGTGAGCCACGGATATACTTGTCTGCATGCTAATAATTAGTTGTTTGCTTTCTGAGGTCTCCCGATGTTTTTATTTTTATTTTTATTTTTATTTTTATTTTTATCTTATTTTTTATAACTGCTGTCTGTCGTCGAATATTGCACACAAGATTTTCACTCACTGCTTTATACTTGTTAATACTTGACTTGACTTGACTTGAGCTGCCAAGTTAAGCTTGGTACCTGTTGCAGAGTCCTGGCTATTAGTCCGACCTCCTGTCCCCAAGGGTCGGCCTACTCGCTGGTAGATTCACTATTTTCTTCTTTTTTCTTCTTCTTTTTGTACTTTAAGGCAACCTATTGTGGTTCTAGCTGATTGTACTGTTGATAGAGGTGTGTGGTGAGGGTGAACCATGGTGGAGCAACCGGGGAAAAGTTTAACATTTGGCACTAGAATGGTAAGGCTCATTAGTGTGGTGGAAATATTCAACCTAAACATAGACACAAAATCGTGAATATGTTAAATAGTAATAATAATAATAATAATAATAATAATAATAATAATAATAAATTATTCTACTAATATCTGGCCTCCTTCCACAACCTTTGTTTAGTCCACAGAATAATTGACAATTTAAAAGTATTCAATACAAATCAATAAATATTATTTTAAACAGTAGGTGGAAAATGTATTTTGAAATATTCAACATAGACACAAAAGAACAAAGCCAACTTATTATGTTAATGTGTGACCTCCTTCCACAACGTTTGTTTTGTCCATAATATGCGTCACCATATAATGGAAATCAATTAATATGATTTAAAACAATACAATGTCAATAACTTTTAAAATATTCAAAATAGACACAAAAAACAATCCCCAATTATTCTCTAAATATCTGACCGCCTTCCACAAGCTTCGTTTTGTCCATAATATGTGTCACCATTTACTCAAAATCAATGCAAATCAACCAATATGCTTTTAAACAATAACATGTCTATAACCTTTGTTATTGAGACTGTACTGATAGTGGTGGTATTGATTTTAAAGGCTGATGCCCACCAGGATGGTCACTCTGTGGTTGCTGATGTTTGTCAAAGAGCCATAGTTCATCATGTTGCAATTTACTGGAATATTCAGAGATGGAGCAACATCAGCCAACACTGAATCAATTCAACGGAATACAATCACACCTAGCTCGTTGCCATGACCAAAAAGAGGAATGTATTTTCATTTCCAGTACGATAATATGACAGAATTTATCCCACTGCGTTGTTCTATACTGGATTCTGAACTGGTGAATTAACGGGTGTGCATTTTTTAAGGTCACCAAATGAAGTCACGGGACGCCAAATGAGTACACTACAATCTCAACTGATTATGTTTAATGTTTCAAATAAAAAATAAATTATTATAAGTATCTAATCATTGTTGGTTACTGTGGTATAGGCAGAATTAACCACTCTGGGCTGTTGGGGCTCTATTACTCTATTACTATTTTATCACTGTATATATGATATTTTATAATATCATATAATATTTATTCATATTTAGTATCATGAAATAATGCATAATGTTTAGTTTGTTTGCTATGTTTTTAACTACAAATGACATGATTAAATGCATTACAAATATTTATTTATATGATAGAAAATACATAAAAAATATAATTATGTTTTATGTATTTATATATATATATATATACAGTTTATATATACACAGTATATATATATATATATATATATATATATATAA
Source organism: Muraenolepis orangiensis (assembly GCA_027704905.1). Taxonomy (NCBI): domain Eukaryota; kingdom Metazoa; phylum Chordata; class Actinopteri; order Gadiformes; family Muraenolepididae; genus Muraenolepis; species Muraenolepis orangiensis. Next base: position 32,475,045 of record CM051002.1, on the reverse strand, counting down.
TAAAATCCTACCTTGTTTGGAAGTGTAGAGCCAAAAGCCAGCAACAGCCCAAGCAGGGTGAGCTGCCCCACAACTTTTTCCATTTCAGTCGTGATACAAATGGCTTCTAGGTTCTGCTCAGCACTTTTAACCTCAAAGTAATGATGCAATAGTTGTTTTTCAGACAAACTTGCAGTAGACGCACACTCACTGACACACACACACCAAACAAAAATGTTTGTGTGTGAAGAAGATACAACCACACAAATCCATGACATACCTCTCTTTACAAATCACGACAAATTCAAGATTCAAGATGTTTTAATTTGCCAGATGCAAAAAGTACAATGTAATGCTTTCTCCCCAATCCTCCCACAATATGAATCCTACAATATATACTATACTATGTCCTATACTATACAACAATAGAATATTACAATACTGTACACAATAAAAATAACAATACAGTGACTGAAAGATTAGATTAGATTCAAATGTATTGTAATTGTACAGCACAAGTACAGTACAGCGAAATTAATTTAGCATCTAACCAGTGCAAATGTTGCAGTAAAGTGAAAGATGATATATAGATGAATTGCAAAAATGCAAAAAGCATTAAAAAAGCATTTTAAAGTGCCAGTAGTGCAGCAGCATCATGCATACAGTGCAGCACACTGCAGAACAGTGCAGTAACTATGATGAGTCCAAAAAGTCCAGCAAAAGTATGACAGTGTAATGTTAATGACAATGTTATGATAGTGGCAGCACTCCTAGCAGTTCAGTATTCGCACCAAATCCCAATACAGTTAAAATGGGAACCTGATTGCAGCCTTACATTGGAATGCTTGCTCCTCATTCCATCCCACCAAAAAACAATACCAGAAAAATAATAAAACAATTATATATACAATATATATAATATAACTATAGAAATACATAATATATATTTGTATTATATATATACAAAATATAATAATAGTGTTGTGTGTCGGTACATTAACCTCATATGTGAGATTAAAGGATTGTATGTATAAAATAAATATATATAAATATATATAAAGATATAAAAATCCCCTCCATCTCCCTGTATCATAATTAGAAATACAATAGGTGCTTTCGGACCGCAGGAATCGTTTCATAGTTCTAAGAACTATTGGAGGAAATGACCTCTTTTTGTTTGTGTCAACCAATCACCGTACATGTACGTCACCGAAGGTGGGACTTTTGATGACGTAAGTCTACGGTGATTGGTCGAACACGAGCCAATACACTTATCGACGACCGCCATTTTTAAATACCCTCTCGCTGTGCGTTTACCGTAAGCTGTCAAACAATGAGGGACACAGAACAGCACGTTAGCGGTAACGGAGTGGAAGAAATTCAACAAAAACGCAGACCAAAAGTTGGACCGACAGCGAAGTCCGAGCACACAGCTTCGACACCATTGTCCTCCTCCATGTTGTTGTTATTATTATTGTCGTCGCACAGAAGTGAGGTGTCTCGCGCAGACGTTCCGTCAGTGACGTCACGAACGTTGACGTCACGGACGTTCCTATTGGCGCTGGCAATGCGCACAGAAAAAAAGCCATTGAAGGAACTAGTCATGCTTTAAAATATGTTTTTATTTGTCATATGCAACAAGTACAATGGAACGCTTACTCCCCATTACCCTCCTGCAGGATGAATTCAACAATTCTATGCTATACTAAACTATACTAAAGCCATCACTTTACACTTTACACGAGTATGCTATACCATATTCTATAAACAACACTATGTACTGAACTATATCCTATACTGTAAACTAAACAACACTAAACTATAAAATACTATACATAATAAAAATAACAAAATAATAACAATAAAGAGACTATTCCTCCTCAGGTCCCCAATCCCCAGAACTGTTGGTTCCCAAAGAACCTAATGAGACAGAAGCTCTTGGCAGATACATCTTGGATACAACTTTTATTAGGTTTGGTTGGCCTGTAGATGATCAAGCAGTACACCTGGTATTTCTAAATCTTATCTAAATCTGGAGGACTGAATCCTCTTTATTGGTCACATACATGCACACACAGTGAAATCAGTGAAATTAGTTTCTCTGTATTTAACGCATCCTAGTATTAGAAGCAGTGGGCAACTATTGTATACACAGGGGAGCAGTGAAGGGGTCTGGTGCCTTGCTCAAGGGCACCTCGGCAGTGCCTAGGTGGGACTTAAACTGGTGACCTTGTCCAAGTCTTAACAAACTGAGCACACCAACAAACATGCCAAGTCATTATCATGTATTTTCATTTTGTGTATTTTCCATTACCAACAATAATTCTATGTACTTTTCCTCACTAGTACCACCTTATTGGTGTCGTTCTATCCAATTGCATTGAGATATATATTGGTCATCCAAAATCAATTGAGAGTTTCCAGACGAATACGCATTTGCCAATTGTTCTGACCATTTTAGGCCAACAGTAGGGTAGGGCTTGGTAATATAACGATACCAGTAATCGGTTCTCTTGATAGAAAAATAATAGGAAAATAATGTTTGATTGTGTAGCATGCATAGAAAACACACACATGTGTGTAGATGGTTGTGACAGAAAGTGAGCAGTAAATACATTTCCCTGTAAACACCGGGCCAGGAAAACTAAAATCTCACTTTCTTTATTTATTATCCTCTCTCTCTCTCTCTCTCTCTCTCTCTCTCTCTCTCTCTCTCTCTCTCTTCTCTCTTTATATATATATATATATATATATATATATATATATATATATATATATATATATATATCAGTGGTGAAGCGTCAGGGTATTCAGAAGACCCTGGAACTCTCAGATGAAACCAAAACAATCTAATAAATTTTTATTAATAAAGTAATACAATTGAATAAAATGTAATACAATTGAATAAAATGACTAAATGAGAATGGTATCTGTGTTATCTGTTATATTACAGTGTTACGTTGATTTGTTTGTCTTTCTCGGTCCATGCACTACGCATTTGAGTGGTTTTGTGTTGGAAAAACAATTCAACCAATCAGATATTTTTCTCGGTTTGCTGGGATGAATATCCTTCAACCAAAGTATTCCCGATGACTTTGGCCCTCAGACTGAATGAGAGCGTACGTTTAGATTGACAATTTGATCAACCAATCATATCGTGATTTGTAGCCAATGGGCGTATTCTTTCAGATTTCCCCACAGTTCAATAGGGAGCTAGAAGGTATACTGGCTGGAGCGAGAGTGGATCTAGCGTAGTGCTACGTTGTTTCTACGTAGGATTTTACATCAAAATGGCAACAGGCGAAGATGATGTCGGAACCATTTTCAAGACGACCATTCAATGTAAAGATGGACATTATTAAAAAAGGCCGTCCAACGCCTGACAATCTTGAGCTGAATCAAGTTGTTAAAGCAGGCTATGTTCGCCATTTTCAGGCTAGCAAGTGGGAAAGATCCCCGTGGCTAACGGGCTCTACTAGCCACGAGAGGCTATACTGATGGGAGTGTTGCTATTTGGGACCGACCAGAGGGCAGGGAATTGGAAAGGCAACTTATTTTGGATCGATCATCTTTATGATATGATGGTGGTCGAACCATCCAGAAGGACAGGAGAATGGATTTGGTCTTTAAGTGAACATCATTGGTGAGTGACACTCATTTGTCTTTGCTGGTTTTGTCTCAGTGTTGCGTCTCGTTGAGCTGGTTGTTGCATTTTGTTTCCACACACTTGTTGAATGATTAGTTAATGGCTGTCTTGAGTTTGTTAAGCATTGTTGTGCATTTAAATTGAGAGTTTTGACTTGATCTTTCTTTGCATCGCTTAACGTGAAAAGACTTAACGTAACTAAGAGTTACAAACCCGCGATCAATAATCACCTAATTTGCATATGTCTTGTCATTAGCACTTTCACCTTTTCACTTTCATTTTGACAGGTGAAAGTGCTAATGACAAGACATATGCCAGAGACATTTGGTGATTATTGATCGCTATTTTGGAACTTTAAGTTACGTTAAGCCTTTTCACGTGAAGCGTGTTAGACCGTCCCTTTAACCGATAGCCTGTGTGTGGTGGTCTGTGGTGGTCTGTTACGTCACTACATGGACACTGCTTTACAACTAGGGTACACTTGGGAATTGGCTGCGACAATCTGATCTTCCTAAATGAGATAAGGCATAAAGTGACTTCCTCCGTGACGTCCGTCTGACTAGAACAACTGAATTTTCGAATGGGGGGGGGTGGTCTACAGCAGGGGTTCCCAAAGTGGGGGTATTATGTAAGTCCGTTTAATATGTAAGGGTGACGAATAAAGGAATTCTGATTCCGACAGATTCACGACTAACATTTGCAGCTGGATCTGTTATATTGGGGGTCGCGGGCTGAAAAGGTGGGGAACCCCTGGTCTACAGAAGGTCCAGTTGTGATAGACACGCTTCGCCACTGTATTATATATATATATATATATATATATATATATATATATATATATATATATATATATATATATATATATTCAAGATGTTGAAGTACAATGGAATGCTTACTCCCCATTCCCTCCTGTAGTATGAATTTCTAAAACACAATATATACACTAAATACTATACATAATAAACATTTACATAAAAGTGACTGAAGGATGATATGTAAATGTATACAATTGTGCAAAAAGCATTTAATAGCATTTTACAGTGCCAGTAGTGCAATAGTATCATGAATACAGTGCTATAGTACAGGGTATAACAGTGCAGTAACTGTAATATACTGTAATATACTTACACAATATATATATATATATATACTGTAATATATATAATATACACAATATACAGATTGACCATGATCAAAAACCTGAATGCACAAAGTAGGTAAAACACTACATTTGCATATACACTCTAGCCCAGGGGTGCCCAATACGTCGATCGCGATCGACCGGTCGATCGCAAAGGTAGTGTGGGTCGATCGTATGGCATTGAAACAAATAAAATAAAAAGTTAGCCTATCATCCATCCTTACTATGTGTGTGTGTGTGTGGTGTGTGTGTGTGTGTGTGTGTGTGTGTGTGTGTGTGTGTGTGTGTGTGTGTGGTGTGTGCGTGTGCGTGTGCGTGTGTGTGTGTTTCGGCATTTTTAACCGATCTGTCCAACATGTTGAATGACCTTCATTTAGAGCTGCAAGGAAAAGACCAAACCGTGGACAATATGATTAGCTCAGTTAGTGCTTTCAAACGAAAATTGCAAAATTTGTCCTCAAAGCTGCAGCGCCATGGTTTGGGGAACTGGTTTGGGGAACTGGTTTGGGAACTGGTTGGGGAACTGGTTTGGGGAACTGGTTTGGGGAACGCGTCAGAGCTGGAGACGCAAAGGAAGGCTTGTGCGCAACTTGACATTGCGCGTTACACCGAACAGATTCGGACAAATGTGTCAGAGTTTGACAAACGCTTTCAAGACTTTGCTTTACTCGAGCCAGTCGCTACATGTATGTGCTACCAATTTAGGGAAGATGTTGAGGTTGATTCACTCGCAATCAAAAATTGCAACGCTGTTTCACCTGAACTGGTCTGGAGTGGAGGATGAGATGTTGACACTACAAGCTGACATTCAGCTGAAGGCCAGGGCTCATGGACACTTCTGGAACTTACTCAGAGGAAAAGTACCCAAACATGAGGAAATGTGCTACCTTCTTGACTGTATTATTCGGCTCCACTTATTTATGTGAGTCAGCCTTTTCCCAAATGCTAGAGGTCGTATGAAAAGTAGTTTGATCTTAAAAATCCTCACGATGTGTAGTGGGAGTTTACAAAAAATAACTTTACTGCTGATTTAATTGAATAAGTCAATTTCTATGATTGTGCACCATTTAAACAAACAACAATACTATCACACTATCACAAACTATCTCTTTGCTTTTCATTGTGGTAAATGTCAGGGCTGCAGTGTGAGCGCACTGTACTGAAAAATGCCAACAGAATACATGCCTGATGGTGTCAATTGGATTCAGATTTAGACGTCCGTCAGTAACCGTCAGAGAGCAGTACCTTGTAATATAAAACAAAACAAGAAAGTCAGATGTCAGCTTTGTCATAGCATATTGTTTCACACAGGGGCTATGTTTGTTGGACAGAGATTATTTGTATTCCATAATATGTTTGGCGGTGTCACCTAGAACTAAATTGGAGCACTATTGGTCAGAATTGATGAAAGCATGTTGGCCAATATGAATTCTCATGCCTGCACTGACATGTGAGTTCCACTTTTGCTACCCTACTCCCTTATAGCCACTCCCATTGTCTATATTTATTTTGTTGTACAACCAACTGTTCAGCAAAGGCATGCCTTTTATGTAGAGCGGAGAGCTGTGCAGACAGCAAAAGAGCGGTGAGGGTAATTGCTAACTGAAAGAGAGAAAGAAGACAAAAGATAGGACAAAGTATTTGCCAAGGGGAGGATAAGACACCCAGATATTTATTAAAACAAGGAAACGTTTTTAGTTCATTTGATTCTATCGAGGCCAATAGCTTCTCCATCGATCCTAGTAATTGCTCAATGGCTGACTGTACCAATCCTCCAATGACGTCCTACATTATGGACGAGGAAACTCTCAAGAGAAAACAGAAGGAAAAGCTAAAGAAGTTGATGGCCACAGGAGGCAACCCTCGCCCTTTACGCTCCCTGTTCTTCCTGACTCTGAAGAATCCCTTCCGTAGGGCCTGCATCAACATCGTGGAGTGGAAGTATCCTTCACGGTTCTGGTGGTACTTTTAGACTTAACATTTAGATAATTGTATGACACATAGCATATTGATTATTGCTCTTTGATTGCTTTGTATGCCTTCATAGAAAAACATTCACAATACAATTAATGGCAAAAGGGAAATTGGCAAATGTTTTATATTTTAATATTAAGGAATGTTGTTTAGATGAAATAAAATAAAAATAATAATAAAAAAATCTAAAAATTATTATAATAATATGTCTTCAAGAAGCATGCAGGGTGATTATGGTACACATTTAAACCTTATTTAGTGCCAGCCCATGAATTGCTTCAGTCAATGGATGTCATAGGATCTTGAAGTTATAGTTCCCAATGTGCATACTATTGCTTATATTATGCACAATGGGAACTATAACTTCAAAATCGGTCATATAATTATTACCTGCATACTTTCAACCAATAGATCGGCCTATCTCGATGTTATCCATATAAATATATGAAGTTGATTTTGGCTACTTAAATTATATGATAGGAACACTGCTGAAAGAGATTATATTGTATATATCAATGACAGAGGGCTTTATGCACTAACTATTCATCTTGCTATCACTATGGCTTTTCCAGCCCAAATAGGCCTATAGGCGCTACTACTTTTTAGGCTTTCATTCATTTGAATCAATCAAGTAAATTGTATTTACTGGCTAACGGCTAATGTCTGCCTCAGTGCGAAGTGATCAAGATAGTGTGTTCCTTTTCCTGATTGTTCCAGGCTGCCTAAAATTAGAATGGATATAATGTGCTGTAGGCCTAACTAGCTATTACTGTCACATGCTATGTGGGCTTCCAATACATACCCCCCCAGACCTTTTGAAATCATCATTTTACTCGCCATCTTTGCCAACTGTGTGGCTCTAGCTGTGTACTTGCCAATGCCAGAGGAGGACAGCAACAATACCAATAGCAAATTGGTAGGTCTCTGTGTCTGCATGTGCATCAACAGTGTGTTTTATTGTTAGCTAGATGAGCTTGTAGAGCAGTGGTTACTTCAGTGCTGGTGTGTTGCAAAGTCGAAACATGATCTCAGCTGTCACTTGGCAGTGAGGGAGACTTGGACAGGTGGCAAACAACAGCTGTGGTCTGCCAAAGAGGGCTGCAACGCTTTTAGATAATATACAGTATTAACAATTGGTGTGTGTCTGAAAGCACAATTGTAGACAGATTTCTGTTAATTGCGCATTCAGTGATCCGAAAAGCATAGGCTCATTAGCAGCTGCATCAAGATTGCGTTTGGAAAATGATGTTCATTATTTGCCAAAGTACATTATTTTGACACCCTGGAGTGATTTATTTTGCTTATATGACCACAATCAACATTAGTTACCTTCATTCAATAATATATATATATATAACTTCAGTAATAAGGTTAGGGGCTAGGTAATCCTAAGAAGCCAGCAGCGGTGAACAACAAGCAGGGCTACTCCTACTTCTGCACTCAGCAAGAGTGGAGAAGAGAAAAAGAGCCTACTCACCTGGGTAATATACTGACGCAAAATGAGTATCCTACTGTATGTCTGCTGTTCACCAAAAAGTGGCAAAAGGAGCCCTAGCTAGTGAAGATAGACCAAGATAGACTAAAGTCCACCAAAACACATGATATCACACATAACCTGATTCATTGAACACAATGTGTACAAAAGACAGGGATCATATATTGAACTGCACATCTGATCAGTGACCTGATCAAACGGTGACCTTCCGGTTCCCAAGCCAAGTCCCAACAGACTGAGCTACTGCTGCCTGAATGACAGGAGGGATAGGCTTAAGCAGAGGGCTGGTGAGGTGATTCTGGTGAGGCAGCGAGCGGCAGGCAAGGCAGATCCCACCGGCGTCGTGCTCAGTCCCCAGGAAACTGAAGCACGTTGCATGCCTGTCATCGGGGTAGAGCGCCGCCGGGCAGGTGTCACAGGTAGTGGCTTTGGGTTGTGTCATCTGCCACACCCACCCTGGACCTGATAGAAGACATCTTACTGGGTACTTGATTGATTGGTTGCTGTCATTGCTGAAAGAAAATAAAGAATGAGTGCCTCTCTTTGCGGCCTTATATACACAGTGTTGGGGTATAGGCGGATATGTAGGCGGGGCCCATGTTGATTGGTACATTGTTGAATTTTCAGTGCATGGGACAAGACCATAGGGCAAAGCCTTGATGGCATAGCCTATGAATAGAACAGATATAAAGTGAAATAATCTATAGAAAACCAAAAGTACATAACATTCTAATCATTCTAAAACCTTTTGTATTTCTATCTCACAGGAAAGTCTGGAATACATTTTCCTCATTATCTTCTCAGTAGAATGCTTCCTGAAGATAGTGGCGTATGGCTTCCTTTTTCATGGAGATGCTTACTTAAGAAATTGCTGGAATTTATTAGACTTTGTTTGTGTGTCCGTTGGGTAAGTTTAAATCATTAACGATACATTTTTAAATACATTTCAAATATTTGTTTAATGTAAAGTGGTACTGTAAAATGAAATGTGTTATTTTATCAGTATGCAATAGAGCAATCTTACAATTTTCCATCTTCGAATGACTTGAAATATGAATTTGCCTTAAATAAGGTAGTGTATTGGAATGGTATTTACATTCTCTACCTTTATTTCTTTCTGCCTAGGTTGTTTTCAGTGGCAATGGATGCCATCGATCACTTAAGTGGAGTGGAGGCTCAAGTGGGAGAGAAAGGTGGTGGGTTTGACATGAAAGCACTGAGAGCGTTCAGAGTCCTGCGACCACTGAGACTGGTCTCTGGAGTCCCAAGTGAGAAAGCTGCCAGATTTTTGAAGATGTTTTAATCTGTAGTAACATTATGATCATTTTAGATGAGTACAGTTGTTGGGATACAATATAGATGTGTTCCTCCAGGCCTGCAGGTGGTGATGAACTCCATCCTGAAATCCATGCTGCCTCTATTCCACATCACCCTGCTGGTCTTCTTCATGGTCACCATCTACTCCATCATGGGGCTGGAACTATTTAAATGCAAGATGCATAAGACCTGCTACTTCACAGGCACAAGTATGCAGAACAAAAGGATGGTAGCATGTACAACCCATAACTCTCACAGTCACTGTGCAGATGCACCGCCTCAAACGTCCTCAGAATGTACTCACTCTGTATAAACCCACCACTGAATTCCTTTTACTTGTCCATTCAGATATTATTGCAACGGTGGAGAATGAGAAGGCTGCTCCATGTGCACAGGCAGGGAATGGAAGACGATGTACCATCAATGGCACCGAATGTCGAGCCGGCTGGCCTGGCCCAAACTATGGCATCACCCACTTCGACAACCTTGGCTTCTCCATGCTAACCGTCTACCAGTGTATTACTACACAAGGTTGGACCGATGTCCTCTACTGGGTAAGATTCTATTTTGTGATTGGCTGTGTCTGAATTGTGAGGATGCTTCTTAAATAGGTGGCAAATAGAGTAGGTATTGTGGCAGTGTAGGACTGTACCAATCCAGTAGGAGCGTAGGTAAAGGTAGAGCATTGTAATTAAATACCGATATGTCAAGATTCAAGAGGTTTAATCTCCATATGCAACAAGTACAATGGAATGCTTACTCCCCATTCCCTCCGGCAGTATGAATTTCCTACAATTTAATACTGTATACTATACTATTATACTCAGTTAAAAAGAACAAGTAAACTAAGTAAACTGTGGGAGCTGGTAGAGACACATCTGCTCTCCTCCAGCAACGCGTCACACTTCAAGGACTCATCAGATGGTTTTTTGATAAATGCAATTTGAAATTTAAATGTTAATTTAACTGTCACGTATCTTTCACTGAGTTATTTAATTGAATTGTTGAAGAAAAAAAATAATAGTTGACAAACAGCGACTTTGCCATCACTAGCCTTATGTGATGATGCCCCCTGGTTAGGCTGTCTCAATTTGTGAAGCACTTCTGGGCCTGAAGTTAATGTTTACGGCCACCAGCCACTATGGCTCACGGATAACCACACAGCTTATTACTTATTTAAATAATATATAGGAAATTGCCGGCGAGGGATTAAATTTCTGACTGAATTTCATTCCTTCATTCAGAATTCATAGTGGTTGCATTTCCCTTCATTTAATTCATTCAGAACAGTTCAGATTAGTTTAGTTTGCTCTTTTTAAGTTAAGGTATAAGCAATATAAAGCAGAAAAGAGAGAAATGCCAATCGCTGACATTTAAATTACACTTGTGTTTCATAAGGTATTGTAAAGCACTACTAGGTGGAATGGACGGCTGGACTGTGTCTGCAGCCCACATTTTGGAATATTTGATAATATTGGTAATTGGGTTATACAGTTTTTTTGACCCGAGTAAGAAATATTTCCAACATAAATTCACAATCAGCAGTGAAAGTCAAATGGGTCTAGCCGAGTTAAAGAACTGTTCCACCCATTTTTGATATTTGAATGATTTCCAAGTTGCCTAATGAAAGCCTACAAATGCATATATATTGAATAAACTTGTTATAAATGCACTCTGTGGATCCAAATACATCGGCTTTCATCTCCTGGAATGTCCCGGCAAATGGCTTTTTTCCAAAAGCCATTTCAACTTCCGATGTTTAAAAAAACGACAAGCGCTTTCTTAGTGCCCTCCCCTCCTGGCAACATCTCCCTGGCCAATCAGCTTGGAGTTTGGCTCTGTGAGAATCAGTTGCCTTGTTTTTGTAAGCCTGAAGAGAAACACACATTTGACAATGGCTGCCAGCAATGAATACCAATCTATGGTTCAAATGAGGACTATAACTTCAGCAAAGTCTTACTTAGTGAAAGGAATGACGGATATACTGTATATTTCAGCCAGAATACACTGAAGAGGAAATATTACAATGGGGATATCAGCAGGCAAATGATCCTACCATTTAGAATCTCTCATTCAAGTAACACTTTTACGTCTTACCATTACTAAACCACTATTTTTAGAGATTACTTGTGCGCTTAGGATCTTATTAAATTAAGTGGCAATGCTTCTATACATGCAGCACTGAAGTTTGAAAATGGGTTGATGATGTTGCCGTAAATTGTCAGAGTATACTTGTGTAGAGAAATCAAACCACAGCAGGCTTACGATAAGTCATTTATACTGTGAAAATGAGAATTACAATGTTACAATATACTTTTGTCATATGTTGGGCTCCATTACAGCTGTTAAACAATGCTTAATTGTTACATAAATGTGATGGCAGCCTGTTGTAGTAACTCAATATCCGTACAACCAACCATGCAACAATGAGACAGCATAAAGTAGTCAACAGGCCGCAAAATATAAACGGTGTAATACTAGATGAAAGAAGCCGAGCCTCTGCCTCTGAGAACGCTAATACTTAAGTCTTGACTTAAGGAAATTGTAATTCATCTTATTCACATTTTATTATATTTCTGACATTGTATTTCCATATTCAACAATAAGAGAGCTCTAAACAATTGAATTCTAGATTTAAATATCAAAATCCTTAATTCTTGGATCCTGAGGAGGGTCCGGTGCCACGGTAGAAGTTCACTAGCCACCTCTGGCCTATTCCACTTTTTCTGAGGCACCGCAGAGCATAGAGGCGCTGGTGTGCCTTCTTCAGCATGACCTCCGTGTTGCGGGTCTACGCCAGGTCATCGGAAATCTGTAGTAGGCTGATGGTGGAGTCGGTGCCCCGGTGGCTCCTGAAGTCCACGATGAGCTCTTTAGTCTGGTTGACATTCAGTGCTGTTGTCCTCACACCAGCGCGTCAGCTGGACTACCTCAGCTCTGTACTCCGTTTCGTCGATGACTGTGGTGTCGTCTGCAAACTTTGTAATCCAATTGTTGCTGTGCGTGGCAGTACAGTCATGTGTGTACAGCGAGTACAGCCGGGGACTGAGGCAGCAACCTTCAAGTGCTCCTGTGTTGAGGACCACAGTGGATGAGATGTTGTTCCCAATCTTCACCACTTGAGGTCTGCCCATCAGGAAGTATGTGTACACACACAGTGAAATTTGTTTCTCTGCATTTAACCCATCCTAGTATTTGGAGCAGTGAACAGCTATTTTATATACAGTGCCCAGGGAGCAATGTAGGGGACTGGTGCCTTTCTCAAGGGCAGCTCGGCAGAGCCCGGAGGCGAACCGGCACCTTTTCTCTGTCCTTACTTGGTCTGTTTCAGGGACTTAAATCAGCAATCGTCTGTTTTCCAAGCCAAGTCCCAACGTACTGAACTACTGCCACTGACCCTGTCCCCCTCCAAATAGGCACAACACGTGTATCTACAGTATATATGTGTATGTGTGAGCATATATTATTTCTCTTATGTATTTATTTTTTCTATTGTAAAGTAAAAACAAAAAAAGACACTGTAAAGTGTATATTTGAGACTTTGTTTCTATTTACCAGCGGTGGTTCAAGTGGCGGTGGTTATCGGGTGCAGTTAGCAGTTAAAAGGCAAACTTTCCTGAGTCCAAGAATGTGGAACGTGAATAAAACTGAGGTGGGCATGTGCCTCCTCAGTTTAAATGGGCACACTGTGGCCAATTACACCTGCAAACAAGCAGCCCTTTTGTTGCTAATTTAAAGTATTTGGTCAATGGTCAAGCCCTACATCCCTGCCCGTCCACTTCGCTCTGCTACCTCAGGGCGTCTGCTTGCCCTGTCGCTTAGGAGCCCTTGTGACCGATCTATGCGGTCACTGCTCTTCTCTGTCCATGCCCCAAAGTTGTGAAATTAACTCCCAACAGATGTCAGGACTGCAGAGTCACTGCCCATCTTCCACCGCAGGCTGAAAAATCACCTCTTCAGTAAACACGACCGGGACCCTTCGACCTAGCGTGTCCTCTTATCACTTTTTACTAGCATACAAGCGTCTTACTAAGTATACTGTTTGCTTGTTAGTTAGTTAGATATTGTTCCATTGTTTGCAAACTTATTGTACTTTTACCTGAGCACTGGCTCAGTTCTTGGAGACTTGTTAGGAATAAAATGCACTTCTGACTTCTGATGACAAGTTGTTGAACACATTAAATGATGCTAAATGATTGTAATCTTATGATTGAGTGTTCACTTACTTTTGAAGCTTTCGGTCTGGGAACACCTTCACATGCAGCCTCTTTGGTAGCAGACATCTGTAGGTGTTGACAGGAGCCGACCAATAATGGGACAGAATATTGTCGCGGCTGCCCTCATTTTGAACTTTGTGTCGTGTTTCTCTTGGAAGCCAGGTCTGTTTACAGCTATCATTCTGTGTAAACATGCTATATTCACTGAGTCTGTATCTGGACAAAGATGCATATTTATTAGTTATGGATTACTCATGCTGAGTAATTTGGGTCCCTCTCTTTGTCTAATAAATAGCAATTTAATGTGTAATGTGAGTGTAGGTTGGAATTGAATCCATATATATATATATATATATATATATATATATATATATATATATAGGTCCTTTTGACCTTTTGTGGAATGAATTCACTGACCCTTAATGCAAGTTACGGCCAAAACCAGATCCTGTGTTACATCTAAAATAGGCTTTAAGCCTGAGCTAAAAAAAACCAGGAGGCTCTGCGTTAGCCTGTAGGAACAGCTGCATTGTTCAGCATCAGCGCCAAAAATAGAAAAGCATACAACGCAACAAGAAAAGGAACAGGCAACACGTGTCTGTCTATGCAACGGTTAAAACCTACAGTGCTCAAGGCCTAATTATTAGTGCCAGAGGCGGGAAAAGTATGTTTGTGATTCACCTCTTCCTCAGATCACTATAAGTTGAGTGTAATTTGTTATACAATTATATAAACAGAAGTTAGAGGCTAGAAGCTACATGCTAACAACAGCAGGTCTTTGTGGAACACTTTGTGGTTTTGAAGCACTCATTAAAACTAGTTTTAATAATAGTAGTACACTAGTTTATTAATCTTATTTCATAATCATTTCGACCAATCATGTTGCTGGAGGTGGGGATCTTTAAGCACCTCGCTAACAGCGAACACAAACTGGCCCACCTTCACGATGGGAAGACCAGGTTTTGTCTGCACACAAACACTCTTTTTTTTTGTCAATGTATTTTTATTAAGTTTGAAGTTTTTTAACACAATGCACATACACAACAGGAGAATAACACAGACAAGAATACATGGGGGTAAAACATTTAATAAAACAATACAAATGTTAATAATAAATCACAAACAAAGGAAACAAACCAACAAACAAGAGAAAACACCACACACAAACAAATCATAAAAAATAAAAGAAAAGTCCACAGAGTAACTAAATATTTACCACACAATACCCGCTATCCAGGCATAAGAGGCAATTTCAACCGTTCTATTTATGAAATAAAAGGCGGCCATACCACATCAAACCTCCCTGTGGAAACATTCAGTGTGCATCTCATCTTTTCAATCGCAGTTACTGTAATGTGCCCAGTAGGTCCAGTAAAGTATGACCGTGTAATATTGGTGACAATGTTATGATTATGTTATGTTATGGCAGCACTCCTTGAACCTGGTATTTCTGGTTCTGGTTTGTTACCATGGGGGGGGGGAATTATTCATCATTCCTATTAATGTGGGTTCACTATCAGCTAGGACAGTGGTTCTCAACCTGGGGGTCATGAGGTTAATTATTAATGTTGTGGGGGTAATAATATTACCATTATTCATGGTAATGTTGCCTCGTGTTGTCGTGTTGCCTCCTTCACAATGATTTGTGCTGTCGAATGTCAAATGTAGTTTGACATAAATGTAGTTTGACATCAAATGTAAACTAATGAAAGCCAAACTGTTTTTGTTTTTAATAGTTTTGGTCAGTATTACAAGGTTTGTGTTTGTGTTTGGTAGCCATCATGTGTGATAGTATGTGGGAAGTTTGTTTCCTGTAAAATTCCGCAGTGAGATGCGTGTCGTGTCTGTAAACAGCAATCAAACATTAACGTGAAGGGGGTCACTGCAGTGTCTTTGAAGGGTAAGTCTAGAGGGAGGGGGTCACTGCAGTGTCTTTGAAGGGTGAGTCTAGAGGGAGGGGGTCACTGCAGTGTCTTTGAAGGGTGAGTCGAGAGGGAGGGGGTCACTGCAGTATCCTTAAAGGGTGAGTTGAGAAGGAGGGGGTCACTGCAGTGTCTCTAAAGGGTGAGTCCAGAGGGAGGGGGTCACTGCAGTGTCTCTGAAGGGTGAGTCTAGAGGGAGGGGGTCACTGCAGTGTCTTTGAAGGGTGAGTCGAGAGGGAAGGGGGCACTGGAGTGTCCTTAAATTGTGAGTCGAGAAGGAGGGGTCACTGCAGTGTCTCTAAAGGGTGAGTCCAGAGGGAGGGGGTCACTGCAGTGTCTTTGAAGGGTAAGTGGAGAGAGAAGGGTCACTGCAGTGTCTTTGAAGGGTAAGTCAAGAGAGATGGGGTCACTGCAGTATCTTTGAAGGGTGAGTCGAGAAGGAGGGGGTCACTGCAGTGTCTTTGAAGGGTGAGTCGAGAAGGAGGGGGTCACTGCAGTGTCCTTAAAGGGTGAGTTAAGACGGAGGGGGTCACTGCAGTGTCGTTAAAGAGTGAGTTGAGAAGGAGGGGGTCACTGCAGTGTCATTAAAGGGTGAGTCAAGAAGGAGGGGTCACTGCAGTGTCGTTAAAGGGTGAGTCGAGAGGGAGGGGGGTCACTGCAGTGTCTCTAAAGGGTGAGTCCAGAGGGAGGGAGTCACTGCAGTGTCTTTGAAGGGTAAGTGGAGAGAGAGGCGTCACTGCAGTGTCTTTGAAGGGTAAGTCAAGAGAGATGGGGTCACTGCAGTATCTTTGAAGGGTGAGTCGAGAAGGAGGGGGTCACTGCAGTGTCATTAAAGGGTGAGTCAAGAAGGAGGGGGTCACTGCAGTGTCGTTAAAGAGTGAGTTGAGAAGGAGGGGGTCACTGCAGTGTCATTAAAGGGTGAGTCAAGAAGGAGGGGGTCACTGCAGTGTCGTTAAAGGGTGAGTTGAGAGGGAGGGGGATCATTGCAGTGTCTTAGAAGGGTGAGTCTAGAGGGAGGGGGTCATTGCAGTGTCTTTGAAGGGTGAGTCTAGAGGGAGGGGGTCACTGCAGTGTCGTTAAAGGGTGAGTCAAGAAGGAGGGGGTCACTGCAGTGTCGTTAAAGAGTGAGTTGAGAAGGAGGGGGTCACTGCAGTGTCATTAAAGGGTGAGTCAAGAAGGAGGGGGTCACTGCAGTGTCGTTAAAGGGTATGTCGAGAGGGAGGGGGATCATCGCAGTGTCTTTGAAGGGTGAGTCGAGAGGGAGGGGGATCACTGCAGTGTCTTTGAAGGGTAAGTTAAGACAGAGGGGTTCACTGCAGTGTCTTTGAAGGGTGAGTTGAAAGGGAGGGGGTCACTGCAGTGTCTTAGAAGGGTGAGTCTAGAGGGAGGGGGTCACTGCAGTGTCTCTGAAGGGAGAGTCTAGAGGGAGGGGGTCACTGCAGTGCCTTTGAAGGGTGAGTCAAGAGGGAGGGGGTCATTGCAGTGTCTTTGAAGGGTGAGTCAAGAGGGAGGGGGTCATTGCAGCGTCTTTGAAGGGTGAGTCGAGAGGGAGGGGGGTCACTGCAGTGTCTCTGAAGGGTGAGTCTAGAGGGAGGGGGTCACTGCAGTGTCGTTAAAGGGTGAGTCAAGAAGGAGGGGGTCACTGCAGTGTCGTTAAAGAGTGAGTTGAGAAGGAGGGGGTCACTGCAGTGTCATTAAAGGGTGAGTCAAGAAGGAGGGGGTCACTGCAGTGTCTTTGAAGGGTGAGTCGAGAAGGAGGGGGTCACTGCAGTGTCATTAAAGGGTGAGTCAAGAAGGAGGGGGTCACTGCAGTGTCGTTAAAGAGTGAGTTGAGAAGGAGGGGGTCACTGCAGTGTCATTAAAGGGTGAGTCAAGAAGGAGGGGGTCACTGCAGTGTCTTTGAAGGGTGAGTCGAGAAGGAGGGGGTCACTGCAGTGTCGTTAAAGAGTGAGTTGAGAAGGAGGGGGTCACTGCAGTGTCATTAAAGGGTGAGTCAAGAAGGAGGGGGTCACTGCAGTGTCTTTGAAGGGTGAGTCGAGAGGGAAGGGGGCACTGGAGTGTCCTTAAATTGTGAGTCGAGAAGGAGGGGTCACTGCAGTGTCTCTAAAGGGTGAGTCCAGAGGGAGGGGGTCACTGCAGTGTCTTTGAAGGGTAAGTGGAGAGAGAAGGGTCACTGCAGTGTCTTTGAAGGGTAAGTCAAGAGAGATGGGGTCACTGCAGTATCTTTGAAGGGTGAGTCGAGAAGGAGGGGGTCACTGCAGTGTCTTTGAAGGGTGAGTCGAGAAGGAGGGGGTCACTGCAGTGTCCTTAAAGGGTGAGTTAAGACGGAGGGGGTCACTGCAGTGTCGTTAAAGAGTGAGTTGAGAAGGAGGGGGTCACTGCAGTGTCATTAAAGGGTGAGTCAAGAAGGAGGGGTCACTGCAGTGTCGTTAAAGGGTGAGTCGAGAGGGAGGGGGGTCACTGCAGTGTCTCTAAAGGGTGAGTCCAGAGGGAGGGAGTCACTGCAGTGTCTTTGAAGGGTAAGTGGAGAGAGAGGCGTCACTGCAGTGTCTTTGAAGGGTAAGTCAAGAGAGATGGGGTCACTGCAGTATCTTTGAAGGGTGAGTCGAGAAGGAGGGGGTCACTGCAGTGTCATTAAAGGGTGAGTCAAGAAGGAGGGGGTCACTGCAGTGTCGTTAAAGAGTGAGTTGAGAAGGAGGGGGTCACTGCAGTGTCATTAAAGGGTGAGTCAAGAAGGAGGGGGTCACTGCAGTGTCGTTAAAGGGTGAGTTGAGAGGGAGGGGGATCATTGCAGTGTCTTAGAAGGGTGAGTCTAGAGGGAGGGGGTCATTGCAGTGTCTTTGAAGGGTGAGTCTAGAGGGAGGGGGTCACTGCAGTGTCGTTAAAGGGTGAGTCAAGAAGGAGGGGGTCACTGCAGTGTCGTTAAAGAGTGAGTTGAGAAGGAGGGGGTCACTGCAGTGTCATTAAAGGGTGAGTCAAGAAGGAGGGGGTCACTGCAGTGTCGTTAAAGGGTATGTCGAGAGGGAGGGGGATCATCGCAGTGTCTTTGAAGGGTGAGTCGAGAGGGAGGGGGATCACTGCAGTGTCTTTGAAGGGTAAGTTAAGACAGAGGGGTTCACTGCAGTGTCTTTGAAGGGTGAGTTGAAAGGGAGGGGGTCACTGCAGTGTCTTAGAAGGGTGAGTCTAGAGGGAGGGGGTCACTGCAGTGTCTCTGAAGGGAGAGTCTAGAGGGAGGGGGTCACTGCAGTGCCTTTGAAGGGTGAGTCAAGAGGGAGGGGGTCATTGCAGTGTCTTTGAAGGGTGAGTCAAGAGGGAGGGGGTCATTGCAGCGTCTTTGAAGGGTGAGTCGAGAGGGAGGGGGGTCACTGCAGTGTC
This sequence comes from Muraenolepis orangiensis, assembly GCA_027704905.1. Taxonomy (NCBI): domain Eukaryota; kingdom Metazoa; phylum Chordata; class Actinopteri; order Gadiformes; family Muraenolepididae; genus Muraenolepis; species Muraenolepis orangiensis. The sequence continues at coordinate 32,455,979 of CM051002.1, read as the reverse complement.
TCTGAAGGGTGAGTCTAGAGGGAGGGGGTCACTGCAGTGTCGTTAAAGGGTGAGTCAAGAAGGAGGGGGTCACTGCAGTGTCGTTAAAGAGTGAGTTGAGAAGGAGGGGGTCACTGCAGTGTCATTAAAGGGTGAGTCAAGAAGGAGGGGGTCACTGCAGTGTCTTTGAAGGGTGAGTCGAGAAGGAGGGGGTCACTGCAGTGTCATTAAAGGGTGAGTCAAGAAGGAGGGGGTCACTGCAGTGTCGTTAAAGAGTGAGTTGAGAAGGAGGGGGTCACTGCAGTGTCATTAAAGGGTGAGTCAAGAAGGAGGGGGTCACTGCAGTGTCGTTAAAGGGTGAGTCGAGAGGGAGGGGGATCATTGCAGTGTCTTAGAAGGGTGAGTCTAGAGGGAGGGGGTCATTGCAGTGTCTTTGAAGGGTGAGTCAAGAGGGAGGGGGTCATTGCAGCGTCTTTGAAGGGTGAGTCGAGATTTGGAGGGGGGTCACTGCAGTGTCTCTAAAGGGTGAGTCCAGAGGGAGGGGGTCACTGCAGTGTCTCTGAAGGGTGAGTCTAGAGGGAGGGGGTCACTGCAGTGTCGTTAAAGGGTGAGTCAAGAAGGAGGGGGTCACTGCAGTGTCGTTAAAGGGTGAGTCGAGAGGGAGGGGGATCATTGCAGTGTCTTTGAAGGGTGAGTCGAGAGGGAGGGGGATCACTGCAGTGTCTTTGAAGGGTAAGTTAAGAGAGAGGGGTTCACTGCAGTGTCTTTGAAGGGTGAGTTGAAAGGGAGGGGGTCACTGCAGTGTCTTAGAAGGGTGAGTCTAGAGGGAGGGGGTCACTGCAGTGTCTCTGAAGGGAGAGTCTAGAGGGAGGGGGTCACTGCAGTGCCTTTGAAGGGTGAGTCAAGAGGGAGGGGGTCATTGCAGTGTCTTTGAAGGGTGAGTCAAGAGGGAGGGGGTCATTGCAGCATCTTTGAAGGGTGAGTCGAGAGGGAGGGGGGTCACTGCAGTGTCTCTAAAGGGTGAGTCCAGAGGGAGGGGGTCACTGCAGTGTCGTTAAAGAGTGAGTTGAGAAGGAGGGGGTCACTGCAGTGTCATTAAAGGGTGAGTCAAGAAGAAGGGGGTCACTGCAGTGTTGTTAAAGGGTGAGTCGAGAGGGAGGGGGATCATTGCAGTGTCTTTGAAGTGTTCGCTAACAGCGAACACAAACTGGCCCACCTTCACGATGGGAAGACCAGGTTTTGTCTGCACACAAACACTTTTTTTGTCAATGTATTTTTATTAAGTTTGAAGTTTTTTAACACAATGCACATACACAACAGGAGAATAACACAGACATGGGGGTAAAACATTTAATAAAACAATACAAATGTTAATAATAAATCACAAACAAAGGAAACAAACCAACAAACAAGAGAAAAACAAGAAAAGAACACCACACACAAACAAATCATAAAAAATAAAAGAAAAGTCCACAGAGTAACTAAATATTTACCACACAATACCCGCTATCCAGGCATAAGAGGCAATTTCAACCGTTCTATTTATGAAATAAAAGGCTGCCATACCACATCAAACCTCCCTGTGGAAACATTCAGTGTGCATCTCATCTTTTCAATCGCAGTTACTGTAATGTGCCCAGTAGGTCCAGTAAAGTATGACCGTGTAATATTGGTGACAATGTTATGATTATGTTATGTTATGGCAGCACTCCTTGAACCTGGTATTTCTGGTTCTGGTTTGTTACCATGGAGGGGGGGAATTATTCATCATTCCTATTAATGTGGGTTCACTATCAGCTAGGACAGTGGTTCTCAACCTGGGGGTCATGAGGTTAATTATTAATGTTGTGGGGGTAATAATATTACCATTATTCATGGTAATGTTGCCTCGTGTTGTCGTGTTGCCTCCTTCACAATGATTTGTGCTGTGGAATGTCAAATGTAGTTTGACATAAATGTAGTTTGACATCAAATGTAAACTAATGAAAGCCAAACTGTTTTTGTTTTTAATAGTTTTGGTCAGTATTACAAGGTTTGTGTTTGGTAGCCATCATGTGTGATAGTATGTGGGAAGTTTGTTTCCTGTAAAATTCCGCAGTGAGATGCGTGTCGTGTCTGTAAACAGCAATCAAACAGGAACGTGAAGGGGGTCACTGCAGTGTCTTTGAAGGGTAAGTCGAGAGGGAGGGGGTCACTGCAGTGTCTTTGAAGGGTGAGTCTAGAAGGAGGGGGTCACTGCAGTGTCTTTGAAGGGTAAGTCGAGAGAGAGGGGGGTCACTGCAGTGTCTTTGAAGGGTGAGTCGAGAGGGAGGGGGTCACTGCAGTATCCTTAAAGGGTGAGTTGAGAAGGAGGGGGTCACTGCAGTGTCTCTAAAGGGTGAGTCCAGAGGGAGGGGGTCACTGCAGTGTCTCTGAAGGGTGAGTCTAGAGGGAGGGGGTCACTGCAGTGTCTTTGAAGGGTGAGTCGAGAGGGAAGGGGGCACTGGAGTGTCCTTAAATTGTGAGTCGAGAAGGAGGGGTCACTGCAGTGTCTCTAAAGGGTGAGTCCAGAGGGAGGGGGTCACTGCAGTGTCTTTGAAGGGTAAGTGGAGAGAGAGGGGTCACGGCAGTGTCTTTGAAGGGTAAGTCAAGAGAGATGGGGTCACTGCAGTATCTTTGAAGGGTGAGTCGAGAAGGAGGGGGTCACTGCAGTGTCTTTGAAGGGTGAGTCGGGAAGGAGGGGGTCACTGCAGTGTCCTTAAAGGGTGAGTTAAGACGGAGGGGGTCACTGCAGTGTCGTTAAAGAGTGAGTTGAGAAGGAGGGGGTCACTGCAGTGTCATTAAAGGGTGAGTCAAGAAGGAGGGGTCACTGCAGTGTCGTTAAAGGGTGAGTCGAGAGAGAGGCATCACTGCAGTGTCTTTGAAGGGTGAGTCCAGAGGGAGGGGGTCACTGCAGTGTCTTTGAAGGGTAAGTGGAGAGAGAGGCATCACTGCAGTGTCTTTGAAGGGTATGTCAAGAGAGATGGGGTCACTGCAGTATCTTTGAAGGGTGAGTCGAGAAGGAGGGGGTCACTGCAGTGTCATTAAAGGGTGAGTCAAGAAGGAGGGGGTCACTGCAGTGTCGTTAAAGAGTGAGTTGAGAAGGAGGGGGTCACTGCAGTGTCATTAAAGGGTGAGTCAAGAAGGAGGGGGTCACTGCAGTGTCGTTAAAGGGTGAGTCGAGAGGGAGGGGGATCATTGCAGTGTCTTAGAAGGGTGAGTCTAGAGGGAGGGGGTCACTGCAGTGTCTCTGAAGGGAGAGTCTAGAGGGAGGGGGTCACTGCAGTGCCTTTGAAGGGTGAGTCAAGAGGGAGGGGGTCATTGCAGTGTCTTTGAAGGGTGAGTCAAGAGGGAGGGGGTCATTGCAGCGTCTTTGAAGGGTGAGTCGAGAGGGAGGGGGGTCACTGCAGTGTCTCTAAAGGGTGAGTCCAGAGGGAGGGGGTCACTGCAGTGTCTCTGAAGGGTGAGTCTAGAGGGAGGGGGTCACTGCAGTGTCGTTAAAGGGTGAGTCAAGAAGGAGGGGGTCCCTGCAGTGTCGTTAAAGAGTGAGTTGAGAAGGAGGGGGTCACTGCAGTGTCATTAAAGGGTGAGTCAAGAAGGAGGGGGTCACTGCAGTGTCGTTAAAGGGTGAGTCGAGAGGGAGGGGGATCATTGCAGTGTCTTTGAAGGGTGAGTCGAGAGGGAGGGGGATCACTGCAGTGTCTTTGAAGGGTAAGTTAAGAGAGAGGGGTTCACTGCAGTGTCTTTGAAGGGTGAGTTGAAAGGGAGGGGGTCACTGCAGTGTCTTAGAAGGGTGAGTCTAGAGGGAGGGGGTCACTGCAGTGCCTTTGAAGGGTGAGTCAAGAGGGAGGGGGTCATTGCAGCGTCTTTGAAGGGTGAGTCGAGAGGGAGGGGGGTCACTGCAGTGTCTCTGAAGGGTGAGTCTAGAGGGAGGGGGACACTGCAGTGTCGTTAAAGGGTGAGTTGAGAAGGAGGGGGTCACTGCAGTGTCTTTGAAGGGTGAGTTGAAAGGGAGGGGGTCACTGCAGTGTCTTAGAAGGGTGAGTCTAGAGGGAGGGGGTCACTGCAGTGTCTCTGTAGGGAGAGTCTAGAGGGAGGGGGTCACTGCAGTGCCTTTGAAGGGTGAGTCAAGAGGGAGGGGGGTCATTGCAGTGTCTTTGAAGGGTGAGTCGAGAGGGAGGGGGATCACTGCAGTGTCTTTGAAGGGTAAGTTAAGACAGAGGGGGTCATTGCAGTGTCTTTGAAGGGTGAGTCGAGAGGGAGGGGGGTCACTGCAGTGTCTCTAAAGGGTGATTCCAGAGGGAGGGGGTCACTGCAGTGTCGTTAAAGGGTGAGTTGAGAAGGAGGGGGTCACTGCAGTGTCTCTGAAGTGTGAGTCCAGAGGAAGGGGGTCACTGCAGTGCCTTTGAAGGGTGAGTCAAGAGGGATGAGTATTCAGATAATTTATTCTTCACATGTATAAGATGTAGTGTAAAATGGACATTCAAATGTTGTCAGAAGCTCAGAATATGTGCAAAAGTTACAAAATTTACTTACTTAATTAATTAATTCAACAGAATTCACAAATGTAGATATTTACATAATTGCGGAATATATGGATCTGCCACTATAACTGTAGGCCTACAGTATGAATATAAATATAAAGTGAAAAGTGTCAAGTGTTTAGTAGGCTAGTATGGTGTTAGCATAGTATGGATGTAGCCATAGTTTATTTATGATTTGACATGTGATTTCAGTGGTCATCTTATAATGCTTAAGAAGTCAATGGTCAGGTACAATGACAAAAGCCTGGGCTGTGAGAGAGTGAAAAATGTCTGACCGACCATAAATTGCCTTTGAGATGCCAATTGGCTTAGTGAAAAATGGGAAAGAGCCGTATCACTCAGAGACCAGACCGTTAATCGCAGATTAAAAATGTAATGTTTTGGGCCAGCAAGAAAAAGGGCCTATGCTTGCTGGGCACCTGACATGACAGGGGCTCCAACAGCAGATAACCACCCACATTAAACTTGGCTAGCCAATCAATGGCATGAGAGAGCCTAGTGTGCATGTCGAGCAAGCAGCGGTTGATTTTGAGAGAGTGCTGTTGGCAGGGAAGCGTCTTTAAAGTGTAATTTCTTGTGCTGTTGCACATTTTATTGAAACAACCTTTGCCTCTGACCTCTCAACTCTGGCTCTTTTGACCTGCAATTGACATTTCACATTTCTCAGACATTGCCTGATATTTGACACTAAAGTGACGCCATGAGATTTGAATAATTCATGAGTTCAACAACCGCTAGAAATAATGTTTATGTTGATAAAGGGACAGAATATTGAATGCCAACATTCTTGTGTTTTCCCTTCCCAGGTAAATGATGCAATCGGGATGGAGTGGTCATGGATTTATTTTACGACATTGATCTTGCTTGGGTCCTTCTTCGTACTCAACCTGGTTCTTGGAGTGCTTAGTGGGTAGGAGCATGCATTGCATATTAAATGAAGTGACTTAACCTCCAGATGTATTCCTTTACCCCCATGTACCAGCTGTCACAATTCCGTCTTAGCACAGTGTATCTTTACAGGAAGTTTTTAGTCACTACACATACAGCCAAAAACAAAACACGAAAAGCAACGCCCAAACAAACAATTGTAACTGTCTGTCCTGGCTTCACTAAATATTACCAACATAACCAATATCATTTGTCAAATGACTCCCTGCAAAACCCCATTTAGAGACAACGTTGCAATGGTTTCAAGTTCAAGTTCAAGTTCAAGTTAGGTTTATTGTCACTTCACGAGTGAAAATCGTATGTGCAATACCCAACGACAGACAGCAGTTATAAAAAACAGAATAGGATAAAAAGTAAAAAAGTACAAAACTGTATAAGTTAAATATATAAAAATGCAATATATAAAATGCAATATGTCAGAAAAAGAGCATTATATATAAATCAATGTAATAAAATATACATTGTTATATGCTATACACCCTTGTTCAGCAGCCTGATGGCCTGACCTGATGGTCTAAGTCTATTTGTGCGGCACTTGATACTGCGGAATCGCCTGCCTGACGGTAAAAGTGAATACAGTTTGTGGCTGGGGTGGGCATTGTCTTTTATGATGCGTTTGGCCTTGGCCACGCACAGCTTGTTGTATATATCCAGGAGGGAGGGAAGCTCGCCTCCAATGATATCCGCACCACCCTTGCTCCATCCGCACCACCCTTTGAAGCGTAATGCGCTCGAGTGCAGTGCAGTTCCCGTACCAGGTGGTGATACACCCTGTAAGAACACTCTCGATTGGGGGCACGCCTAGACCTCTAAGCTTTGTGTCGAGCTTGGCAGGAACTATTGTGTTGAACACTGTGCTGTAGTCCACAAACAGCATTCGCACATAACAGTTCTTTGCCGGAAGTACCCGTGAAAAGCATTCGCGGAAGCAGCATGTCCCAAGTTCCAGTTAATGCATTCACCTCGGCATTCACCATGGCGGACAGTTATGGCTGGACAACATCGCTGCATAACCTTCCAAAAGTCTGTCCAGACGATGTGGTTCAACTAGTGAATGAACTCTACAGTGAAGAAGTCTAAATCCGAATCATACAATTCCCCGACATTGTGTGGCTCTATCTGGATGAGAGATGTAGTGTGTGTGGAGCTTGGGACCAGCGCTTTTAATCATACACTTACCCAACATTGTGTGGCTCTATTCGGATGAGAGATGGAGTGTGTGTGGAGGTCATGACCAGTGCTTTTAATCACACACTTACCCGACATTATGTGGCTCTATTCGGATGAGAGATGGAGTGTGTGTGGGGGTCAGGACCAGTGCTTTTAATCACACACTTACCCAACATTGTGTGGCTCTATTTGGATGAGAGATGGAGTGTGTGTGGGGTCAGGACCAGTGCTTTTTATCATACACTACACCAGACATTATTAGCCTATTCCGCCCACTTTTCGAGACGTATATGCTCTCCTGGTCAAAGTGCAAACTGCAGACATACGTGCTACCCCTGAGAACATGAAATGAGGGACCTTCATCCTCCTTATCAGCCTCACACAAGACTTGTGGAGGAGTTTGTCTTTCGGGAAATTGTGGAAACTAAGGTACGGCTCTGTTTGTTTTGACGTTGAGCAGCCCGGTACACTACAATAACAGCGACGAGAGGAGGCGGCCATAGATTGTCACGGGGGTGGTTGTACACTGCTACACAAGGCGTATAATGAGAAATGAATTGTATGGTATACGTTCAATGGTCCAGGTTACTAACTGAAAGAGGCAAATAGAAAGCATAACAATTCATCAACAGCTAAATATAAATCCAACTTGACCAACAGGAATTCCCTTTGATGTGTCTAGAAGAGCTGTTATCACATTCTGCTTACAGCGTTGTTTAAGAAAGATTTCTTATGGGATTACAAGGATATAATTAACACTTTACTGTTCCGATTTTATAAACTGTGTCAAACACATGCAACGATTTATACTTGTAAGCTTATCTTCACAACGCATTCATTGGAATCCCATCGTGCTAAGCTAAGGAAGCATTGATAGCCGAGTGCTTAAGGCGTTGAACTTGAAATCCAATGGGTACTACCTGGCAGATTCAAATCCTTCCCACAGCCAGAGGCAAATGTGGTTTTGGACCACAACAACCAAAAAGGAAGCTAAAGAAACAGCAAGATAATCCTGCAAGTTCATCAGCCAGGATTTACTATGGTCTGAGTTGGGTAAGATGGCGGGGGAAGCCTCTGGACAGATCTGGTAAGCCCAAACGTGCAGTGTGGGTGAACTGCAAATGTCTGGTGGATGTCCGGGAGACCTTCAACTCCCATCTCCGGCAAAAAAATTAGAAAAAGAAAAGCAATAGAAAAGCTTCTATTGCCGAAGCTGCAGTTGAGAGCTGTGGCCTCAAGGTCATTGATGCCTCAAGGGGCGGCAACCCTTGGACTTCTTGGTGGACACAGGTGGTCAGGGAAGCCGTCCGGCTGAAGAAGGAGGCCTTTCAAGCTATGTTAGCCTGTGAGACTCCGGACTCAGTTGCGAGGTATCGACAGGCCAAGAGGACGGCAGCCTCGGCTGTAGCAGAGGCAAAACAGCGGGTGTGGGAGGAATTCAGAGAAGCCATGGAGAAGGACTTTCGGCACCAAAGCGTTTCTGGCAAACAATCCGGCGCCTCAGGAGGGGGAAGCGTGGATCCATCCAAGCTGTGTACAGTTAGGGTGGGACATTGCTGACCTCAACTGAGGAGGAGATCGGGCGGTGGAAAGAGCACTTTGAGGAACTTCTTAACCCAGCTACACCTTCAACGGTAGAGACAGAGCTGCAGGATGAAGGACGGCAAACATCAATCTCCGCAGTGGCAAAGCCCCAGGGGTTGATGAGATCCGTCCAGAAATGCTAAAGGCTCTGGGTGGGAGGGGCTGTCATGGATGACACGTCTTTTCAACATTGTGTTGAAGTCTGGGACAGTGCCTGAGGAGTGGAAAACGGGGGTGGTTGTACCCCTGTTCAAAAAGGGGGACCAGAGGGTGTGTGCCAATTACAGGGGTATCACATTTGTCAGCCTCCCTGGGAAAGTCTACTCCAAGGTACTGGAAAGGAGGGTTCGGCCGATAGTCGAACCTCAGATTGAAGAGGAACAATGTGGATTCCGCCCTGGTCGTGGAACAACGGACCAGCTTTTCATTCTTGCAAGGATCCTGGAGGCGGCTTGGGAGTATGCCCATCCGGTCTACATGTGTTTTGTGGATTTGGAGAAGGCATATGATCGGGTCCCTCGGGAAATACTGCGGGGGTCACTATTGAGGGCCATCCAATCTCTGTACTCCCAAAGCAGGAAGTATGGTGGTTCAGTATGGTGGGCTCAGGATTGAATTGCTTTTTTGGAATTGCAGATGTGGTCCTGTTTGCGTCATCAGTATGTGACCTTCAGCACTCACTGGATCGGTTTGTAGAGTGTGAATCGGCTGGGATGAGGATCAGCACCTCCAAATCTGAGGCCATGGTTCTTAGCAGGAAAACTGTGGATTGTCTACTCCAAGTAGGGAGGGAGACCTTATCCCAAGTAAAGGAGTTCAAGTATCTCGGGGTCTTGTTCTCGAGTGAGGGGAGGATGGAGTGTGAGATTGACCGGAGAATAGGTGCAGCGGGAGCGGTATTGGGTGCCCTTTGGCACACCGTTGTAACCAAAAGAGAGCTGAGCCAGAAGGCAAAGCTCTCGATCTACCGAATACAAGCGGCCAAAATTAGTTTCCTCAGGAGGGTGGCTGGTAACTCCTTGAGGGATAGGGTGAGAAGCTCAGTCACTCGTGAGAGACTCGGAGTAGAGCCGCTGCTCCTTCGCATTGAAAGGAGCCAGTTTTGGTGGTTCGGGCATCTAGTAAGGATGCTTCCTGGTTTCCTCCCGAGGGAGGTTTTCCAGGCACATCCAACTGGGAAGATACCACGGGGCAGACCAAGGTACAGGTGGTGTGATTACATCTCCACACTGGCCTGGGAACGCCTTGGGATCCCCCAGTCAGAGCTAGTTGATGTTGCAAGGGAGAGGGAAGTTTGGAGTGCCCTGCTGAAGCTGCTACCTCCGCGACCCGATTACGGATAAGCAGGAGAAGATGGATGGATGGATAGACTACGACCAAATAGGAAGCTTACAAATTCAACAAGAGCAAGAAAATCAGCAAGAAAAGTCGATCAGCAAGGAATTCCTATGGTGTGTGTACAGAAAACATGCAGGCCTAGAGGTAGGGCTTAAAATTGGAATGCCAACCGTGTCTCCCTGTGCCAATCCTGCACAAAGAATCCCATAAGAAATTAATTATACAAATATGTATATTAAGCTTTACAATTCCACAACAGTAAGAGAATCATGAAAGTTGATTAGCAAGGATGTCCTATGGTCTGTGTCCAAAACAACATTCATGGCCAAGAGGTAGTTAAGGACTAGAATACCAGTGTCTCCATGTGCCAACAGTGTCTCCCTGTCAATCCTGCAAACAGCCCTTGATAAGCAATTCATTGTATTGTGTTTGGTCCATGTTAATGACCAGAAGAGGCATATAGGAAGCTTAACAATACAATAACAAGAGAATCCTGCAAGTTGATCAGCAAGGATTTTCTATGGTTTGTGTCCATAAGAATGGGAAAGATGTAGGGCTTAGGACTGGAATGCCGACAGTGTCTCACTGTGCCTTTGCCAATCCTGCACACAGCATATTATGAGGAACGTATTGTATTACGTACGCTCAATGGTCTAGGTTTATGACCTGAAGAGGCCAATAAGAAGCTTCACAATTCAGCAAAAGACAAATACAACTTGACTAACAGGGATTCCCTTTCTCATGACCAGAAGAGGCAAATCGGGAGCTTCACAAGTCAGCAAGATGACCAACAGGTATTCCCTTTTATATGTCTCCAGTAAACTGCGATCGCTGAGTGCCTAGTGCCTTACTCTTCTTATCCCAGGGTTTGTACCCACGTATGATAAATTCATACTCACAGCGTTTGCTGCCATACTTTTTGACCATAAGACCCAAATATGAAGCATTGTGAAATATGCACCGAAAAAGAAAATTCAAAGTTGAGCAACTGAATATCCCTTTGCCGTAACTGTAAATTTGCTGTGATGGCCGAGAGGTTAAGGCGTTGGACTCGAAATCCAATGGGGTTTCCCCGCGCAGGTTCGAATCCTGCTTACAGCGTTGTTTAAGACAGATTTCTTATGACGCACTTTCAGTGCTGACAAGGATTAGAAGAACACTTTAGTAAACTGCGATCGCTCAGTGCCTATTGCCTTACTCTTCTTATCCCAGGGTTTGTACCCACGTATGATCAATTCATACTCACAACGTTTGCTGCCATACTTTTTGACCATAAGACCCAAATATGAAGCATCGTGAAATATGCACCAAAAAAGAATATTCAAAGTTGAGCAACTGAATATCCCTTTGCCGTAACTGTAATTTTGCTGTGATGGCCGAGAGGTTAAGGCGTTGGACTCGAAATCCAATGGGGTTTCCCCGCGCAGGTTCGAATCCTGCTTACAGCGTTGTTTAAGACAGATTTCTTGTGACGCACATTCAGTGCTGACAAGGATTCGAAGAACACTTTAGTGATCAGATTTTATAAACTATCTCCAACACATGCAACAACTTATACTTGCAATTTTGGTTTTGGACCACATCTACCAAAAAGGAAGCTTAATTTCCACAACAGCAAGAGAGTCATGCAAGTTGATCAGCAATGATTTCCAAAGGTCTGTCCAGGGTTGTAAGACTGGAATGCCAACAATGTCTTCCTGTGCCTTTGCCAATCCTGCACACAGCAACCCAAAAGGAACATAATGTATTGCGTATGCACAATGGTCAAGGTTTATGACCAGAAGAGGCAAATCGGGAGCTTCACAAGTCAGCAAGATGACCAACAGGTATTCCCTATTATATGTGTCCAGTAAGCTGCGATCGCTGAGTGCGGACTGCGTTACACTTCTTATCCCAGGGTTTGTACCCACGAATGATCAATCACAGCGTTGGCTGACATACTTTTTGACCATAAGACCCAAATATGAAGCATCGTGAAATATGCACCAAAAAAGAATATTCAAAGTTGAGCAACTGAATATCCCTTTGCCGTAGCTGTAACAGAGCTGTGATGGCCGAGAGGTTAAGGCGTTGGACTCGAAATCCAATGGGGTTTCCCCACGCAGGTTCGAATCCTGCTTACAGCGTTGTTTAAGACAGATTTCTTATGGCGCACTTTCAGTGCTGACAAGGATTAGAAGAACACTTTAGTAAACTGCAATCGCTGAGTGCCTAGTGCCTTACTCTTCTTATCCCAGGGTTTGTACCCACGTATGATCAATTCATACTCACAGCATTTGCTGCCATACTTTTTGACCATAAGACCCAAATATGAAGCATCGTGAAATATGCACCGAAAAAGAAAATTCAAAGTTGAGCAACTGAATATCCCTTTGCCGTAACTGTAAATTTGCTGTGATGGCCGAGAGGTTAAGGCGTTGGACTCGAAATCCAATGGGGTTTCCCCGCGCAGGTTAGAATCCTGCTTACAGCGTTGTTTAAGACAGATTTCTTGTGACGCACATTCAGTGCTGACAAGGATTCGAAGAACACTTTAGTGATCAGATTTTATAAACTATCTCCAACACATGCAACAACTTATACTTGTAGGCTTATTATTGCCACATCGCATTCTTTGGAATTCCATCGAGTTCAGCTACAGGAGCTGTGATGGCCGAGTGGTTAAGGCGTTGGACTTGAAATCCAATGGGTATTACCCGCGCAGGTTCAAATCCTGCTCACAGCGAGATGCAATTTTGGTTTTGGACCACATCTACCAGAAAGGAAGCTTAATTTCCACAACAGCAAGAGAGTCATGCAAGTTGATCAGCAATGATTTCCAAAGGTCTGTCCAGGGTTGTAAGACTGGAATGCCAACAATGTCTTCCTGTGCCTTTGCCAATCCTGCACACAGCAACCCAAAAGGAACATAATGTATTGCGTATGCACAATGGTCAAGGTTTATGACCAGAAGAGGCAAATCGGGAGCTTCACAAGTCAGCAAGATGACCAACAGGTATTCCCTATTATATGTGTCCAGTAAGCTGCGATCGCTGAGTGCGGACTGCGTTACACTTCTTATCCCACGGTTTGTACCCACGAATGATCAATCACAGCGTTGGCTGCCATACTTTTTGACCATAATACCCAAATATGAAGCATCGTGAAATATGCACCAAAAAAGAATATTCAAAGTTGAGCAACTGAATATCCCTTTGCCATAACTGTCAAAGAGCTGTGATGGCCGAGAGGTTAAGGCGTTGGACTCGAAATCCAATGGGGTTTCCCCGCGCAGGTTCGAATCCTGCTTACAGCGTTGTTTAAGACAGATTTGTTGTGACACACATTCAGTGCTGACAAGGATTCGAAGAACACTTTAGTGATCAAATTTTATAACCCATGCAACAACTTATACTTGTAGGCTTATTATTGCCACATCGCATTCTTTGGAATTCCATCGAGTTCAGCTACAGGAGCTGTGATGGCCGAGTGGTTAAGGCGTTGGACTTGAAATCCAATGGGTATTACCCGCGCAGGTTCAAATCCTGCTCACAGCGAGATGCAATTTTGGTTTTGGACCACATCTACCAGAAAGGAAGCTTAATTTCCACAACAGCAAGAGAGTCATGCAAGTTGATCAGCAATGATTTCCAAAGGTCTGTCCAGGGTTGTAAGACTGGAATGCCAACAATGTCTTCCTGTGCCTTTGCCAATCCTGCACACAGCAACCCAAAAGGAACATAATGTATTGCGTATGCACAATGGTCAAGGTTTATGACCAGAAGAGGCAAATCGGGAGCTTCACAAGTCAGCAAGATGACCAACAGGTATTCCCTATTATATGTGTCCAGTAAGCTGCGATCGCTGAGTGCGGACTGCGTTACACTTCTTATCCCACGGTTTGTACCCACGAATGATCAATCACAGCGTTGGCTGCCATACTTTTTGACCATAATACCCAAATATGAAGCATCGTGAAATATGCACCAAAAAAGAATATTCAAAGTTGAGCAACTGAATATCCCTTTGCCATAACTGTCAAAGAGCTGTGATGGCCGAGAGGTTAAGGCGTTGGACTCGAAATCCAATGGGGTTTCCCCGCGCAGGTTCGAATCCTGCTTACAGCGTTGTTTAAGACAGATTTGTTGTGACACACATTCAGTGCTGACAAGGATTCGAAGAACACTTTAGTGATCAAATTTTATAACCTATGTCCAACACATGCAACAACTTATACTTGTAGGCTTATTATTGCCACATCGCATTCTTTGGAATTCCATCGAGTTCAGCTACAGGAGCTGTGATGGCCGAGTGGTTAAGGCGTTGGACTTGAAATCCAATGGGTATTACCCGCGCAGGTTCAAATCCTGCTCACAGCGAGATGCAATTTTGGTTTTGGACCACATCTACCAAAAAGGAAGCTTAATTTCCACAACAGCAAGAGAGTCATGCAAGTTGATCAGCAATGATTTCCAAAGGTCTGTCCAGGGTTGTAAGACTGGAATGCCAACAATGTCTTCCTGTGCCTTTGCCAATCCTGCACACAGCAACCCAAAAGGAACATAATGTATTGCGTATGCACAATGGTCAAGGTTTATGACCAGAAGAGGCAAATCGGGAGCTTCACAAGTCAGCAAGATGACCAACAGGTATTCCCTATTATATGTGTCCAGTAAGCTGCGATCGCTGAGTGCGGACTGCGTTACACTTCTTATCCCAGGGTTTGTACCCACGAATGATCAATCACAGCGTTGGCTGCCATACTTTTTGACCATAATACCCAAATATGAAGCATCGTGAAATATGCACCAAAAAAGAATATTCAAAGTTGAGCAACTGAATATCCCTTTGCCATAACTGTAAAAGAGCTGTGATGGCCGAGAGGTTAAGGCGTTGGACTCGAAATCCAATGGGGTTTCCCCGCGCAGGTTCGAATCCTGCTTACAGCGTTGTTTAAGACAGATTTGTTGTGACACACATTCAGTGCTGACAAGGATTCGAAGAACACTTTGGTGATCAAATTTTATAACCTATGTCCAACACATGCAACAACTTATACTTGTAGGCTTATTATTGCCACATCGCATTCTTTGGAATTCCATCGAGTTCAGCTACAGGAGCTGTGATGGCCGAGTGGTTAAGGCGTTGGACTTGAAATCCAATGGGTATTACCCACGCAGGTTCAAATCCTGCTCACAGCGAGATGCAATTTTGGTTTTGGACCACATCTACCAGAAAGGAAGCTTAATTTCCACAACAGCAAGAGAGTCATGCAAGTTGATCAGCAATGATTTCCAAAGGTCTGTCCAGGGTTGTAAGACTGGAATGCCAACAATGTCTTCCTGTGCCTTTGCCAATCCTGCACACAGCAACCCAAAAGGAACATAATGTATTGCGTATGCACAATGGTCAAGGTTTATGACCAGAAGAGGCAAATCGGGAGCTTCACAAGTCAGCAAGATGACCAACAGGTATTCCCTATTATATGTGTCCAGTAAGCTGCGATCGCTGAGTGCGGACTGCGTTACACTTCTTATCCCAGGGTTTGTACCCACGAATGATCAATCACAGCGTTGGCTGCCATACTTTTTGACCATAATACCCAAATATGAAGCATCGTGAAATATGCACCAAAAAAGAATATTCAAAGTTGAGCAACTGAATATCCCTTTGCCATAACTGTAAAAGTGCTGTGATGGCCGAGAGGTTAAGGCGTTGGACTCGAAATCCAATGGGGTTTCCCCGCGCAGGTTCAAATCCTGCTTACAGTGTTGTTTGAGACAGATTTCTAATGATGCACTTTCAGTGCTGACAAGGATTAGAAGAACACTTTAGTAAACTGCAATAGCTGAGTGCCTACTGCCTTACTCTTCTTATCCCAGGGTTTGTACCCACGTATGATCAATTCATACTCACAGCGTTTGCTGCCATACTTTTTGACCATAAGACCCAAATATGAAGCATCGTGAAATATAAACCAAAAAAGAATATTCAAAGTTGAGCAACTGAATATCCCTTTGCCGTGACTGTAAATGAGCTGTGATGGCCGAGAGGTTAAGGCGTTGGACTCGAAATCCAATGGGGTTTCCCTGCGCAGGTTAGAATCCTGCTTACAGCGTTGTTTAAGACAGATTTCTTGTGACGCACATTCAGTGCTGACAAGGATTCGAAGAACACTTTAGTGATCAGATTTTATAAACTATCTCCAACACATGCAACAACTTATACTTGTAGGCTTATTATTGCCACATCGCATTCTTTGGAATTCCATCGAGTTCAGCTACAGGAGCTGTGATGGCCGAGTGGTTAAGGCGTTGGACTTGAAATCCAATGGGTATTACCCGCGCAGGTTCAAATCCTGCTCACAGCGAGATGCAATTTTGGTTTTGGACCACATCTACCAGAAAGGAAGCTTAATTTCCACAACAGCAAGAGAGTCATGCAAGTTGATCAGCAATGATTTCCAAAGGTCTGTCCAGGGTTGTAAGACTGGAATGCCAACAATGTCTTCCTGTGCCTTTGCCAATCCTGCACACAGCAACCCAAAAGGAACATAATGTATTGCGTATGCACAATGGTCAAGGTTTATGACCAGAAGAGGCAAATCGGGAGCTTCACAAGTCAGCAAGATGACCAACAGGTATTCCCTATTATATGTGTCCAGTAAGCTGCGATCGCTGAGTGCGGACTGCGTTACACTTCTTATCCCACGGTTTGTACCCACGAATGATCAATCACAGCGTTGGCTGCCATACTTTTTGACCATAATACCCAAATATGAAGCATCGTGAAATATGCACCAAAAAAGAATATTCAAAGTTGAGCAACTGAATATCCCTTTGCCATAACTGTCAAAGAGCTGTGATGGCCGAGAGGTTAAGGCGTTGGACTCGAAATCCAATGGGGTTTCCCCGCGCAGGTTCGAATCCTGCTTACAGCGTTGTTTAAGACAGATTTGTTGTGACACACATTCAGTGCTGACAAGGATTCGAAGAACACTTTAGTGATCAAATTTATAACCTATGTCCAACACATGCAACAACTTATACTTGTAGGCTTATTATTGCCACATCGCATTCTTTGGAATTCCATCGAGTTCAGCTACAGGAGCTGTGATGGCCGAGTGGTTAAGGCGTTGGACTTGAAATCCAATGGGTATTACCCGCGCAGGTTCAAATCCTGCTCACAGCGAGATGCAATTTTGGTTTTGGACCACATCTACCAGAAAGGAAGCTTAATTTCCACAACAGCAAGAGAGTCATGCAAGTTGATCAGCAATGATTTCCAAAGGTCTGTCCAGGGTTGTAAGACTGGAATGCCAACAATGTCTTCCTGTGCCTTTGCCAATCCTGCACACAGCAACCCAAAAGGAACATAATGTATTGCGTATGCACAATGGTCAAGGTTTATGACCAGAAGAGGCAAATCGGGAGCTTCACAAGTCAGCAAGATGACCAACAGGTATTCCCTATTATATGTGTCCAGTAAGCTGCGATCGCTGAGTGCGGACTGCGTTACACTTCTTATCCCACGGTTTGTACCCACGAATGATCAATCACAGCGTTGGCTGCCATACTTTTTGACCATAATACCCAAATATGAAGCATCGTGAAATATGCACCAAAAAAGAATATTCAAAGTTGAGCAACTGAATATCCCTTTGCCATAACTGTCAAAGAGCTGTGATGGCCGAGAGGTTAAGGCGTTGGACTTGAAATCCAATGGGTATTACCCACGCATGTTCAAATCCTGCTCACAGCGAGATGCAATTTTGGTTTTGGACCACATCTACCAGAAAGGAAGCTTAATTTCCACAACAGCAAGAGAGTCATGCAAGTTGATCAGCAATGATTTCCAAAGGTCTGTCCAGGGTTGTAAGACTGGAATGCCAACAATGTCTTCCTGTGCCTTTGCCAATCCTGCACACAGCAACCCAAAAGGAACATAATGTATTGCGTATGCACAATGGTCAAGGTTTATGACCAGAAGAGGCAAATCGGGAGCTTCACAAGTCAGCAAGATGACCAACAGGTATTCCCTATTATATGTGTCCAGTAAGCTGCGATCGCTGAGTGCGGACTGCGTTACACTTCTTATCCCAGGGTTTGTACCCACGAATGATCAATCACAGCGTTGGCTGCCATACTTTTTGACCATAATACCCAAATATGAAGCATCGTGAAATATGCACCAAAAAAGAATATTCAAAGTTGAGCAACTGAATATCCCTTTGCCATAACTGTAAAAGAGCTGTGATGGCCGAGAGGTTAAGGCGTTGGACTCGAAATCCAATGGGGTTTCCCCGCGCAGGTTCGAATCCTGCTTACAGCGTTGTTTAAGACAGATTTGTTGTGACACACATTCAGTGCTGACAAGGATTCGAAGAACACTTTGGTGATCAAATTTTATAACCTATGTCCAACACATGCAACAACTTATACTTGTAGGCTTATTATTGCCACATCGCATTCTTTGGAATTCCATCGAGTTCAGCTACAGGAGCTGTGATGGCCGAGTGGTTAAGGCGTTGGACTTGAAATCCAATGGGTATTACCCGCGCAGGTTCAAATCCTGCTCACAGCGAGATGCAATTTTGGTTTTGGACCACATCTACCAGAAAGGAAGCTTAATTTCCACAACAGCAAGAGAGTCATGCAAGTTGATCAGCAATGATTTCCAAAGGTCTGTCCAGGGTTGTAAGACTGGAATGCCAACAATGTCTTCCTGTGCCTTTGCCAATCCTGCACACAGCAACCCAAAAGGAACATAATGTATTGCGTATGCACAATGGTCAAGGTTTATGACCAGAAGAGGCAAATCGGGAGCTTCACAAGTCAGCAAGATGACCAACAGGTATTCCCTATTATATGTGTCCAGTAAGCTGCGATCGCTGAGTGCGGACTGCGTTACACTTCTTATCCCACGGTTTGTACCCACGAATGATCAATCACAGCGTTGGCTGCCATACTTTTTGACCATAATACCCAAATATGAAGCATCGTGAAATATGCACCAAAAAAGAATATTCAAAGTTGAGCAACTGAATATCCCTTTGCCATAACTGTCAAAGAGCTGTGATGGCCGAGAGGTTAAGGCGTTGGACTCGAAATCCAATGGGGTTTCCCCGCGCAGGTTCGAATCCTGCTTACAGCGTTGTTTAAGACAGATTTGTTGTGACACACATTCAGTGCTGACAAGGATTCGAAGAACACTTTGGTGATCAAATTTTATAACCTATGTCCAACACATGCAACAACTTATACTTGTAGGCTTATTATTGCCACATCGCATTCTTTGGAATTCCATCGAGTTCAGCTACAGGAGCTGTGATGGCCGAGTGGTTAAGGCGTTGGACTTGAAATCCAATGGGTATTACCCGCGCAGGTTCAAATCCTGCTCACAGCGAGATGCAATTTTGGTTTTGGACCACATCTACCAGAAAGGAAGCTTAATTTCCACAACAGCAAGAGAGTCATGCAAGTTGATCAGCAATGATTTCCAAAGGTCTGTCCAGGGTTGTAAGACTGGAATGCCAACAATGTCTTCCTGTGCCTTTGCCAATCCTGCACACAGCAACCCAAAAGGAACATAATGTATTGCGTATGCACAATGGTCAAGGTTTATGACCAGAAGAGGCAAATCGGGAGCTTCACAAGTCAGCAAGATGACCAACAGGTATTCCCTATTATATGTGTCCAGTAAGCTGCGATCGCTGAGTGCGGACTGCGTTACACTTCTTATCCCAGGGTTTGTACCCACGAATGATCAATCACAGCGTTGGCTGCCATACTTTTTGACCATAATACCCAAATATGAAGCATCGTGAAATATGCACCAAAAAAGAATATTCAAAGTTGAGCAACTGAATATCCCTTTGCCATAACTGTCAAAGAGCTGTGATGGCCGAGAGGTTAAGGCGTTGGACTCGAAATCCAATGGGGTTTCCCCGCGCAGGTTCGAATCCTGCTTACAGCGTTGTTTAAGACAGATTTGTTGTGACACACATTCAGTGCTGACAAGGATTCGAAGAACACTTTAGTGATCAAATTTTATAACCTATGTCCAACACATGCAACAACTTATACTTGTAGGCTTATTATTGCCACATCGCATTCTTTGGAATTCCATCGAGTTCAGCTACAGGAGCTGTGATGGCCGAGTGGTTAAGGCGTTGGACTTGAAATCCAATGGGTATTACCCGCGCAGGTTCAAATCCTGCTCACAGCGAGATGCAATTTTGGTTTTGGACCACATCTACCAGAAAGGAAGCTTAATTTCCACAACAGCAAGAGAGTCATGCAAGTTGATCAGCAATGATTTCCAAAGGTCTGTCCAGGGTTGTAAGACTGGAATGCCAACAATGTCTTCCTGTGCCTTTGCCAATCCTGCACACAGCAACCCAAAAGGAACATAATGTATTGCGTATGCACAATGGTCAAGGTTTATGACCAGAAGAGGCAAATCGGGAGCTTCACAAGTCAGCAAGATGACCAACAGGTATTCCCTATTATATGTGTCCAGTAAGCTGCGATCGCTGAGTGCGGACTGCGTTACACTTCTTATCCCACGGTTTGTACCCACGAATGATCAATCACAGCGTTGGCTGCCATACTTTTTGACCATAATACCCAAATATGAAGCATCGTGAAATATGCACCAAAAAAGAATATTCAAAGTTGAGCAACTGAATATCCCTTTGCCATAACTGTAAAAGAGCTGTGATGGCCGAGAGGTTAAGGCGTTGGACTCGAAATCCAATGGGGTTTCCCCGCGCAGGTTCGAATCCTGCTTACAGCGTTGTTTAAGACAGATTTGTTGTGACACACATTCAGTGCTGACAAGGATTTGAAGAACACTTTAGTGATCAAATTTTATAACCTATGTCCAACACATGCAACAACTTATACTTGTAGGCTTATTATTGCCACATCGCATTCTTTGGAATTCCATCGAGTTCAGCTGCAGGAGCTGTGATGGCCGAGTGGTTAAGGCGTTGGACTTGAAATCCAATGGGTATTACCCGCGCAGGTTCAAATCCTGCTCACAGCGAGATGCAATTTTGGTTTTGGACCACATCTACCAGAAAGGAAGCTTAATTTCCACAACAGCAAGAGAGTCATGCAAGTTGATCAGCAATGATTTCCAAAGGTCTGTCCAGGGTTGTAAGACTGGAATGCCAACAATGTCTTCCTGTGCCTTTGCCAATCCTGCACACAGCAACCCAAAAGGAACATAATGTATTGCGTATGCACAATGGTCAAGGTTTATGACCAGAAGAGGCAAATCGGGAGCTTCACAAGTCAGCAAGATGACCAACAGGTATTCCCTATTATATGTGTCCAGTAAGCTGCGATCGCTGAGTGCGGACTGCGTTACACTTCTTATCCCAGGGTTTGTACCCACGAATGATCAATCACAGCGTTGGCTGCCATACTTTTTGACCATAATACCCAAATATGAAGCATCGTGAAATATGCACCAAAAAAGAATATTCAAAGTTGAGCAACTGAATATCCCTTTGCCATAACTGTAAAAGAGCTGTGATGGCCGAGAGGTTAAGGCGTTGGACTCGAAATCCAATGGGGTTTCCCCGCGCAGGTTCGAATCCTGCTTACAGCGTTGTTTAAGACAGATTTGTTGTGACACACATTCAGTGCTGACAAGGATTCGAAGAACACTTTGGTGATCAAATTTTATAACCTATGTCCAACACATGCAACAACTTATACTTGTAGGCTTATTATTGCCACATCGCATTCTTTGGAATTCCATCGAGTTCAGCTACAGGAGCTGTGATGGCCGAGTGGTTAAGGCGTTGGACTTGAAATCCAATGGGTATTACCCGCGCAGGTTCAAATCCTGCTCACAGCGAGATGCAATTTTGGTTTTGGACCACATCTACCAGAAAGGAAGCTTAATTTCCACAACAGCAAGAGAGTCATGCAAGTTGATCAGCAATGATTTCCAAAGGTCTGTCCAGGGTTGTAAGACTGGAATGCCAACAATGTCTTCCTGTGCCTTTGCCAATCCTGCACACAGCAACCCAAAAGGAACATAATGTATTGCGTATGCACAATGGTCAAGGTTTATGACCAGAAGAGGCAAATCGGGAGCTTCACAAGTCAGCAAGATGACCAACAGGTATTCCCTATTATATGTGTCCAGTAAGCTGCGATCGCTGAGTGCGGACTGCGTTACACTTCTTATCCCAGGGTTTGTACCCACGAATGATCAATCACAGCGTTGGCTGCCATACTTTTTGACCATAATACCCAAATATGAAGCATCGTGAAATATGCACCAAAAAAGAATATTCAAAGTTGAGCAACTGAATATCCCTTTGCCATAACTGTCAAAGAGCTGTGATGGCCGAGAGGTTAAGGCGTTGGACTCGAAATCCAATGGGGTTTCCCCGCGCAGGTTCGAATCCTGCTTACAGCGTTGTTTAAGACAGATTTGTTGAGACACACATTCAGTGCTGACAAGGATTCGAAGAACACTTTAGTGATCAAATTTTATAACCTATGTCCAACACATGCAACAACTTATACTTGTAGGCTTATTATTGCCACATCGCATTCTTTGGAATTCCATCGAGTTCAGCTACAGGAGCTGTGATGGCCGAGTGGTTAAGGTGTTGGACTTGAAATCCAATGGGTATTACCCGCGCAGGTTCAAATCCTGCTCACAGCGAGATGCAATTTTGGTTTTGGACCACATCTACCAGAAAGGAAGCTTAATTTCCACAACAGCAAGAGAGTCATGCAAGTTGATCAGCAATGATTTCCAAAGGTCTGTCCAGGGTTGTAAGACTGGAATGCCAACAATGTCTTCCTGTGCCTTTGCCAATCCTGCACACAGCAACCCAAAAGGAACATAATGTATTGCGTATGCACAATGGTCAAGGTTTATGACCAGAAGAGGCAAATCGGGAGCTTCACAAGTCAGCAAGATGACCAACAGGTATTCCCTATTATATGTGTCCAGTAAGCTGCGATCGCTGAGTGCGGACTGCGTTACACTTCTTATCCCAGGGTTTGTACCCACGAATGATCAATCACAGCGTTGGCTGCCATACTTTTTGACCATAATACCCAAATATGAAGCATCGTGAAATATGCACCAAAAAAGAATATTCAAAGTTGAGCAACTGAATATCCCTTTGCCATAACTGTAAAAGAGCTGTGATGGCCGAGAGGTTAAGGCGTTGGACTCGAAATCCAATGGGGTTTCCCCGCGCAGGTTCGAGTCCTGCTTACAGCGTTGTTTAAGACAGATTTGTTGTGACACACATTCAGTGCTGACAAGGATTCGAAGAACACTTTGGTGATCAAATTTTATAACCTATGTCCAACACATGCAACAACTTATACTTGTAGGCTTATTATTGCCACATCGCATTCTTTGGAATTCCATCGAGTTCAGCTACAGGAGCTGTGATGGCCGAGTGGTTAAGGCGTTGGACTTGAAATCCAATGGGTATTACCCGCGCAGGTTCAAATCCTGCTCACAGCGAGATGCAATTTTGGTTTTGGACCACATCTACCAGAAAGGAAGCTTAATTTCCACAACAGCAAGAGAGTCATGCAAGTTGATCAGCAATGATTTCCAAAGGTCTGTCCAGGGTTGTAAGACTGGAATGCCAACAATGTCTTCCTGTGCCTTTGCCAATCCTGCACACAGCAACCCAAAAGGAACATAATGTATTGCGTATGCACAATGGTCAAGGTTTATGACCAGAAGAGGCAAATCGGGAGCTTCACAAGTCAGCAAGATGACCAACAGGTATTCCCTATTATATGTGTCCAGTAAGCTGCGATCGCTGAGTGCGGACTGCGTTACACTTCTTATCCCAGGGTTTGTACCCACGAATGATCAATCACAGCGTTGGCTGCCATACTTTTTGACCATAATACCCAAATATGAAGCATCGTGAAATATGCACCAAAAAAGAATATTCAAAGTTGAGCAACTGAATATCCCTTTGCCATAACTGTAAAAGAGCTGTGATGGCCGAGAGGTTAAGGCGTTGGACTCGAAATCCAATGGGGTTTCCCCGCGCAGGTTCGAATCCTGCTTACAGCGTTGTTTAAGACAGATTTGTTGTGACACACATTCAGTGCTGACAAGGATTCGAAGAACACTTTGGTGATCAAATTTTATAACCTATGTCCAACACATGCAACAACTTATACTTGTAGGCTTATTATTGCCACATCGCATTCTTTGGAATTCCATCGAGTTCAGCTACAGGAGCTGTGATGGCCGAGTGGTTAAGGCGTTGGACTTGAAATCCAATGGGTATTACCCGCGCAGGTTCAAATCCTGCTCACAGCGAGATGCAATTTTGGTTTTGGACCACATCTACCAGAAAGGAAGCTTAATTTCCACAACAGCAAGAGAGTCATGCAAGTTGATCAGCAATGATTTCCAAAGGTCTGTCCAGGGTTGTAAGACTGGAATGCCAACAATGTCTTCCTGTGCCTTTGCCAATCCTGCACACAGCAACCCAAAAGGAACATAATGTATTGCGTATGCACAATGGTCAAGGTTTATGACCAGAAGAGGCAAATCGGGAGCTTCACAAGTCAGCAAGATGACCAACAGGTATTCCCAATTATATGTGTCCAGTAAGCTGCGATCGCTGAGTGCGGACTGCGTTACACTTCTTATCCCAGGGTTTGTACCCACGAATGATCAATCACAGCGTTGGCTGCCATACTTTTTGACCATAATACCCAAATATGAAGCATCGTGAAATATGCACCAAAAAAGAATATTCAAAGTTGAGCAACTGAATATCCCTTTGCCATAACTGTCAAAGAGCTGTGATGGCCGAGAGGTTAAGGCGTTGGACTCGAAATCCAATGGGGTTTCCCCGCGCAGGTTCGAATCCTGCTTACAGCGTTGTTTAAGACAGATTTGTTGTGACACACATTCAGTGCTGACAAGGATTCGAAGAACACTTTAGTGATCAAATTTTATAACCTATGTCCAACACATGCAACAACTTATACTTGTAGGCTTATTATTGCCACATCGCATTCTTTGGAATTCCATCGAGTTCAGCTACAGGAGCTGTGATGGCCGAGTGGTTAAGGCGTTGGACTTGAAATCCAATGGGTATTACCCGCGCAGGTTCAAATCCTGCTCACAGCGAGATGCAATTTTGGTTTTGGACCACATCTACCAGAAAGGAAGCTTAATTTCCACAACAGCAAGAGAGTCATGCAAGTTGATCAGCAATGATTTCCAAAGGTCTGTCCAGGGTTGTAAGACTGGAATGCCAACAATGTCTTCCTGTGCCTTTGCCAATCCTGCACACAGCAACCCAAAAGGAACATAATGTATTGCGTATGCACAATGGTCAAGGTTTATGACCAGAAGAGGCAAATCGGGAGCTTCACAAGTCAGCAAGATGACCAACAGGTATTCCCTATTATATGTGTCCAGTAAGCTGCGATCGCTGAGTGCGGACTGCGTTACACTTCTTATCCCAGGGTTTGTACCCACGAATGATCAATCACAGCGTTGGCTGCCATACTTTTTGACCATAATACCCAAATATGAAGCATCGTGAAATATGCACCAAAAAAGAATATTCAAAGTTGAGCAACTGAATATCCCTTTGCCATAACTGTAAAAGAGCTGTGATGGCCGAGAGGTTAAGGCGTTGGACTCGAAATCCAATGGGGTTTCCCCGCGCAGGTTCGAATCCTGCTTACAGCGTTGTTTAAGACAGATTTGTTGTGACACACATTCAGTGCTGACAAGGATTCGAAGAACACTTTGGTGATCAAATTTTATAACCTATGTCCAACACATGCAACAACTTATACTTGTAGGCTTATTATTGCCACATCGCATTCTTTGGAATTCCATCGAGTTCAGCTACAGGAGCTGTGATGGCCGAGTGGTTAAGGCGTTGGACTTGAAATCCAATGGGTATTACCCGCGCAGGTTCAAATCCTGCTCACAGCGAGATGCAATTTTGGTTTTGGACCACATCTACCAGAAAGGAAGCTTAATTTCCACAACAGCAAGAGAGTCATGCAAGTTGATCAGCAATGATTTCCAAAGGTCTGTCCAGGGTTGTAAGACTGGAATGCCAACAATGTCTTCCTGTGCCTTTGCCAATCCTGCACACAGCAACCCAAAAGGAACATAATGTATTGCGTATGCACAATGGTCAAGGTTTATGACCAGAAGAGGCAAATCGGGAGCTTCACAAGTCAGCAAGATGACCAACAGGTATTCCCTATTATATGTGTCCAGTAAGCTGCGATCGCTGAGTGCGGACTGCGTTACACTTCTTATCCCAGGGTTTGTACCCACGAATGATCAATCACAGCGTTGGCTGCCATACTTTTTGACCATAATACCCAAATATGAAGCATCGTGAAATATGCACCAAAAAAGAATATTCAAAGTTGAGCAACTGAATATCCCTTTGCCATAACTGTCAAAGAGCTGTGATGGCCGAGAGGTTAAGGCGTTGGACTCGAAATCCAATGGGGTTTCCCCGCGCAGGTTCGAATCCTGCTTACAGCGTTGTTTAAGACAGATTTGTTGTGACACACATTCAGTGCTGACAAGGATTCGAAGAACACTTTAGTGATCAAATTTTATAACCTATGTCCAACACATGCAACAACTTATACTTGTAGGCTTATTATTGCCACATCGCATTCTTTGGAATTCCATCGAGTTCAGCTACAGGAGCTGTGATGGCCGAGTGGTTAAGGCGTTGGACTTGAAATCCAATGGGTATTACCCGCGCAGGTTCAAATCCTGCTCACAGCGAGATGCAATTTTGGTTTTGGACCACATCTACCAGAAAGGAAGCTTAATTTCCACAACAGCAAGAGAGTCATGCAAGTTGATCAGCAATGATTTCCAAAGGTCTGTCCAGGGTTGTAAGACTGGAATGCCAACAATGTCTTCCTGTGCCTTTGCCAATCCTGCACACAGCAACCCAAAAGGAACATAATGTATTGCGTATGCACAATGGTCAAGGTTTATGACCAGAAGAGGCAAATCGGGAGCTTCACAAGTCAGCAAGATGACCAACAGGTATTCCCTATTATATGTGTCCAGTAAGCTGCGATCGCTGAGTGCGGACTGCGTTACACTTCTTATCCCAGGGTTTGTACCCACGAATGATCAATCACAGCGTTGGCTGCCATACTTTTTGACCATAATACCCAAATATGAAGCATCGTGAAATATGCACCAAAAAAGAATATTCAAAGTTGAGCAACTGAATATCCCTTTGCCATAACTGTAAAAGAGCTGTGATGGCCGAGAGGTTAAGGCGTTGGACTCGAAATCCAATGGGGTTTCCCCGCGCAGGTTCGAATCCTGCTTACAGCGTTGTTTAAGACAGATTTGTTGTGACACACATTCAGTGCTGACAAGGATTCGAAGAACACTTTGGTGATCACATTTTATAACCTATGTCCAACACATGCAACAACTTATACTTGTAGGCTTATTATTGCCACATCGCATTCTTTGGAATTCCATCGAGTTCAGCTACAGGAGCTGTGATGGCCGAGTGGTTAAGGCGTTGGACTTGAAATCCAATGGGTATTACCCGCGCAGGTTCAAATCCTGCTCACAGCGAGATGCAATTTTGGTTTTGGACCACATCTACCAGAAAGGAAGCTTAATTTCCACAACAGCAAGAGAGTCATGCAAGTTGATCAGCAATGATTTCCAAAGGTCTGTCCAGGGTTGTAAGACTGGAATGCCAACAATGTCTTCCTGTGCCTTTGCCAATCCTGCACACAGCAACCCAAAAGGAACATAATGTATTGCGTATGCACAATGGTCAAGGTTTATGACCAGAAGAGGCAAATCGGGAGCTTCACAAGTCAGCAAGATGACCAACAGGTATTCCCTATTATATGTGTCCAGTAAGCTGCGATCGCTGAGTGCGGACTGCGTTACACTTCTTATCCCAGGGTTTGTACCCACGAATGATCAATCACAGCGTTGGCTGCCATACTTTTTGACCATAATACCCAAATATGAAGCATCGTGAAATATGCACCAAAAAAGAATATTCAAAGTTGAGCAACTGAATATCCCTTTGCCATAACTGTCAAAGAGCTGTGATGGCCGAGAGGTTAAGGCGTTGGACTCGAAATCCAATGGGGTTTCCCCGCGCAGGTTCGAATCCTGCTTACAGTGTTGTTTGAGACAGATTTCTAATGATGCAGTTTCAGTGCTGACAAGGATTAGAAGAACACTTTAGTAAACTGCAATAGCTGAGTGCCTACTGCCTTACTCTTCTTATCCCAGGGTTTGTACCCACGTATGATCAATTCATACTCACAGCGTTTGCTGCCATACTTTTTGACCATAAGACCCAAATATGAAGCATCGTGAAATATAAACCAAAAAAGAATATTCAAAGTTGAGCAACTGAATATCCCTTTGCCGTAACTGTAAATGAGCTGTGATGGCCGAGAGGTTAAGGCGTTGGACTCGAAATCCAATGGGGTTTCCCCGCGCAGGTTCGAATCCTGCTTACAGCGTTGTTTAAGACAGATTTCTTGTGACGCACATTCAGTGCTGACAAGGATTCAAAGAACACTTTAGTGATCAGATTTTATAAACTATCTCCAACACATGCAACAACTTATACTTGTAGGCTTATTATTGCCACATCGCATTCTTTGGAATTCCATCGAGTTCAGCTACAGGAGCTGTGATGGCCGAGTGGTTAAGGCGTTGGACTTGAAATCCAATGGGTATTACCCGTGCAGGTTCATATCCTGCTCACAGCGAGGTGCAATTTTGGTTTTGGACCACATCTACCAAAAAGGAAGCTTAATTTCCACAACAGCAAGAGAGTCATGCAAGTTGATCAGCAATGATTTCCAAAGGTCTGTCCAGGGTTGTAAGACTGGAATGCCAACAATGTCTTCCTGTGCCTTTGCCAATCCTGCACACAGCAACCCAAAAGGAACATAATGTATTGCGTATGCACAATGGTCAAGGTTTATGACCAGAAGAGGCAAATCGGGAGCTTCACAAGTCAGCAAGATGACCAACAGGTATTCCCTATTATATGTGTCCAGTAAGCTGCGATCGCTGAGTGCGGACTGCGTTACACTTCTTATCCCAGGGTTTGTACCCACGAATGATCAATCACAGCGTTGGCTGCCATACTTTTTGACCATAATACCCAAATATGAAGCATCGTGAAATATGCACCAAAAAAGAATATTCAAAGTTGAGCAACTGAATATCCCTTTGCCATAACTGTAAAAGAGCTGTGATGGCCGAGAGGTTAAGGCGTTGGACTCGAAATCCAATGGGGTTTCCCCGTGCAGGTTCGAATCCTGCTAACAGCGTTGTTTAAGACAGATTTCTTGTGACGCACATTCAGTGCTGACAAGGATTCGAAGAACACTTTAGTGATCAAATTTTATAAACTATCTCCAACACATGCAACAACTTATACTTGTAGGCTTATTATTGCCACATCGCATTCTTTGGAATTCCATCGAGTTCAGCTACAGGAGCTGTGATGGCCGAGTGGTTAAGGCGTTGGACTTGAAATCCAATGGGTATTACCCGTGCAGGTTCAAATCCTGCTCACAGCGAGGTGCAATTTTGGTTTTGGACCACATCTACCAAAAAGGAAGCTTAATTTCCACAACAGCAAGAGAGTCATGCAAGTTGATCAGCAATTATTTCCAAAGGTCTGTCCAGGGTTGTAAGACTGGAATGCCAACAATGTCTTCCTGTGCCTTTGCCAATCCTGCACACAGCAACCCAAAAGGAACATAATGTATTGCGTATGCACAATGGTCAAGGTTTATGACCAGAAGAGGCAAATCGGGAGCTTCACAAGTCAGCAAGATGACCAACAGGTATTCCCTATTATATGTGTCCAGTAAGCTGCGATCGCTGAGTGCGGACTGCGTTACACTTCTTATCCCAGGGTTTGTACCCACGAATGATCAATCACAGCGTTGGCTGCCATACTTTTTGACCATAAGACCCAATATGAAGCATCGTGAAATATGCACCAAAAAAGAATATTCAAAGTTTCCCCGCGCAGGTTAGAATTCTGCTTCCAGCGTTGTTTAAGACTGATTTCTTATGACGCACTTTCAGTGCTGACAAGGATTAGAAGAACACTTTAGTAAACTGCAATAGCTGAGTGCCTACTGCCTTACTCTTCTTATCCCAGGGTTTGTACCCACGTATGATCAATTCATACTCACAGCGTTTGCTGCCATACTTTTTGACCATAAGACCCAAATATGAAGCATCGTGAAATATGCACCAAAAAAGAATATTCAAAGTTGAGCAACTGCATATCCCTTTGCCGTAACTGTAAATTTGCTGTGATGGCCGAGAGGTTAAGGCGTTGGACTCGAAATCCAATGGGGTTTCCCCGCGCAGGTTCGAATCCTGCTTACAGCGTTGTTTAAGACAGATTTCTTGTGACGCACATTCAGTGCTGACAAGGATTCGAACAACACTTTAGTGATCAGATTTTATAAACTATCTCCAACACATGCAACAACTTATACTTGTAGGCTTATTATTGCCACATCGCATTCTTTGGAATTCCATTGAGTTCAGCTGCAGGAGCTGTGATGGCCGAGTGGTTAAGGCGTTGGACTTGAAATCCAATGGGTATTACCCGCGCAGGTTCAAATCCTGCTCACAGCGAGATGCAAATTTGGTTTTGGACCACATCTACCAAAAAGGAAGCTTAATTTCCACAACAGCAAGAGAGTCATGCAAGTTGATCAGCAATGATTTCCAAAGGTCTGTCCAGGGTTGTAAGACTGGAATGCCAACAATGTCTTCCTGTGCCTTTGCCAATCCTGCACACAGCAACCCAAAAGGAACATAATGTATTGTGTATGCACAATGGTCAAGGTTTATGACCAGAAGAGGCAAATCGGAGCTTCACAAGTCAGCAAGATGACAAACAGGTATTCCCTATTATATGTGTCCAGTAAGCTGCGATCGCTGAGTGCGGACTGCGTTACACTTCTTATCCCAGGGTTTGTACCCACGAATGATCAATCACAGCGTTGGCTGACATACTTTTTGACCATAAGACCCAAATATGAAGCATCGTGAAATATGCACCAAAAAAGAATATTCAAAGTTGAGCAACTGAATATCCCTTTGCCATAACTGTAAAAGTGCTGTGATGGCCGAGAGGTTAAGGCGTTGGACTCGAAATCCAATGGGGTTTCCCCGCGCAGGTTCGAATCCTGCTTACAGTGTTGTTTGAGACAGATTTCTAATGATGCACTTTCAGTGCTGACAAGGATTAGAAAAGCACTTTAGTAAACTGCAATAGCTGAGTGCCTACTGCCTTACTCTTCTTATCCCAGGGTTTGTACCCACGTATGATCAATTCATACTCACAGCGTTTGCTGCCATACTTTTTGACCATAAGACCCAAATATGAAGCATCGTGAAATATAAACCAAAAAAGAATATTCAAAGTTGAGCAACTGAATATCCCTTTGCCGTAACTGTAAATGAGCTGTGATGGCCGAGAGGTTAAGGCGTTGGACTCGAAATCCAATGGGGTTTCCCCGCGCAGGTTCGAATCCTGCTTACAGCGTTGTTTAAGACAGATTTCTTGTGACGCACATTCAGTGCTGACAAGGATTCGAAGAACACTTTAGTGATCAGATTTTATAAACTATGTCCAACACATGCAACAACTTATACTTGTAGGCTTATTATTGCCACATCGCATTCTTTGGAATTCCATCGAGTTCAGCTACAGGAGCTGTGATGGCCGAGTGGTTAAGGCGTTGGACTTGAAATCCAATGGGTATTACCCGCGCAGGTTCAAATCCTGCTCACAGCGAGGTGCAATTTTAGTTTTGGACCACATCTACCAAAAAGGAAGCTTAATTTCCACAACAGCAAGAGTCATGCAAGTTGATCAGCAATGATTTCCAAAGGTCTGTCCAGGGTTGTAAGACTGGAATGCCAACAATGTCTTCCTGTGCCTTTGCCAATCCTGCACACAGCAACCCAAAAGGAACATAATGTATTGCGTATGCACAATGGTCAAGGTTTATGACCAGAAGAGGCAAATCGGGAGCTTCACAAGTCAGCAAGATGACCAACAGGTATTCCCTATTATATGTGTCCAGTAAGCTGCGATCGCTGAGTGCGGACTGCGTTACACTTCTTATCCCAGGGTTTGTACCCACGAATGATCAATCACAGCGTTGGCTGCCATACTTTTTGACCATAAGACCCAATATGAAGCATCGTGAAATATGCACCAAAAAAGAATATTCAAAGTTTCCCCGCGCAGGTTAGAATTCTGCTTCCAGCGTTGTTTAAGACTGATTTCTTATGACGCACTTTCAGTGCTGACAAGGATTAGAAGAACACTTTAGTAAACTGCAATAGCTGAGTGCCTACTGCCTTACTCTTCTTATCCCAGGGTTTGTACCCACGTATGATCAATTCATACTCACAGCGTTTGCTGCCATACTTTTTGACCATAAGACCCAAATATGAAGCATCGTGAAATATGCACCAAAAAAGAATATTCAAAGTTGAGCAACTGCATATCCCTTTGCCGTAACTGTAAATTTGCTGTGATGGCCGAGAGGTTAAGGCGTTGGACTCGAAATCCAATGGGGTTTCCCCGCGCAGGTTCGAATCCTGCTTACAGCGTTGTTTAAGACAGATTTCTTGTGACGCACATTCAGTGCTGACAAGGATTCGAACAACACTTTAGTGATCAGATTTTATAAACTATCTCCAACACATGCAACAACTTATACTTGTAGGCTTATTATTGCCACATCGCATTCTTTGGAATTCCATTGAGTTCAGCTGCAGGAGCTGTGATGGCCGAGTGGTTAAGGCGTTGGACTTGAAATCCAATGGGTATTACCCGCGCAGGTTCAAATCCTGCTCACAGCGAGATGCAAATTTGGTTTTGGACCACATCTACCAAAAAGGAAGCTTAATTTCCACAACAGCAAGAGAGTCATGCAAGTTGATCAGCAATGATTTCCAAAGGTCTGTCCAGGGTTGTAAGACTGGAATGCCAACAATGTCTTCCTGTGCCTTTGCCAATCCTGCACACAGCAACCCAAAAGGAACATAATGTATTGTGTATGCACAATGGTCAAGGTTTATGACCAGAAGAGGCAAATCGGAGCTTCACAAGTCAGCAAGATGACAAACAGGTATTCCCTATTATATGTGTCCAGTAAGCTGCGATCGCTGAGTGCGGACTGCGTTACACTTCTTATCCCAGGGTTTGTACCCACGAATGATCAATCACAGCGTTGGCTGACATACTTTTTGACCATAAGACCCAAATATGAAGCATCGTGAAATATGCACCAAAAAAGAATATTCAAAGTTGAGCAACTGAATATCCCTTTGCCATAACTGTAAAAGTGCTGTGATGGCCGAGAGGTTAAGGCGTTGGACTCGAAATCCAATGGGGTTTCCCCGCGCAGGTTCGAATCCTGCTTACAGTGTTGTTTGAGACAGATTTCTAATGATGCGCTTTCAGTGCTGACAAGGATTAGAAAAACACTTTAGTAAACTGCAATAGCTGAGTGCCTACTGCCTTACTCTTCTTATCCCAGGGTTTGTACCCACGTATGATCAATTCATACTCACAGCGTTTGCTGCCATACTTTTTGACCATAAGACCCAAATATGAAGCATCGTGAAATATAAACCAAAAAAGAATATTCAAAGTTGAGCAACTGAATATCCCTTTGCCGTTACTGTAAATGAGCTGTGATGGCCGAGAGGTTAAGGCGTTGGACTCGAAATCCAATGGGGTTTCCCCGCGCAGGTTCGAATCCTGCTTACAGCGTTGTTTAAGACAGATTTCTTGTGACGCACATTCAGTGCTGACAAGGATTCGAAGAACACTTTAGTGATCAGATTTTATAAACTATCTCCAACACATGCAACAACTTATACTTGTAGGCTTATTATTGCCACATCGCATTCTTTGGAATTCCATCGAGTTCAGCTACAGGAGCTGTGATGGCCGAGTGGTTAAGGCGTTGGACTTGAAATCCAATGGGTATTACCCGCGCAGGTTCAAATCCTGCTCACAGCGAGGTGCAATTTTGGTTTTGGACCACATCTACCAAAAAGGAAGCTTAATTTCCACAACAGCAAGAGAGTCATGCAAGTTGATCAGCAATGATTTCCAAAGGTCTGTCCAGGGTTGTAAGACTGGAATGCCAACAATGTCTTCCTGTGCCTTTGCCAATCCTGCACACAGCAACCCAAAAGGAACATAATGTATTGCGTATGCACAATGGTCAAGGTTTATGACCAGAAGAGGCAAATCGGGTGTTGTGATGGCCGAGAGGTTAAGGCGTTGGACTCGAAATCCAATGGGGTTTCCCCGCGCAGGTTCGAATCCTGCTTACAGCGTTGTTTAAGACAGATTTCTTGTGACGCACATTCAGTGCTGACAAGGATTCGAAGAACACTTTAGTGATCAGATTTTATAAACTATGTCCAACACATGCAACAACTTATACTTGTAGGCTTATTATTGCCACATCGCATTCTTTGGAATTCCATCGAGTTCAGCTACAGGAGCTGTGATGGCCGAGTGGTTAAGGCGTTGGACTTGAAATCCAATGGGTATTACCCGCGCAGGTTCAAATCCTGCTCACAGCGAGGTGCAATTTTGGTTTTGGACCACATCTACCAAAAAGGAAGCTTAATTTCCACAACAGCAAGAGTCATGCAAGTTGATCAGCAATGATTTCCAAAGGTCTGTCCAGGGTTGTAAGACTGGAATGCCAACAATGTCTTCCTGTGCCTTTGCCAATCCTGCACACAGCAACCCAAAAGGAACATAATGTATTGCGTATGCACAATGGTCAAGGTTTATGACCAGAAGAGGCAAATCGGGAGCTTCACAAGTCAGCAAGATGACCAACAGGTATTCCCTATTATATGTGTCCAGTAAGCTGCGATCGCTGAGTGCGGACTGCGTTACACTTCTTATCCCAGGGTTTGTACCCACGAATGATCAATCACAGCGTTGGCTGCCATACTTTTTGACCATAAGACCCAATATGAAGCATCGTGAAATATGCACCAAAAAAGAATATTCAAAGTTTCCCCGCGCAGGTTAGAATTCTGCTTCCAGCGTTGTTTAAGACTGATTTCTTATGACGCACTTTCAGTGCTGACAAGGATTAGAAGAACACTTTAGTAAACTGCAATAGCTGAGTGCCTACTGCCTTACTCTTCTTATCCCAGGGTTTGTACCCACGTATGATCAATTCATACTCACAGCGTTTGCTGCCATACTTTTTGACCATAAGACCCAAATATGAAGCATCGTGAAATATGCACCAAAAAAGAATATTCAAAGTTGAGCAACTGCATATCCCTTTGCCGTAACTGTAAATGTGCTGTGATGGCCGAGAGGTTAAGGCGTTGGACTCGAAATCCAATGGGGTTTCCCCGCGCAGGTTCGAATCCTGCTTACAGCGTTGTTTAAGACAGATTTCTTGTGACGCACATTCAGTGCTGACAAGGATTCGAACAACACTTTAGTGATCAGATTTTATAAACTATCTCCAACACATGCAACAACTTATACTTGTAGGCTTATTATTGCCACATCGCATTCTTTGGAATTCCATTGAGTTCAGCTGCAGGAGCTGTGATGGCCGAGTGGTTAAGGCGTTGGACTTGAAATCCAATGGGTATTACCCGCGCAGGTTCAAATCCTGCTCACAGCGAGATGCAAATTTGGTTTTGGACCACATCTACCAAAAAGGAAGCTTAATTTCCACAACAGCAAGAGAGTCATGCAAGTTGATCAGCAATGATTTCCAAAGGTCTGTCCAGGGTTGTAAGACTGGAATGCCAACAATGTCTTCCTGTGCCTTTGCCAATCCTGCACACAGCAACCCAAAAGGAACATAATGTATTGTGTATGCACAATGGTCAAGGTTTATGACCAGAAGAGGCAAATCGGAGCTTCACAAGTCAGCAAGATGACAAACAGGTATTCCCTATTATATGTGTCCAGTAAGCTGCGATCGCTGAGTGCGGACTGCGTTACACTTCTTATCCCAGGGTTTGTACCCACGAATGATCAATCACAGCGTTGGCTGCCATACTTTTTGACCATAAGACCCAAATATGAAGCATCGTGAAATATGCACCAAAAAAGAATATTCAAAGTTGAGCAACTGAATATCCCTTTGCCATAACTGTAAAAGAGCTGTGATGGCCGAGAGGTTAAGGCGTTGGACTCGAAATCCAATGGGGTTTCCCCGCGCAGGTTCGAATCCTGCTTACAGCGTTGTTTGAGACAGATTTCTAATGATGCACTTTCAGTGCTGACAAGGATTAGAAGAACACTTTAGTAAACTGCAATAGCTGAGTGCCTACTGCCTTACTCTTCTTATCCCAGGGTTTGTACCCACGTATGATCAATTCATACTCACAGCGTTTGCTGCCATACTTTTTGACCATAAGACCCAAATATGAAGCATCGTGAAATATGCACCAAAAAGAATATTCAAAGTTGAGCAACTGAATATCCCTTTGCCGTAACTGTAAATGAGCTGTGATGGCCGAGAGGTTAAGGCGTTGGACTCGAAATCCAATGGGGTTTCCCCGCGCAGGTTCGAATCCTGCTTACAGCGTTGTTTAAGACAGATTTCTTGTGACGCACATTCAGTGCTGACAAGGATTAGAAGAACACTTTAGTAAACTGCAATAGCTGAGTGCCTACTGCCTTACTCTTCTTATCCCAGGGTTTGTACCCACGTATGATCAATTCATACTCACAGCGTTTGCTGCCATACTTTTTGACCATAAGACCCAAATATGAAGCATCGTGAAATATGCACCAAAAAAGAATATTCAAAGTTGAGCAACTGAATATCCCTTTGCCGTAACTGTAAATGAGCTGTGATGGCCGAGAGGTTAAGGCGTTGGACTCGAAATCCAATGGGGTTTCCCCGCGCAGGTTCGAATCCTGCTTACAGCGTTGTTTAAGACAGATTTCTTGTGACGCACATTCAGTGCTGACAAGGATTCGAAGAACACTTTAGTGATCAGATTTATAAACTATCTCCAACACATGCAACAACTTATACTTGTAGGCTTATTATTGCCACATCGCATTCTTTGGAATTCCATCGAGTTCAGCTACAGGAGCTGTGATGGCCGAGTGGTTAGGCGTTGGACTTGAAATCCAATGGGTATTACCCACGCAGGTTCATATCCTGCTCACAGCGAGTGCAATTTGGTTTTGGACCACATCTACCAAAAAGGAAGCTTAATTTCCACAACAGCAAGAGAGTCATGCAAGTTGATCAGCAATGATTTCCAAAGGTCTGTCCAGGGTTGTAAGACTGGAATGCCAACAATGTCTTCCTGTGCCTTTGCCAATCCTGCACACAGCAACCCAAAGGAACATATGTATTGCGTATGCACAATGGTCAAGGTTTATGACCAGAAGAGGCAAATCGGGAGCTTCACAAGTCAGCAAGATGACCAACAGGTATTCCCTATTATATGTGTGAGTAAGCTGCGATCGCTGAGTGCGGACTGCGTTACACTTCTTATCCCAGGGTTTGTACCCACGAATGATCATTATACTCACAGCGTTTGCTGCCATACTTTTTGACCATAAGACCCAAATATGAAGCATCGTGAAATATGCACCAAAAAAGAATATTCAAAGTTGAGCAACTGAATATCCCTTTGCCATAACTGTACAAGAGCTGTGATGGCCGAGAGGTTAAGGCGTTGGACTCGAAATCCAATGGGGTTTCCCCGCGCAGGTTCGAATCCTGCTTACAGCGTTGTTTGAGACAGATTTCTTATGACGCACTTTCAGTGCTGACAAGGATTAGAAGAACACTTTAGTAAACTGCAATCGCTGAGTGCCTACTGCCTTACTCTTCTTATCCCAGGGTTTGTACCCACGTATGATCAATTCATACTCACAGCGTTTGCTGCCATACTTTTTGACCATAAGACCCAAATATGAAGCATCGTGAAATATGCACCAAAAAAGAATATTCAAAGTTGAGCAACTGAATATCCCTTTGCCGTAACTGTAAAAGAGCTGTGATGGCCGAGAGGTTAAGGCGTTGGACTCGAAATCCAATGGGGTTTCCCCGCGCAGGTTCGAATCCTGCTTACAGCGTTGTTTAAGATAGATTTCTTATGACGCACTTTCAGTGCTGAGAAGGATTAGAAGAACACTTTAGTAAACTGTAATAGCTGAGTGCCTACTGCCTTACTCTTCTTATCCCAGGGTTTGTACCCACGTATGATCAATTCATACTCACAGCGTTTGCTGCCATACTTTTTGACCATAAGACCCAAATATGAAGCATCGTGAAATATGCACCAAAAAGAATATTCAAAGTTGAGCAACTGAATATCCCTTTGCCGTAACTGTAAATGTGCTGTGATGGCCGAGAGGTTAAGGCGTTGGACTCGAAATCAATGGGGTTTCCCCGCGCAGGTTCGAATCCTGCTTACAGCGTTGTTTAAGAAATATTTCTTATGACGCACTTTCAGTGCTGACAAGGATTAGAAGAACACTTTAGTAAACTGCGATCGCTCAGTGCCTATTGCCTTACTCTTCTTATCCCAGGGTTTGTACCCACGTATGATCAATTCATACTCACAGCGTTTGCTGCCATACTTTTTGACCATAAGACCCAAATATGAAGCATCGTGAAGTATGCACCAAAAAAGAATATTCAAAGTTGAGCAACTGAATATCCCTTTGCCGTAACTGTAAAAGAGCTGTGATGGCGAGAGGTTAAGGCATTGGACTCGAAATCCAATGGGGTTTCCCCGCGCAGGTTCGAATCCTGCTTACAGCGTTGTTTGAGACAGATTTCTAATGACGCAGTTTGAGTGCTGACAAGGATTAGAAGAACGCTTTAGTAAACTGCGATCGCGGACTGCGTTACACTTTTTATCCCAGGGTTTGTACCCACGTATGATCAATTCATACTCACAGCGTTTGCTGCCATACTTTTTGACCATAAGACCCAAATATGAAGCATCGTGATATATGCACCAAAAAAGAATATTCAAAGTTGAGCAACTGAATATCCCTTTG
Organism: Muraenolepis orangiensis; assembly: GCA_027704905.1. Classification (NCBI taxonomy): domain Eukaryota; kingdom Metazoa; phylum Chordata; class Actinopteri; order Gadiformes; family Muraenolepididae; genus Muraenolepis; species Muraenolepis orangiensis. Next base: position 32,417,291 of record CM051002.1, on the reverse strand, counting down.
CCGTAACTGTAAAGAGCTGTGATGGCCGAGAGGTTAAGGCGTTGGACTCGAAATCCAATGGGGTTTCCCCGCGCAGGTTCGAATCCTGCTTACAGCGTTGTTTGAGACAGATTTCTATGACGCTTTGAGTGCTGACAAGGATTAGAAGAACACTTTAGTAAACTGCAATGCTGAGGCCTACTGCCTTACTCTTCTTATCCCAGGGTTTGTACCCACGTATGATCAATTCATACTCACAGCGTTTGCTGCCATACTTTTTGACCATAAGACCCAAATATGAAGCATCGTGAAATATGCACCAAAAAAGAATATTCAAAGTTGAGCAACTGAATATCCCTTTGCCGTAACTGTAAAGAGCTGTGATGGCCGAGAGGTTAAGGCGTTGGACTCGAAATCCAATGGGGTTTCCCCGCGCAGGTTCGAATCCTGCTTACAGCGTTGTTTAAGACAGATTTCTTATGATGCACTTTCAGTGCTGACAAGGATTAGAAGAACACTTTAGTAAACTGCAATCGCTGAGTGCCTACTGCCTTACTCTTCTTATCCCAGGGTTTGTACCCACGTATGATCAATTCATACTCACAGCGTTTGCTGCCATACTTTTTGACCATAAGACCCAAATATGAAGCATCGTGAAATATGCACCAAAAAAGAATATTCAAAGTTGAGCAACTGAATATCCCTTTGCCGTAACTGTAAAAGAGCTGTGATGGCCGAGAGGTTAAGGCGTTGGACTCGAAATCCAATGGGGTTTCCCCGCGCAGGTTCGAATCCTGCTTACAGCGTTGTTTAAGATAGATTTCTTATGACGCACTTTCAGTGCTGACAAGGATTAGAAGAACACTTTAGTAAACTGCGATCGCTCAGTGCCTATTGCCTTACTCTTCTTATCCCAGGGTTTGTACCCACGTATGATCAATTCATACTCACAGCGTTTGCTGCCATACTTTTTGACCATAAGACCCAAATATGAAGCATCGTGAAGTATGCACCAAAAAAGAATATTCAAAGTTGAGCAACTGAATATCCCTTTGCCGTAACTGTAAAAGAGCTGTGATGGCCGAGAGGTTAAGGCATTGGACTCGAAATCCAATGGGGTTTCCCCGCGCAGGTTCGAATCCTGCTTACAGCGTTGTTTGAGACAGATTTCTAATGACGCAGTTTGAGTGCTGACAAGGATTAGAAGAACGCTTTAGTAAACTGCGATCGCGGACTGCGTTACACTTTTTATCCCAGGGTTTGTACCCACGTATGATCAATTCATACTCACAGCGTTTGCTGCCATACTTTTTGACCATAAGACCCAAATATAAATCGTGATATATGCACCAAAAAAGAATATTCAAAGTTGAGCAACTGAATATCCCTTTGCCGTAACTGTAAATGAGCTGTGATGGCCGAGAGGTTAAGGCGTTGGACTCGAAATCCAATGGGGTTTCCCCGCGCAGGTTCGAATCCTGCTTACAGCGTTGTTTGAGACAGATTTCTAATGATGCGCTTTGAGTGCTGACAAGGATTAGAAGAACACTTTAGTAAACTGCAATCGCCTAGTGCCTTACTCTTCTTATCCCAGGGTTTGTACCCACGTATGATCAATTCATACTCACAGCGTTTGCTGCCATACTTTTTGACCATAAGACCCAAATATGAAGCATCGTGAAATATGCACCAAAAAAGAATATTAAAAGTTGAGCAACTGAATATCCCTTTGCCATAACTGTACAAGAGCTGTGATGGCCGAGAGGTTAAGGCGTTGGACTCGAAATCCAATGGGGTTTCCCCGCGCAGGTTCGAATCCTGCTTACAGCGTTGTTTAAGATAGATTTCTTATGATGCACTTTCAGTGCTGAGAAGGATTAGAAGAACACTTTAGTAAACTGTAATAGCTGAGTGCCTACTGCCTTACTCTTCTTATCCCAGGGTTTGTACCCACGTATGATCAATTCATACTCACAGCGTTTGCTGCCATACTTTTTGACCATAAGACCCAAATATGAAGCATCGTGAAATATGCACCAAAATAGAATATTCAAAGTTGAGCAACTGAATATCCCTTTGCCGTAACTGTAAATTTGCTGTGATGGCCGAGAGGTTAAGGCGTTGGACTCGAAATCTAATGGGGTTTCCCCGCGCAGGTTCGAATCCTGCTTACAGCGTTGTTTAAGAAATATTTCTTATGACGCACTTTCAGTGCTGACAAGGATTAGAAGAACACTTTAGTAAACTGCGATCGCTCAGTGCCTATTGCCTTACTCTTCTTATCCCAGGGTTTGTACCCACGTATGATCAATTCATACTCACAGCGTTTGCTGCCATACTTTTTGACCATAAGACCCAAATATGAAGCATCGTGAAGTATGCACCAAAAAAGAATATTCAAAGTTGAGCAACTGAATATCCCTTTGCCGTAACTGTAAAAGAGCTGTGATGGCCGAGAGGTTAAGGCATTGGACTCGAAATCCAATGGGGTTTCCCCGCGCAGGTTCGAATCCTGCTTACAGCGTTGTTTGAGACAGATTTCTAATGACGCAGTTTGAGTGCTGACAAGGATTAGAAGAACGCTTTAGTAAACTGCGATCGCGGACTGCGTTACACTTTTTATCCCAGGGTTTGTACCCACGTATGATCAATTCATACTCACAGCGTTTGCTGCCATACTTTTTGACCATAAGACCCAAATATAAATCGTGATATATGCACCAAAAAAGAATATTCAAAGTTGAGCAACTGAATATCCCTTTGCCGTAACTGTAAATGAGCTGTGATGGCCGAGAGGTTAAGGCGTTGGACTCGAAATCCAATGGGGTTTCCCCGCGCAGGTTCGAATCCTGCTTACAGCGTTGTTTGAGACAGATTTCTAATGATGCGCTTTGAGTGCTGACAAGGATTAGAAGAACACTTTAGTAAACTGCAATCGCCTAGTGCCTTACTCTTCTTATCCCAGGGTTTGTACCCACGTATGATCAATTCATACTCACAGCGTTTGCTGCCATACTTTTTGACCATAAGACCCAAATATGAAGCATCGTGAAATATGCACCAAAAAAGAATATTCAAAGTTGAGCAACTGAATATCCCTTTGCCATAACTGTACAAGAGCTGTGATGGCCGAGAGGTTAAGGCGTTGGACTCGAAATCCAATGGGGTTTCCCCGCGCAGGTTCGAATCCTGCTTACAGCGTTGTTTAAGATAGATTTCTTATGACGCACTTTCAGTGCTGACAAGGATTAGAAGAACACTTTAGTAAACTGTAATAGCTGAGTGCCTACTGCCTTACTCTTCTTATCCCAGGGTTTGTACCCACGTATGATCAATTCATACTCACAGCGTTTGCTGCCATACTTTTTGACCATAAGACCCAAATATGAAGCATCGTGAAATATGCACCAAAAAAGAATATTCAAAGTTGAGCAACTGAATATCCCTTTGCCGTAACTGTAAAAGAGCTGTGATGGCCGAGAGGTTAAGGCGTTGGACTCGAAATCCAATGGGGTTTCCCCGCGCAGGTTCGAATCCTGCTTACAGCGTTGTTTAAGACAGATTTCTTATGACGCACTTTCAGTGCTGACAAGGATTAGAAGAACACTTTAGTAAACTGCGATCGCTCAGTGCCTATTGCCTTACTCTTCTTATCCCAGGGTTTGTACCCACGTATGATCAATTCATACTCACAGCGTTTGCTGCCATACTTTTTGACCATAAGACCCAAATATGAAGCATCGTGAAGTATGCACCAAAAAAGAATATTCAAAGTTGAGCAACTGAATATCCCTTTGCCGTAACTGTAAAAGAGCTGTGATGGCCGAGAGGTTAAGGCATTGGACTCGAAATCCAATGGGGTTTCCCCGCGCAGGTTCGAATCCTGCTTACAGCGTTGTTTGAGACAGATTTCTAATGACGCAGTTTGAGTGCTGACAAGGATTAGAAGAACGCTTTAGTAAACTGCGATCGCGGACTGCGTTACACTTTTTATCCCAGGGTTTGTACCCACGTATGATCAATTCATACTCACAGCGTTTGCTGCCATACTTTTTGACCATAAGACCCAAATATAAATCGTGATATATGCACCAAAAAAGAATATTCAAAGTTGAGCAACTGAATATCCCTTTGCCGTAACTGTAAATGAGCTGTGATGGCCGAGAGGTTAAGGCGTTGGACTCGAAATCCAATGGGGTTTCCCCGCGCAGGTTCGAATCCTGCTTACAGCGTTGTTTGAGACAGATTTCTAATGATGCGCTTTGAGTGCTGACAAGGATTAGAAGAACACTTTAGTAAACTGCAATCGCCTAGTGCCTTACTCTTCTTATCCCAGGGTTTGTACCCACGTATGATCAATTCATACTCACAGCGTTTGCTGCCATACTTTTTGACCATAAGACCCAAATATGAAGCATCGTGAAATATGCACCAAAAAAGAATATTAAAAGTTGAGCAACTGAATATCCCTTTGCCATAACTGTACAAGAGCTGTGATGGCCGAGAGGTTAAGGCGTTGGACTCGAAATCCAATGGGGTTTCCCCGCGCAGGTTCGAATCCTGCTTACAGCGTTGTTTAAGATAGATTTCTTATGATGCACTTTCAGTGCTGAGAAGGATTAGAAGAACACTTTAGTAAACTGTAATAGCTGAGTGCCTACTGCCTTACTCTTCTTATCCCAGGGTTTGTACCCACGTATGATCAATTCATACTCACAGCGTTTGCTGCCATACTTTTTGACCATAAGACCCAAATATGAAGCATCGTGAAATATGCACCAAAATAGAATATTCAAAGTTGAGCAACTGAATATCCCTTTGCCGTAACTGTAAATTTGCTGTGATGGCCGAGAGGTTAAGGCGTTGGACTCGAAATCTAATGGGGTTTCCCCGCGCAGGTTCGAATCCTGCTTACAGCGTTGTTTAAGAAATATTTCTTATGACGCACTTTCAGTGCTGACAAGGATTAGAAGAACACTTTAGTAAACTGCGATCGCTCAGTGCCTATTGCCTTACTCTTCTTATCCCAGGGTTTGTACCCACGTATGATCAATTCATACTCACAGCGTTTGCTGCCATACTTTTTGACCATAAGACCCAAATATGAAGCATCGTGAAGTATGCACCAAAAAAGAATATTCAAAGTTGAGCAACTGAATATCCCTTTGCCGTAACTGTAAAAGAGCTGTGATGGCCGAGAGGTTAAGGCATTGGACTCGAAATCCAATGGGGTTTCCCCGCGCAGGTTCGAATCCTGCTTACAGCGTTGTTTGAGACAGATTTCTAATGACGCAGTTTGAGTGCTGACAAGGATTAGAAGAACGCTTTAGTAAACTGCGATCGCGGACTGCGTTACACTTTTTATCCCAGGGTTTGTACCCACGTATGATCAATTCATACTCACAGCGTTTGCTGCCATACTTTTTGACCATAAGACCCAAATATAAATCGTGATATATGCACCAAAAAAGAATATTCAAAGTTGAGCAACTGAATATCCCTTTGCCGTAACTGTAAATGAGCTGTGATGGCCGAGAGGTTAAGGCGTTGGACTCGAAATCCAATGGGGTTTCCCCGCGCAGGTTCGAATCCTGCTTACAGCGTTGTTTAAGATAGATTTCTTATGACGCACTTTCAGTGCTGACAAGGATTAGAAGAACACTTTAGTAAACTGCAATCGCTGAGTGCCTATGCCTTACTCTTCTTATCCCAGGGTTTGTACCCACGTATGATCAATTCATACTCACAGCGTTTGCTGCCATACTTTTTGACCATAAGACCCAAATATGAAGCATCGTGAATATGCACCAAAAAAGAATATTCAAAGTTGAGCAACTGAATATCCCTTTGCCGTAACTGTAAAAGAGCTGTGATGGCCGAGAGGTTAAGGCGTTGGACTCGAAATCCAATGGGGTTTCCCCGCGCAGGTTCGAATCCTGCTTACAGCGTTGTTTGAGACAGATTTCTTATGACGCACTTTCAGTGCTGACAAGGATTAGAAGAACACTTTAGTAAACTGCGATCGCTGAGTGCGGACTGCGTTACACTTCTTATCCCAGGGTTTGTACCCACGTATGATCAATTCATACTCACAGCGTTTGCTGCCATACTTTTTGACCATAAGACCCAAATATGAAGCATCGTGATATATGCACCAAAAAAGAATATTCAAAGTTGAGCAACTGAATATCCCTTTGCCGTAACTGTAAAAGAGCTGTGATGGCCGAGAGGTTAAGGCGTTGGACTCGAAATCCAATGGGGTTTCCCCGCGCAGGTTCGAATCCTGCTTACAGCGTTGTTTAAGACAGATTTCTAATGACGCATTTGAGTGCTGACAAGGATTAGAAGAACACTTTAGTAAACTGCGATCGCGTGACTGCCTTACTCTTCTTATCCCAGGGTTTGTACCCACGTATGATCAATTCATACTCACAGCGTTTGCTGCCATACTTTTTGACCATAAGACCCAAATATGAAGCATCGTGATATATGCACCAAAAAAGAATATTCAAAGTTGAGCAACTGAATATCCCTTTGCCGTAACTGTAAAGAGCTGTGATGGCCGAGAGGTTAAGGCGTTGGACTCGAAATCCAATGGGGTTTCCCCGCGCAGGTTCGAATCCTGCTTACAGCGTTGTTTAAGACAGATTTCTTATGACGCACTTTCAGTGCTGACAAGGATTAGAAGAACACTTTAGTAAACTGCAATCGCTGAGTGCCTACTGCCTTACTCTTCTTATCCCAGGGTTTGTACCCACGTATGATCAATTCATACTCACAGCGTTTGCTGCCATACTTTTTGACCATAAGACCCAAATATGAAGCATCGTGAAATATGCACCAAAAAAGAATATTCAAAGTTGAGCAACTGAATATCCCTTTGCCGTAACTGTAAATTTGCTGTGATGGCCGAGAGGTTAAGGCGTTGGACTCGAAATCTAATGGGGTTTCCCCGCGCAGGTTCGAATCCTGCTTACAGCGTTGTTTAAGAAATATTTCTTATGACGCACTTTCAGTGCTGACAAGGATTAGAAGAACACTTTAGTAAACTGCGATCGCTCAGTGCCTATTGCCTTACTCTTCTTATCCCAGGGTTTGTACCCACGTATGATCAATTCATACTCACAGCGTTTGCTGCCATACTTTTTGACCATAAGACCCAAATATGAAGCATCGTGAAATATGCACCAAAAAAGAATATTCAAAGTTGAGCAACTGAATATCCCTTTGCCATAACTGTAAAAGAGCTGTGATGGCCGAGAGGTTAAGGCGTTGGACTCGAAATCCAATGGGGTTTCCCCGCGCAGGTTCGAATCCTGCTTACAGCGTTGTTTGAGACAGATTTCTAATGACACAGTTTGACTGCTGACAAGGATTAGAAGAACACTTTAGAAAACTGCGATCGCTGAGTGCGGACTGCGTTACACTTCTTATCCCAGGGTTTGTACCCACGTATGATCAATTCATACTCACAGCGTTTGCTGCCATACTTTTTGACCATAAGACCCAAATATGAAGCATTGTGATATATGCACCAAAAAATAATATTCAAAGTTGAGCAACTGAATATCCCTTTGCCGTAACTGTAAATGAGCTGTGATGGCCGAGAGGTTAAGGCGTTGGACTCGAAATCCAATGGGGTTTCCCCGCGCAGGTTCGAATCCTGCTTACAGCGTTGTTTAAGACAGATTTCTTATGACGCACTTTCAGTGCTGACAAGGATTAGAAGAACACTTTAGTAAACTGCGATCGCTGAGTGCCTACTGCCTTACTCTTCTTATCCCAGGGTTTGTACCCACGTATGATCAATTCATACTCACAGCGTTTGCTGCCATACTTTTTGACCATAAGACCCAAATATGAAGCATCGTGAATATGCACCAAAAAAGAATATTCAAAGTTGAGCAACTGAATATCCCTTTGCCGTAACTGTAAAAGAGCTGTGATGGCCGAGAGGTTAAGGCGTTGGACTCGAAATCCAATGGGGTTTCCCCGCGCAGGTTCGAATCCTGCTTACAGCGTTGTTTGAGACAGATTTCTAATGACGCAGTTTGAGTGCTGACAAGGATTAGAAGAACGCTTTAGTAAACTGCGATCGCTGAGTGCGGACTGCGTTACACTTCTTATCCCAGGGTTTGTACCCACGTATGATCAATTCATACTCACAGCGTTTGCTGCCATACTTTTTGACCATAAGACCCAAATATGAAGCATCGTGATATATGCACCAAAAAAGAATATTCAAAGTTGAGCAACTGAATATCCCTTTGCCGTAACTGTAAAAGAGCTGTGATGGCCGAGAGGTTAAGGCGTTGGACTCGAAATCCAATGGGGTTTCCCCGCGCAGGTTCGAATCCTGCTTACAGCGTTGTTTAAGATAGATTTCTTATGACGCACTTTCAGTGCTGACAAGGATTAGAAGAACACTTTAGTAAACTGCGATCGCTCAGTGCCTATTGCCTTACTCTTCTTATCCCAGGGTTTGTACCCACGTATGATCAATTCATACTCACAGCGTTTGCTGCCATACTTTTTGACCATAAGACCCAAATATGAAGCATCGTGAAGTATGCACCAAAAAAGAATATTCAAAGTTGAGCAACTGAATATCCCTTTGCCGTAACTGTAAAAGAGCTGTGATGGCCGAGAGGTTAAGGCATTGGACTCGAAATCCAATGGGGTTTCCCCGCGCAGGTTCGAATCCTGCTTACAGCGTTGTTTGAGACAGATTTCTAATGACGCAGTTTGAGTGCTGACAAGGATTAGAAGAACGCTTTAGTAAACTGCGATCGCTGAGTGCGGACTGCGTTACACTTCTTATCCCAGGGTTTGTACCCACGTATGATCAATTCATACTCACAGCGTTTGCTGCCATACTTTTTGACCATAAGACCCAAATATAAGCATCGTGATATATGCACCAAAAAAGAATATTCAAAGTTGAGCAACTGAATATCCCTTTGCCATAACTGTAAAAGAGCTGTGATGGCCGAGAGGTTAAGGCGTTGGACTCGAAATCCAATGGGGTTTCCCCGCGCAGGTTCGAATCCTGCTTACAGCGTTGTTTAAGATAGATTTCTTATGACGCACTTTCAGTGCTGACAAGGATTAGAAGAACACTTTAGTAAACTGCGATCGCTGAGTGCCTACTGCCTTACTCTTCTTATCCCAGGGTTTGTACCCACGTATGATCAATTCATACTCACAGCGTTTGCTGCCATACTTTTTGACCATAAGACCCAAATATGAAGCATCGTGAAATATGCACCAAAAAAGAATATTCAAAGTTGAGCAACTGAATATCCCTTTGCCGTAACTGTAAAGAGCTGTGATGGCCGAGAGGTTAAGGCGTTGGACTCGAAATCCAATGGGGTTTCCCCGCGCAGGTTCGAATCCTGCTTACAGCGTTGTTTGAGACAGATTTCTAATGACGCAGTTTGAGTGCTGACAAGGATTAGAAGAACGCTTTAGTAAACTGCGATCGCTGGACTGCGTTACACTTTTTATCCCAGGGTTTGTACCCACGTATGATCAATTCATACTCACAGCGTTTGCTGCCATACTTTTTGACCATAAGACCCAAATATGAAGCATCGTGATATATGCACCAAAAAATAATATTCAAAGTTGAGCAACTGAATATCCCTTTGCCGTAACTGTAAAAGAGCTGTGATGGCCGAGAGGTTAAGGCGTTGGACTCGAAATCCAATGGGGTTTCCCCGCGCAGGTTCGAATCCTGCTTACAGCGTTGTTTAAGACAGATTTCTTATGACGCACTTTCAGTGCTGACAAGGATTAGAAGAACACTTTAGTAAACTGCAATCGCTGAGTGCCTATGCCTTACTCTTCTTATCCCAGGGTTTGTACCCACGTATGATCAATTCATACTCACAGCGTTTGCTGCCATACTTTTTGACCATAAGACCCAAATATGAAGCATCGTGAAATATGCACCAAAAAGAAATATTCAAAGTTGAGCAACTGAATATCCCTTTGCCGTAACTGTAAATGAGCTGTGATGGCCGAGAGGTTAAGGCGTTGGACTCGAAATCCAATGGGGTTTCCCCGCGCAGGTTCGAATCCTGCTTACAGCGTTGTTTAAGACAGATTTCTTATGACGCACTTTCAGTGCTGACAAGGATTAGAAGAACACTTTAGTAAACTGCAATCGCTGAGTGCCTAGTGCCTTACTCTTCTTATCCCAGGGTTTGTACCCACGTATGATCAATTCATACTCACAGCGTTTGCTGCCATACTTTTTGACCATAAGACCCAAATATGAAGCATCGTGAAATATGCACCAAAAAGAATATTCAAAGTTGAGCAACTGAATATCCCTTTGCCGTAACTGTAAATTAGCTGTGATGGCCGAGAGGTTAAGGCGTTGGACTCGAAATCCAATGGGGTTTCCCCGCGCAGGTTCGAATCCTGCTTACAGCGTTGTTTAAGACAGATTTCTTGTGACGCACATTCAGTGCTGACAAGGATTCGAAGAACACTTTAGTGATCAGATTTTATAAACTATCTCCAACACATGCAACAACTTATACTTGTAGGCTTATTATTGCCACATTGCATTCTTTGGAATTCCATCAAGTTCAGCTACAGGAGCTGTGATGGCCGAGTGGTTAAGGCGTTGGACTTGAAATCCAATGGGTATTACCCGTGCAGGTTCAAATCCTGCTCACAGCGAGATGCAATTTTGGTTTTGGACCACATCTACCAAAAAGGAAGCTTAATTTCCACAACAGCAAGAGAGTCATGCAAGTTGATCAGCAATGATTTCCAAAGGTCTGTCCAGGGTTGTAAGACTGGAATGCCAACAATGTCTTCCTGTGCCTTTGCCAATCCTGCACACAGCAACCCAAAAGGAACATAATGTATTGCGTATGCACAATGGTCAAGGTTTATGACCAGAAGAGGCAAATCGGGAGCTTCACAAGTCAGCAAGATGACCAACAGGTATTCCCTATTATATGTGTCCAGTAAGCTGCGATCGCTGAGTGCGGACTGCGTTACTCTTCTTATCCCAGGGTTTGTACCCACGAATGATCAATCACAGCGTTGGCTGCCATACTTTTTGACCATAAGACCCAAATATGAAGCATCGTGAAATATGCACCAAAAAAGAATATTCAAAGTTGAGCAACTGAATATCCCTTTGCCATAACTGTAAAAGAGCTGTGATGGCCGAGAGGTTAAGGCGTTGGACTCGAAATCCAATGGGGTTTCCCCGCGCAGGTTCGAATCCTGCTTACAGCGTTGTTTAAGACAGATTTCTTGTGACGCACATTCAGTGCTGACAAGGATTCGAAGAACACTTTAGTGATAACATTTTATAAACTATCTCCAACACATGCAACAACTTATACTTGTAGGCTTATTATTGCCACATCGCATTCTTTGGAATTCCATCGAGTTCAGCTACAGGAGCTGTGATGGCCGAGTGGTTAAGGCGTTGGACTTGAAATCCAATGGGTATTACCCGCGCAGGTTCAAATCCTGCTCACAGCGAGATGCAATTTTGGTTTTGGACCACATCTACCAAAAAGGAAGCTTAATTTCCACAACAGCAAGAGAGTCATGCAAGTTGATCAGCAATGATTTCCAAAGGTCTGTCCAGGGTTGTAAGACTGGAATGCCAACAATGTCTTCCTGTGCCTTTGCCAATCCTGCACACAGCAACCCAAAAGGAACATAATGTATTGCGTATGCACAATGGTCAAGGTTTATGACCAGAAGAGGCAAATCGGGAGCTTCACAAGTCAGCAAGATGACCAACAGGTATTCCCTATTATATGTGTCCAGTAAGCTGCGATCGCTGAGTGCGGACTGCGTTACACTTCTTATCCCAGGGTTTGTACCCACGAATGATCAATCACAGCGTTGGCTGCCATACTTTTTGACCATAAGACCCAAATATGAAGCATCGTGAAATATGCACCAAAAAAGAATATTCAAAGTTTCCCCGCGCAGGTTAGAATTCTGCTTACAGCGTTGTTTAAGACTGATTTCTTATGACGCACTTTCAGTGCTGACAAGGATTAGAAGAACACTTTAGTAAACTGCAATAGCTGAGTGCCTACTGCCTTACTCTTCTTATCCCAGGGTTTGTACCCACGTATGATCAATTCATACTCACAGCGTTTGCTGCCATACTTTTTGACCATAAGACCCAAATATGAAGCATCGTGAAATATGCACCAAAAAAGAATATTCAAAGTTGAGCAACTGAATATTCCTTTGCCATAACTATAAAAGAGCTGTGATGGCCGAGAGGTTAAGGCGTTGGACTCGAAATCCAATGGGGTTTCCCCGCGCTGGTTCGAATCCTGCTTACAGCGTTGTTTAAGACAGATTTCTTGTGACGCACATTCAGTGCTGACAAGGATTCACAGGAACACTTTAGTGATCAAATTTTATTAACTATCTCCAACACATGCAACAACTTATACTTGTAGGCTTATTATTGCCACATCGCATTCTTTGGAATTCCATTGAGATCAGCTACAGGAGCTGTGATGGCCGAGTGGTTAAGGCGTTGGACTTGAAATCCAATGGGTATTACCCGCGCAGGTTCTAATCCTGCTCACAGCGAGATGCAATTTCAGTTTTGGACCACATCTACCAAAAAGGAAGCTTAATTTCCACAACAGCAAGAGAGTCATGCAAGTTGATCAGCAATGATTTCCAAAGGTCTGTCCAGGGTTGTAAGACTGGAATGCCAACAATGTCTTCCAGTGCCTTTGCCAATCCTGCACACAGCAACCTAAAAGGAACATAATGTATTGCGTATGCACAATGGTCAAGGTGTATGACCAGAAGAGGCAAATCGGGAGCTTCACAAGTCAGCAAGATGACCAACAGGTATTCCCTATTATATGTGTCCAGTAAGCTGTGATCGCTGAGTGCGGACTGCGTTACACTTCTTATCCCAGGGTTTGTACCCACGAATGATCAATCACAGCGGTGGCTGCCATACTTTTTGACCATAAGACCCAAATATGAAGCATCGTGAAATATGCACCAAAAAAGAATATTCAAAGTTGAGCAACTGAATATCCCTTTGCCGTATCCGTAAAAGAGCTGTGATTGCCGAGAGGTTAAGGCGTTGGATTCGAAATCCAATGGTGTTTCCCCACGCAGGTTCCTGCTTACAGCGTTGTTTGAGACAGATTTCTAATGATGCACTTTGAGTGCTGACAAGGATAGAACAACACACTAGTGATCAGGTTTTAAAAACTGTGTCCAACACATGCAACAAGTTATTAGTTTAATGACATATGTAGGCTTGTTATCGTCACAACACATTCATTGGAATTCCATCATGCATAAGTTATATAATCTGTAATGGTTCAGTGTTTAAGGTGTTGGACTTGAAATTCAATAGGTACTACCCATGCATGTTCAAATCCTGCTCGCAGCTTGAGCCGGATCTGTGTTTGGACCACATCTACCAAAAAAGATGCTTAACATTTCACAATAATTACAGCACAATACTCATGCAAATTAATCAGTGATGATTTCTATGATCTGTCCACAAGACCAGGAAATCCAATTCGTCTTACTCGCTCAAGTTCAAGTCCTGCTCACATCGTGAGGCAAAAATCGAAATATCAAATAAACATTTGGTAGCAAATATCAACTAATATGAGCTTGGCAACATAATTGCATTTTAATTCATTGGATAATAGGCAACTATGCAATATAATGAAAACTACATTTAAAGCTGACCTACTATGGCAAATGCAGGATGACCACAAGTCACAAGTTGTGCCCAGATTATCATCATTCAATGTCAGCTTTTTTGGAGCTGAAATAGCTCAGCTTCTCCAATTCCACAATGTTTGTTTCCTCCTGCCTGACCGCTCGAAAACAAGCATTAGCGAACAAACATTTGGGAAAAATAACGACTACACTCTCCCCTTACGTGATTATTCCTTTTTTATTTCAGTGAGTTTACGAAGGAGCGAGAAAAGGCCAAGTCCCGTGGAGAATTTCAGAAACTTCGGGAGACACAACAGTTGGATGAAGATCTGAAGGGTTACATGGAGTGGATAACTCAGGCAGAGGTCATTGACAATGACCAGGAGGGACAAGGTATGATACTTTGCAGAAATTGAGTTGCTGTTGCTGTTCCAATCTAAAATAGAAAATGGAAACAGAGAGTGTGTGTGTGTGTGTGTGTGTGTGTGTGTGTGTGTGTGTGTGTGTGTGTGTGTGTGTGTGTGTGTGTGTGTGTGTGTGGTACACCAGGTCTGCTCCCCCTCGAAGATGGAGGATCAGAGGCAGGTAGCGTCAGCAAAATGGACACTATGCACCGGATCATTTTCTACTAGTAAGCATTCATTTAATCTATTTCTACCATGGGTGATATGATGGAGCATGAAAGGATGGTTTACCTTCTAAGATATCAGTGCTTCTTAATCTTTGTTAAGGTGGTGGAACTAGTTCACCACCTTAACAGGTGCTCAATTTAAGTGGCTTTGATCTAAATGCAGACATTCAAGTTAAACTCATGCATGTACAGCAAGCAGTGACGTCTTTGTTTTGCTTGTTTCATCCATCGACATAAATAAAAAACATTGTAAGTAATTCATTCAGTTGCACAGTTGACATTTAAAAAAAGACACAAAACAGACAAAAGTTTTAAAAGTTGGACCGAAAATATTGCCTTGACACCTATTCATTTCCACCAATTGTTTAATATTCATACATTTATTTCTATTAACATTTTTTGCCCATACTCTTCTGACCAGTAAACGAACACGCAGATGGAACCGTTTTTGCAGAAGAAAGTGCAGGATGTATGTGAAGTCCAAGCTCTTCCACTGGTGTGTCATCCTGATGGTCTTCCTCAACACACTGGCTGTTGCAACGGAGCATCACCAGCAGTCTCAGAGGCTCACCGCTTGGCAAGGTACCAACTGATTGTTTATTGATTGTTTTAGTTTTAATAAACTACAATTTGTAATCTAAGAATACTCTTCAAATCCCTCCAAATAAATACTACTAAAGGTAAGAACAAAATAAAGTACAAACATAAACAAGAAAATGAGAAAGAACAATAAAAAAACACCATTCTATGAATTTCAACATGTAGGTCACTCCACAGAAACATGTTATAAACCACCCAGATTTGAATTCTTAAAAATGTTGCTAAAAAAGTATATAAAATTAGGGTTAGAAATTGTTGTCTCTGCTCTGAGACTGCAGGGGCTCTTTGTCTGTGTCTTAAATTACATAACAAACATCAACATGTAATGGACTGAATCCTCTTTATTGATCACATACATGTTCACACAAAGTGGAAATAGTTTCTCTGCATTTAACCCATCCTAATATTTGGAGCACAATATTTGGGGGACTCGAACCGGCGACCTTTCAGTACCCAAGCCAAGTCCCAACAGACTGAGCTATTATGATGCCCAAGTAAAGCATACTAACGTTCCCTCAGTGAAATAACTCTCACTGTAGATACGGAATCATTTGGTTACTTTGCCGCTGTTTCTCAGGTGCAGTGAGCCCTTTTTGAAAACTACCCACCAATGTGGCATATATATATAAATATATATATAAATATATACTGTATATCACCTGACTTTTACACAAATTTGGATTTGGATGAAGGTCAGGGAGGGAGACCGTTAACACTGGCTTATCCATGAATCCCAGTTGCCTCTAATGAAAATGTTTAAAACATCCCGGTGTAAGTTGGTTACCTGGTGGTGTTCCTCAGCCCTCCATCACCTGTGACACATGGTGACATACATCCATTTGTTCTTGTTTTTTGGAAAAGTAAATAAGGTGTTGAGCTGTGACATTCTGCTGAACATTCTGACTTCCAGGCAAGATGCATATGTGGGATGAAGACATAGCCAGCTAGTAGCGTGCATGCTGTAGTAGTGAGTCTGTAACCATTTGTGATTGAGCGAGGAAACAAGTGTCGCTCTAATGCACCCTAGTTTTTAATTGTAATGTCAGGCAGTGCAAAACATAAAAACTGTCTAACTCCACAATTAAATACAACATGCTTTTCACAAGTCATGTCCAACATTTAAAAAAACAAATGCTTAACAGGGACTTTAAATCCAGAAATGATGTCAAAGGCTGTTGATTTCACAGTAACAGTGTCTGGTTCTCTCCATATAAATTGCATTGGTGTTTTCTGCTTACCACTTCCACTTTATACCAAAAGGTTAATAGTCTATAGTAAAGGTAGCAGTCTGTTGAGATTTGTCAGTTTGAAATGTACCATACCTAAACATCCCCATGATCGAGGTTAAGTTATTGATATTGATTATTGATTATATCGAAAGATATTGATTATTGGACAGATATTCTCAACCCATAATAAAAGCAATCTAGCGGAGATCAAGCATTTCCCTTCATGGTCAACTATTGGTGGGCAACTGTTAATACTTAAAAAAACCTATGTGTGAGGTACAGCATAACCAGCAATACTTCTAGAATGTTCAGTTGACTTGACCACAGGCTACATATGAAGTACAAACCTGTCAATCGGGGAAACAGTCTTTTTTCCCTCTCAGGACCTCAGGATTATGCAACTGTAATGAGATTGTAATCAAATCATAAGCTTTAATATATGTTTTGCTATACCGGATGATGTTGACCAATACCTGAAGTCTTACTGCTAGAGGCTGTTGGCCTGTAGGGCCTACACACAATATACAAATCAATTAGGTTCAATAATGAATTAATAATTAAACTTTGCAAGTTCATGGAGAACAAACAAAAAGCTCAGAGGCGTGGGAGGTGAGTCCAAAACAGTCCAAACAGCAATTGTACAAAGTTCATGGAACTGCAGGGTTGACACAGGGAAACATCCAAGAAACAGAAAAACACTAGCTTGACTGCAGGGACAAACGCACATAACAACTACAATAACCTGACAAGGGAGCACATGAAGTGAACTGGTATAAATATGGTGAGAGGCTGATGAGGGAATGCCGTGCAGGGGAATAAAGTGACAGGAGTGTCAGGATCCGGAAAGCAAGGAGAACAGTCTAAGGGTATCTGTTGGTCTGATGGAGAATGGCAACTAAGAGAGTCAAGTTCTAGCTAAGAGCAAGGGACATAGAGCCAGACTCTGACAATGTGTGGAACTAACTAACTAACTAACTAACTAATTCTTTCAAGTTGCAAAAGAGATCAAAAATGTTAAAATGTTACAACCATTGCTAGTCTCCCTGCAGGTATTTTGGAGTAAAAAAGCGTTTGATCCCAAAGATTCATTCCAAACTTCAGGCGATTATAGGTTTTGATGTCAGATCCTTTGTCCACTGGGGCTACATATCTGTAGTCTACATTCAGCTCTTAAGAGTTGACTTTATATTTGAGCCCTTTAACCTCCTCTATGTTGGTGGACTAACTTGTTGCTGTTCAGGCCAATAACATCTCTGGCCTCTGAAAACTGTAATGGTTTAGACTGCCATGGAGGGATAGTACAATTTAGTTTGTCTATCTAGTGTCACAGTGAGAGACAGTGAAAAGTAGCTATCCATTGGACCTGTCTACAAGTTATATTAAAAGGACTGTCAAATCGGTGCTGTTAATATTCAACCCATATTAAAACGTGGATACATTTTTTCAGCAGTTTCACAACATATCTTCTGCACGTCTGTTTGTTAAGCAAGCGTCTACACAAGTCAACATGCGCTAATGGCCATTTATATGCCAGCTCATAGGTCATAGGTCAGCTGACATCACAAAATGGGCCTGTTGACTGCAGTCACTATCAACATTTGCAAGTTTTGCAATAGCAATAATAATTGAAAAAATAATCATGATATGGTCCTTCAATGCTTTGTTCATTTTCTTAAGACTACATTCCTTCCTACCAACAATCAAGACTCATCTGCAATTCCCACATAACAGTCTCACAATAGTATGTTATGTGCTAAAGTGAATGAGTAGAGTGAGTATAATTTTCTTATAATTTTCTTATAATTTTCTTATAATTTTTTGTCTTCTCTTTCTCTGCTCATGGTGCTACTCATAAGGGACTTCTAACAAGCTGTTGCTGTCCATGTTTACCATTGAGATGTTGATGAAGATGTATGCACTGGGGCTCCCCTCCTACTTCATGTCACTGTTCAACCGCTTCGACTGCTTTGTCGTGTCCACCGGCATCTTGGAGCTCATCTTGGTCAACATGAACATCATGTCGGCTATGGGAATTTCTGTGCTGCGTTGCATTAGACTACTGCGCCTGCTCAAAGTCACTAAGTAAGAATGTCTATCTAAGTCTATTGAAGATGTCATTAAGTCAATTCCTCAGACTTTTGTTTTAAATTGGGTGTCTCTACAAAGCATCATGACTTACTGATTTGTTGTTGTTTTTCTAGGTACTGGACGTCACTCAGTAACCTGGTGGCTTCCCTTCTAAACTCCATGAGATCCATTGCGTGCTTGCTGCTTCTCCTCTTCCTCTTCATCGTCATATTCTCATTGCTGGGGATGCAGGTGTTTGGAGGGAGATTCAACTTTCCCAATCAGCCCAAACCACGGAGCACATTTGACAGCTTTCCTCAGGCCCTCATCAGTGTATTCCAGGTATGCAGGGTTGAAATATGGCTTACTATCTGAATAATAAATGGTACTTGCTGTGATTCATTCAAACACACCAATTGAATGAATGTGTTTGTTTCCCAGATATTGACTGGTGAGGATTGGAACACCATAATGTATGATGGCATCATGGCCTATGGCGGCCCTACGATGCCTGGGATACTTGTTAGCATATATTTCATTATCCTCTTCATCTGTGGAAATTGTATCCTTTTGTCTTTTGCTCGAATATCCTCAATTGTATAGTGTATTTGTGTGTTAAAAACTACATTTGACATATTTTCACTTAAGTACCTTCCACCATGCGAGTAAAGACCCTATTTAGTGGGGCTACTGTCCCCCTGGGACGCCCTGAACATCTGTGGACACTTCAGGAAATGCAGCAAATGCGTCGGTCTACAGCAAAATGAGAGCTCACCTTTCCTCAATGCTTTATATGTTGTGTTTCAAATGATTACTCATCCAAAAACTGCCCAAATCTCAAAGGAAACACATCAAGATGGTAACCGTAAATGGCAGATACTACCAGGCCCATTTACCATCATCACCCCACACAACTAAACATTCCAAATTACACTTTGTAAGGAACGAAAAAGAAAGTAGCCATCTAAAATGATTTTGATCTGATGTAAAGCTTCATTTACCATACAAACTACAGAACACGTTTGTCGTTGAATCTGCAATGGACTGGCACAACATTTCAATCTTAAACTTAATTTCAATATTTAGACTTGTGTGTTTAACCTTGACCACTTGCTCAGTCATCCTGCTGAACGTGTTCCTGGCCATAGCTGTCGATAACCTGGCCGAGGCCGAGTCTCTGACCTCCGCTCAGAAAGAAAAGGCAGAAGAGAAGAAACGCAAGAAAGTGCTCAAGTAAGTGTATTTATTGTTATTTAAAACCATAATATATATAGTTAATTCACACCAAATATATATAAATATATATATATATATACATATTAGTACAACTAATTACAAAATATATGTGTTAGCTGGTAATTAGCTGATACATTTGCTGATTGTACATGGTACTCTGGCACGACTGGATGTGATCGACTACACTATGGGCTTCATGCTAGAATGCAAGAATTTGCTTATTTTTCTTAACATGATCGTGATGTACAAACAACTCAGCGAACGCTCATAAGTGCAGGGAATTGTCCTAAATGGTGCATTAACATGCTGAATTTCACCTGTTGTGTTCATGAGAATGTGAATTACCATAATTTGCGCCACAAAGATAGCGTAGACCTCCTTTCAGAAATCGCTAAAAGAAAATACTTAATATTTAGCCGTATCGGTAGTGACATTAGAGCACTTGCCAAGTTAAACAAGTGGAGAAAATAGCTTTCAATGCAGTGCAGTTACACTGCCTGTGTTACAAGGCCGTTTAAAAATTGTCATGTGACTAAAATTGTCACGCCTGGAAGTATAATATGAATAAATAAATAATCAAGAGACCTGAGAAAAAAGATTTTTTTTTATTATTATAAATGTATTTATCCGCTCCAAATTAAGGGCATCCTGACCTCACTGCAGTTACTTAAGAATGTTGTTAAAAATTGTGAACCAGATTAAATACAATTATTCGATAAGTGATTTGATTAGTGATTAACGTTGTTTAAGGCTTGTTGTATTGTTAAAATCAGAATTATTATGGGTGTATTAGTGCATGTGTGTGCATGGCATGCCTCATATCTTGGCTGAAATGCTATTTTTGTCATGAACATCCCTGTTCTGGAGTAGCATGATCCAACACTAAAGGAGGCTGCAGTTTCAGGACCACAGCCTCCTCTACTGCAGGGACATGCTACATACTACATGATTGGCACCTGAAATAATAGTCGCTTAAGCAGTTTTTCTACTCAGAAATGCATTTGTGAGATATGAAGCATGCCATGCACACACATGCACAAATGCACACATAAGAATTATACTTTTAATTTCTAGTACCCTCGTTTTTTATGACACTGCCTTTGGACAACAACTCATCTTGAATCTCAAGTTCTTCAATGTTGATCTACAGTGGTGATTAAGTTATCAATGACGATAGAGTCTATGTGGAACAAAAACTAATAAAAATTGATCATATCCATAGCGTTCTGTGGAAATATACAAGGTCACATGCATGACATTCACTAAGATACCCACACTATGATGTGATGTAAAAAGCATAAGATGCAGCATTATTTGACAGAGCTTGTGTCGTGCCTGTCAAGTTTCATGTTGTATATATCATCATTCATGAATAACGGTGAATGTTTTATACTGGTATAAAAAAACTTCGCAAAACAGAGTGTCCACCAATGTTCAGCGGTATTAGATTAGATTAGATTACATTACAATTGATTGTCATTGCACAGCACAAGACAATTATTTGGCATTTAACCAGAGTGCAAATGTTGCAGTAAAGTGCATGGTAATATATCATTTACAGAGATTAAATAAGATGTTAAAACAGTCTGCAAAAAACGACTATTAAAACAGGTAGAAAATAACTTATAGAGTAGGTATGAGATATATGCAGAATTATAGGTATATATATATATACACAGGTAAGTATACAAGTATGAACAGGTAGTGTTCAGGGGTATGCAGTTATATCAGCAAGGTAAATATATATAAATGTATATACAGCAGGTAGTAAGCAGGGGTGTGCAGTTATATTAAAAGTTAAAGATGAATGTATATACCGTTAGTACAGCAAAAATATACATGGCTATCATACGTTATGTATGTAAACAAAAAATATGTCAACTATAGTTAGAGGTAGGGAGTAATGATTATTACAGTGCAAGGCTGTTGAAGACATTGATTGTGAAAGGGTATAGTGAGCAGAGTTCAGGGTTTGTACATTGGGCAGCAGAGGGGGCGGGAGGGGGGTGTCATTGTGGTACAGAGTTCAGAGGGGGGGGGGGTGTCATCGTGGTACAGAGTTCAGAGGGGGGGGGGGTGTCATTGTGGTACAGAGTTCAGAGGGGGGGGGGGTGTCATCGTGGTACAGAGTTCAGGGGGGTGGGGGGTGTCATCGTGATACAGAGTTCAGAGGGGGGGGGGGTGTCATCGTGATACAGAGTTCAGAGGGGGGGGGGGTGTCATTGTGGTACAGAGTTCAGAGGGGGGGGGGGTGTCATCGTGGTACAGAGTTCAGGGGGGTGGGGGGTGTCATCGTGGTACAGTTCAGAGAGATGACAGCTGAGGGGAAGAAGCTGTTCCTAAGCCTGCTTGACATAGAACAAAGGTTCCTGTAGCGCCTCCCGGAGGGGAGGAGGGCAAGCAGTCCATGGTTGGGTTGAGAGGTGTCATTGACAAAGGTATACGCACATCTCAACCTGCATCTAAATCTTTCTTGGTCACATTCATGGACACACAGTGAAATGTGTTTCTCTGCATTTAACCCATCCTAGTATTAGGAGCAGTGGGCAGCTATTTTATATACAGCGCCCGGGGAGCAGTGTAGTAGGGGGTCTGATGCCTTGCTCAAGGGCACCTCGGCAGTGCCGAAGAGTTTCGGGGACTTGAAGCGGCAGCCCATCCATTTACTATATTATGTGTCAGCTTTAGGACCCTAGTTATTCTCTCGGTTCACTGGCGGTTAGCTAGTGATCTTAAAATGCTTGTACGGGCAATTTTAACACATATCTGCATACGAGTGGTATGAGGCCCAATGTATTAAAAAGGAATGTTGTTTGTCCAATCAAAAGTAATCTGCAGAAATATATTTGCATACGTTTGTACCACCACTTTTTATATACTGCAACCAGACACACTTACATGAGATGTCCTGTGATCCTTGGTGCTACATGTTATTACATCCAATAAGAAGTCAATGGACACAGTGCCTCATCTCGGCTAATGAATTGCATCGAGTGGAGCCAAACTGTTAGTCTGTGTTAGTCTGTATTCTTTATTTCAGTGGGTTATACCCAATTATGTTATTAACAACAAATATATACACAGTACATGTAGAAGGCTGGGGCCGGTTGTTCAAATGGTGTATAACTCTTAACGAGTCATTAAATCAGCTAATCAGTGGTTAACTCCTTGGTGGTGGTTAGTCCTTTGAATATAACTTGTAGACAGGTCGAATGGATAGCGACTTTTCACTGTCTCTCACTGCGACACTTGATAGACAAACTAAAATGTCCTATTCTCCATGGCAGTCTAAGCCATCACAGATTTCAGTGGACAGAGATGTTATTGGCCTGTGGCCGGTTGTTCAATGGGTGTGTAACTCTTAACCGTTAAATCAGCTAATCAGTGGTTAACTTTTAATGCATGGTTAAATTGTGTTGTTCAAAGGGTATTTAGTGATCAACCCATGATTAACCAGTGGTTAACTTTAATCACTGGGTGAAGGTGTATTAAACTATGATTAAGACATTTCAAGTGATTCTTGTTTAGCTTTTGCCCAACTTTTTGCTACTCCACAACATGAATCAACATCCAAGACGCCAGAGAAGATACCATCAAGAAAGAAAACCATTAACATATATACAACATATAAATCGAAATGATTAATATATAATAAATATATATAATCTTTTTTTTAATCACTATTCAGTGTTTCCCTGCTCTCCAACTTTGTTAACAGATTAACTTCTGCTTATGGTGCCCTCACACCATAACGTATGCTGAAACCTATGAGTTGCGTGTAAAAAATATTTGTTTACGCACCAAACGCAACCGGAATCAACAATTTTGTCAATTTGTAACCTATTCGACCTATGGGTTGCGTGTGGGTTGCGTGTGAGTTGTGTGCAGAACTTACGAGTTGCGTTTGAGTTGCATTCAAAACTTACCAGTAGTTGCGTGGTATTTGCGAATATAGGTCACGTGATAAAAACCTATAAAAGCGGAGCCGATTCACTTCTGATTTGGTCATCGAAGGCTCAACATGGGGAAAGCTACCAAGAAATCAGATAAAAGTGACCCCAAAACCTGGCCAGATACCTCAAATTTGGACCTGCGTTCATAACTTATGAGTTGCATACCTGTTGCGATCGTGTTGCGTGCGTAGCGTACCTGTTGCGATCGTGTTGCGTGCGTAGCGTACCTGTTGCAATCGTATTGCGTGAGTAGCGTACCTGTTGCGATCGTATTGCGTGAGTAGCGTACCTGTTGCATCCCTGTTGCGTATAAATTGATCACAGGCCTTCGCAGAGAATTATTGAACATATTGAACTTACTCTGCGTGTGTGTGCGATCACCTGCGTGCTTGTTGCGTACTTCAAACCTATAAAACCTTAGTTGCGTGTGAGTTGCGTTCGGAACTTATGACCACTCTTTTTTTTTCCGCAACCATACGCAACTGGTGATCGCTATGGTGTGAGGGCACCATCAGGAAGAAGATCGTTTTTCTCTTTCTGCTGGAGCTAGCGTTAGCATGTATCTTAAGAGTTGTTGGGAGGAGATACAGGAAGTTGTTTAAAAAATTCTGGTACATAATCACTGTTTAATGACTGCTTAACTAGTGATTAGTTAATCACTCGCCTAATCATCCTTTGAACAACCCACAGTTAACAAATGTTTAACTAACGACTGATTAAGAAATTTAACGACTGATTAAGACTTAACGACTGATTAAGTTAATCACTCTTTCAGGTTGTGCTTCACAGAAAATGTGCATGCAATTCAGACCCATAAGCTTCAGTATTGTTTCCTTAGTGCCAACATGCCCGACAAAGCTGCAGAGGAGAAAGCACTTTTGGCAAAGAAATTGGCTGAGCAAAGAGCCAAGGGCATCGAGGTCATCCCTACAACTGCCAAGGTCAGGTTCGGGTAGGCTTGTCGTTTTTTCGCCTCAAACAAGACTTCTTTGTATTGGCTCACCAACGTATGTATTTATCTGCAGCTAAAAATTGATGAGTTTGAGTCCAACGTGAATGAAATTAAAGACCCCTTTCCTCCTGCAGACTTCCCTGGTAAGCTCTCATCCCTGTTTCAGATAATTCTACTCCAATTGACAATCGTTCACAATCAAGGATTTCACTTGTTCAAGTGATTTAACTGATTCCATCTGCCCAGGTGATGACGAAGAAGAGGACCCTGATATCCCTGAGAGCCCCAGGCCTCGCCCCATGGCAGATTTGCAGTTAAAAGAAGAAGCTGTGCCTATGCCAGAAGCCAGCTCATTTTTCATCTTTGGCCCTCAGAACAAGTAGGATATTGGTTGCAATGAAACTGATAATGAATTGTTATTGTTACTATTATAAGTATTATTATGAGTATAATTGTTAGTATTATTGCTCAAAGCCCTTTCTGAACTGGATTAGATTTCTTTCATTAGCAAACCTTAATATATATAATACAATCTGTTTATGTGCTACAGCTTTGATAATTATACTTTTACAGTGAAATCTTACAGTATTCAATGTGAGATTAGGAAAGTCAAGTCAAGTCAAGTCAAGTTTATTGTCACTTCAGAGTTTACAGTATAAAGCAGTGAGTGAAAATCTTATGAAAATAATAACAATTAGACAAAAAAAACCAGAATAGAATAAAATAAGCACAAAACTGTATAAAGTTACATATATAAAATAAACATGCAATTTATAAAATGCAATATATCGGCACAGAAAAAGAGCAATATGTATATATAAATCAATGTAATAAAATAGACATTGTTATATGCTATACGCCCTTGTTCAGCAGCCTGATGGCCTGACTGTGGAAGTTATCTCTGAGTCTATTTGTACGGCACTTGATACTGCTTGATACTCGGAAGATGATTAGGAGGGAATAATACTTATATTGTTTGTGTGCCATTTATAGTACAACTACAGTAATTACAGAATAATCTCTAAACTCTCTCTTTCTCTTTATTTTTTTCTCTCTCTTTCGCTCTCTCTTTCCCTCTCCTTCTCTCTCTATAGCTCTCTCTCTCTCTCTCTCTCTCTCTCTCTCTCTCTCTCTCTCTCTCTCTCTCTCTCTCTCTCTCTCTCTCTCTCTCTCTCTCTCTCTCTCTCTCTCTCTCTCTCTCTCTCTCTCTCTATGAGTTTCCTCTAATATTTTATACTGATTATTAAAAAGAAAATAAGTAAGTATGAAAAAAGATATATATTAAGTTAGATTTACATTGGATACAATTTGCATATGTAAACGTACAATTTAAAATAATAATGAAAGTCAACAGCAAAACCAAGTAATTTTTCTCTCCCAGGTTTCGTAAGCTGTGCCATCGCATCATCAATGCCACCACTTTCACCAACATTATTCTGCTCTTCATTCTCCTGTCCTCGATCTCCCTTGCGGCGGAGGACCCCATCGACCCAATGTCATTCAGAAACCAGGTGACCAACCTGCTCTCTGCCCTTTCTACAGTTCTAATGTCTCTGTCTCTGTCTCTGTCTCTGTCTCTGTCTCTGTCTCTGTCTGTCTCTGTCTGTCTCTGTCTGTCTTTAATCGTTGCAATGAGATACCACTGACAAAATGACATGTACTGTATGTTTTCAACAATAGATCATGTGATCTGGTTACTCACAACCTGACTGTCTTTTAGCGTTTCAGAACAGTTTCTCACATACCCATCGCACTGGGTCTGTGTGTGTGTGTGTGTGAGTGTGTGAGTGTGTGTGTGTGAGTGAGTGTGTGTGTGTGTGTGTGTATGTGTGTGTGTGGGTCTGTGTATTTATATGTATACTGTTCTTTTTAGGTGTTGGCCTCTGCTGATATAGTCTTCACTTCAGTGTTCACTGCAGAGATTGTACTCAAGGTAAATTAATATAAGTTTAAAACCAATTCTTAAAATCTTTATTTGATGTAACATTTTGCATATTTAGCCACTTATCAACCATCAAAAACATTTAGTAAGGAAGGATGTCGTGAGCCTATGTTAGGAGATCACAGAAAATAGCCTTTAAATAGCCTAATAAATGTGCAATTTGTGATCAAATGCAAAGTTCTAATATATGTTTCTGCTCTGCATATGAAAGCAGACTCTAGAAGAGACAGAGAAATAAATGAAGGCTGGTGTTGTGCTGACTGTGGCTCAGTGCACAGACTATGACAAGTTCAGCAGTGAAACTGTTCACAATAGAGTTAGAGTTAACAGAGTCACCGCAAAGAGGATTTCATGGTCCAATTGGTCAAGTCCAAAATGGGTCACAATAGGGCTTTTAGGCCAGACACCTTGAAACCAACAAATAAACCCCCTGTGCCAAAAAGTAATTGGTTAAAAATACAAGAAATACAAAGAATGGAAAGCCAAAGAAAGCTGAAAAGCAGACATTGAGCGAGCACAGATCAGTCGTTAGGCCAGTGAAAAAAAGGTGCAATCTCTTCTCTTACCAAATGTCTTGTGCTATCAAGCCACAAACGACACACACAGAATGGGTGAAATGAGGTGCCAATCCTTCTCTTCTTGTTTAGATGACCACATATGGGGCCATTCTACATCAAGGATCCTTCTGCCGGAACTCTTTTAATATCCTGGACTTACTGGTCGTCAGTGTCTCACTTCTGTCAATGGGCATGGAGTAAGTTTGGTCTACAAATTAATCCAATCATCTCTAAATCTTGGGGGCGTAAAATTGTATAGCATGTGCTTTACCTTTACAGATCCAGTGCCATTTCTGTGGTTAAAATTCTCAGAGTGTTGAGAGTACTTAGACCTCTCAGGGCAATAAACAGGGCAAAGGGACTTAAGGTCAGTGTACTTTATTTGTTTGCATTTGTTCACATTTACAAAGTAGCAGATCACGTATCTCAGGCGTTCTCTATGTGCATTAATCCCCTCCGCAGCATGTGGTTCAGTGTGTTTTTGTGGCGATTAAGACCATCGGAAACATCGTGCTCGTCACCATGCTTCTTGACTTCATGTTTGCCTGCATCGGAGTCCAGCTCTTCAAGGTGACCAGATACAAGATACAAGAGTTTTTATTTGCCATTTGTAACAAGTACATAGGAACGCTTACTCCCCATTCCCTCCCGCAGTAAACATCTCAAAAACAACACCATAAAAATAAAAATAATATGTACAATAAAAATAAACAAAAAAAGAGCAGCAAAGTGACTTAAATGATATGTACATTATATGTAGCTAAGGATGGGGTCTTCCTAAAGTTTGTTTGTAATTAACAGTTTCATTGTATTCATGTTCAAAATGGTCAATTGCCATTGTAGGGAAAGTTCTATTCCTGCAGCGATCCGGATCAATTAACTGAGACAAAATGCCAGTAAGTGCACATACATCTTCACTTGGTTTGTCAAAAGGTATCTTATATTATTTTATTATTATTGTATTTTTTATTATTTTTAAATGATCTGACACAACTTGGGGCTCTTTTTTGACAGAGGCTGGTATGTTAACTACCAGGAGGGGGCGCTGCACGAGATGGAAATCAGACGGAGGAAATGGGTCAACTCAGAGCTTAACTTCGACAACATCCTCAATGGAATGTTAGCTCTCTTCACAGTCTCCACCTTCGAGGGATGGCCAAAGTAAGTACCATTTTTTTGTTAAGTTATATACAGTATATTATACCCCGGTGTGTGTGTGTGTGTGTGTGTGTGTGTGTGTGTGTGTGTGTGTGTGTGTGTGTGTGTGTGTGTGTGTGGTGTGTGTGTGTGTGTGTGTGTGTGTGGTACACCAGGTCTGCTCCCTCTCTGTGTGTGTGCAGTCTCCCCTGCCACTCATGACACTAAACTGTCTTCTTTGGGCTCTTACCGATGACAAGACACAGCATGATGAGGACTCATTGTGTTGTAGAGTTTGTAGTTGTTTGTAATCAGAGCAGACGGTACATGGTGGGCCTTAATGAGCGTACCAGCCCCTGACTCTAGGCAGTCTGACCAGTGCCAGTGTGAGGCTGCTTTAACCAGCCACCAACCACACACACTTCAAAAGAACATTTTCTTGTTATATAAACTGCCGTTTTTTGTTTCAAATAGAAATATTGAGGAGGAACAAAGATATCACAGATATCCACTACACACCTATCGGATATCGTAAATAGTTGATGAATTGCCAACTGTCCCTAATGCCTCTACTGAATTAGGGAAAAGGGCTTTCGTACACCATTTATTCAAATGAAGGAATGGTGAATGGTTCAGATGTGTATACTATTTACTATGTGTGTATATTATTTGTGTATACTATATAATATGTGTATACTATATATTAAGTGTATACTGTATACTATGTGTGCATTCTATATACTATGTGTATGCTATATACTATGTGTATGCTATATACTATGTGTGCATACTATATACTATGTGTGTATACTATATATTATGTGTGTATACTATGGTATATACAATGTGTATACTATATACAATGTGTTTCTGCTATAAACGATGTGTGTATACTATTTATTATGTGTGTATACTATATACTATGTGTCCATACTATATACTATGCCTATATATTCAATACTATATACTATGTTTTGTTGTTTTTTCAGGCTTTTATATAAGGCAATCGATTCCAACCTGGAGGATACTGGCCCAGTGTACAATAACCGTGTGGCCATCTCCATCTTCTTCATCATCTACATCATCCTGATCGCCTTCTTCATGATGAACATCTTCGTGGGCTTCGTCATCGTCACCTTCCAGGAGCAGGGCAACCAGGAGTACAAGGACTGTGAGCTGGACAAGAACCAGGTGGGTTAGGATGGAGAAGTAAACGTGTGTGTGTGTGTGTGTGTGTGTGTGTGTGTGTGTGTGTGTGTGTGTGTGTGTGTGTGTGTGTGTGTGTGTGTGTGTGTGTGTGTGTGTGTGTGTGTGTGTGTGTGTGTGTGTGTGTGTGTGTGTGTGTGTGTGTGTGTGTGTGTGTGTGTGTGTGTGTGTGTGTGTGTGTGTGTGTGTGTGTGTGTGTGTGTGTGTGTGTGTGTGTGTGTGTGTGTGCGTGTGTGTGCATATTCCTTTCACTTTTCTGTTGCACAGCAAGATGTCATGAAATCAGTTTTGCTTTCATGTCTTGCGGTTCACCGCCTTTGTTTAACCCCCACCCGCTATTTCCCGCCTAAATTACTAAAATAAAATATTAAATATTATATTATATAAATATCAAAAAATATATAAAAATGGCCTGAATCCACAGTTTGAAAATTGGGTTACAATGAGTCAACGTATTGTTTCATGTTTGGTTCAATTTGAGGTTCTGATTCTCTCTCTTCCAAAGCTTTGCTAACATTTGTAGCAAAGTTCTGTTGATCCACTCAGAAGGATTGCATGGGGATGATAGTTTTGTTCTGCAGCTTCTTCTATAGTAAATATAGTATAAGTTATGGTATAGTTTAAATTATAGTATATGTTGTATATGTAGTATAGTGTAGTATAATTTATTGTATAAGTTATAGTATGTTATAGTATAGTATACTATATGTTATAGTATAGTATAAGTTAAAGTATAGTATAAGTTATAGGATAAGTTATAGTTTACTATTAGTTATAGTATCATTTATAGTATAAGTTATAGTAGAGTATTAGTTATAGTATAGTGTAAATGATAGTATATGTTCAAGTATTGTATAGCATAATTTATAGTATAAGTTATAGTAAAGTATAAGTTATAGGATAGTATAAGTTATAGTGTAAGTTATAGTATAGTATAGTATAATTTAAAGTATCAGTTATAGTATAGTATCAGTTATAGTGTAGTATAAGTTATAGTATAAGTAATAGTATAGTATATATAAATTATAGTATAAGTTATAGTAAAGTATAAGTTATTGTATAAGTTATAGTATAGTATAAGTTATATTATAAGTTATAGTATGGTATAAGTTATAGTATATGTTATAGTATAGCATAGTATAATTTAAAGAACAAATGATAGTATAGTATAGTTTAAGGTATAGTATTAGTTATAGTATAGTATAAGTTATATTATAAGTTATAGTATAGTATTAGTTATAGTATAAGTTATAGTATAAGGTATAGTAATATATTGTATAAGTAATAGTATAAGCTATAGTACAATAAATATAAGTTATAGTATAATATGGTATAAGTTAGAGTATAGTATAGTATAATTTATAGTATAAGTTATAGAGCAGATATAACTGTATGGTGGAACCATCAGCGGAAACACAAGACACACGCTTTGGCGGTATGGGGGTACATCAAATTATCATAAACTAAAAAGGTAGTTTGTACATTGTGTAGTTTTAATTGCACTGCAGCACTAGTGTTATTCAAGAGCATGCAAATTAAAAACGTACAAATTGTTACTGATAAGAGTCTATTGCCTGATTACCAGCCTGTTATTTAAGGTAGAGTTTTTTTCTATATTGTACCTTGTTTAAAGCATATATATATTCCATATATATTGAGTCACCCTGACTATATGTTATATATATATATATAACATATGGTCAAGATGATTCCATATATACATATATATTGTATTTGTCACATGATTTATGCCCAAACATGTCTACAATCCATATACAATTATAGAAGGCTTACTCTGCTCTACTGCTACTACTACCGGCCTGAAACTAACCTGACCATTTCTCTATGTGTCGGCCTTCCTCCCAGCGCCAATGTGTGCAGTATGCTCTCAAGGCGCGGCCACTGCGTTGCTACATCCCCAAGAACCCCTACCAGTACCAGGTCTGGTACATTGTCACCTCCTGCTACTTTGAGTATCTCATGTTCCTCCTCATTATGCTCAACACCATGTGCCTGGGCACACAGGTACGCCATCTTTCCTTCTGTCTGTCTGTCTGTCTGTATTTTCTGTATTATCAGGTGGATTATTGTCATAAAGATTAAAAAATTCAAACATCTAAAAGTCAAAATAAGGCTAATTCAAGACCTTAAATCCAAGTAATTGACCTGACTTCAAATGTATAATTAAAACATTGGATACAGGTACATTTGGTTAAGAGATAACGTAATGCATTTGTGGTACAGTTCATACTTTTTATACTTGTATACTTACCTGTGCATATATATATATATACAGTATATATATACCTATAACTCTGCACATATCTCATACCTACTCTATAAGTTATTTTATACCTGTTTTTAGTAGTAGTTCTTTAGGAGACTTATTACTTAGGATCTTATTTAACCACTGTACATTATACATTACCATGCACTTTACTGCAACATTTGCACTCTGGTTAGATGCCAAATCATTTTCGCTGTACTGTACTGTACTATTGTACGACAATAAATTTGAATCTAATATCTTAAACATTCTTAAACATGTACAAATCTTTACAAAGCATTTTTTTGTTCCAATGTGTTTACTGACACTAATGAGAATATGTGTGTTCTTTGGTCGACAGCATTGTAACCAGTCGGACCACGTGACCCATCTGTCAGACATGCTGAATGTCATCTTCACCGTTCTCTTCACAGTGGAAATGATACTTAAACTCATGGCCTTCAAAGCCAAGGTGAGTCACAAAAACGATAGTACCAAAGTAGAAACATTGTAGAAAGGTGTACTGTATGTCATCATGTCATCATGTCATCATATGTCAACATCATGTACATGTACATTCTCTGTCACTATCACTCCTTCTGTAACGCTCTCTCTCTCCCCCCTAC
Source organism: Muraenolepis orangiensis (assembly GCA_027704905.1). Lineage (NCBI taxonomy): Eukaryota > Metazoa > Chordata > Actinopteri > Gadiformes > Muraenolepididae > Muraenolepis > Muraenolepis orangiensis. The sequence goes on along the minus strand of CM051002.1, from coordinate 32,385,203 downwards.
ATCCTACTATCACTCCTTCTGTAACGCTCTCTCTTTCTCCCCCTACATCCTACTATCACTCCTTCTGTAACGCTCTCTCTCTCCCCCCTACATCCTACTATCACTCCTTCTGTAACGCTCTCTCTCTCTCCCCCCTACATCCTACTATCACTCCTTCTGTAACGCTCTCTCTCTCCCCCCTACATCCTGCTATCACTCCTTCTGTAACGCTCTCTCTCTCCCCCTACATCCTGCTATCACTCCTTCTGTAACGCTCTCTCTCTCCCCCTACATCCTACTATCACTCCTTCTGTAACGCTCTCTCTCTCTCCCCCCTACATCCTACTATCACTCCTTCTGTAACGCTCTCTCTCTCCCCCCTACATCCTACTATCACTCCTTCTGTAACGCTCTCTCTCTCCCCCCTACATCCTACTATCACTCCTTCTGTAACGCTCTCTCTCTCTCCCCACTACATCCTACTATCACTCCTTCTGTAACGCTCTCTCTCTCCCCCTACATCCTACTATCACTCCTTCTGTAACGCTCTCTCTCTCCCCCTACATCCTACTATCACTCCTTCTGTAACGCTCTCTCTCTCTCCCCCTACATCCTACTATCACTCCTTCTGTAACGCTCTCTCTCTCTCCCCCCTACATCCTACTATCACTCCTTCTGTAACGCTCTCTCTCTCCCCTACATCCTACTATCACTCCTTCTGTAACGCTCTCTCTCTCTCTCTCTCTCCCCCTACATCCTACTATCACTCCTTCTGTAACGCTCTCTCTCTCCCCCTACATCCTACTATCACTCCTTCTGTAACGCTCTCTCTCTCCCCCTACATCCTACTATCACTCCTTCTGTAACGCTCTCTCTCTCTCCCCCCAACATCCTACTCCCGACAGGGCTACTTTGGAGACCCCTGGAATGTCTTTGATTTCGTGATTGTCATTGGCAGTGTTGTGGATGTTACCCTCAGTGAGGTTGATGTAGGTATTATTTATTCATTTATTCCTTTTTTTTTTTTTTTTTTTTTTATTATTTTTTTTTTTATTATTTATTTGCATCAATATATTCATTCATTTGGATAGTGCATATTATAAGCAATACTTGGCGTGATTGAATTAGATATTTAGTGAAAAGGAGAAGGCTATAATATTACTCCAAGAATGATCATATTTTAGGACACAAACGATGAAGAGGCAATTCATTTTAGACAAAATGTTTGGTTGAATCTCTTTCATTATTGACATAATAAACAATTAGCTATGTATTATTTAATGTTCTTTTTTAACATTGTATCTGTAGCTCATAACTACATATACATACATGTATAATAGGGCCACCTAGTGTGTGAATAAACTCAGACTTTGTTTTGAGGATAAAGTCAAAGTTCAAGGTTATGTTGTACCTTAGGGCACGATAAGACATGGAGCTAAACCAGATTATCAAAAAACCCTGATATTTTAACATTCATTCCAGGGATTCAAAGTTGCATCTCTGTTGCAATTCTGAAGTTTATTCTCAAGACTATATAAAGTGGCCCTCAAACCCTTCTGTTAGCTCAACTTCCCTCACTATCACAACATACCTCAACAAAAAGTCTACCTTTCTCTCTGCTGTGTACACAAATAAACATGTCTATAAGGCATAGACTTGTATATTCCAGCCATAGTAGTTATCCTTGTGTCACTGACTGTCCTTCTGTTGCTTCTCCCACAGGCAGCACTAGCTTCTGATGGAGGGCTTTACTGTCTCTACGGCTGTACTGTAATTATTAATTTACATTTTATAGGAATGTCTTCTTATAATACTACTAACTTGAAATGTTTTCACAAAGTTACATCATCTAACTCAATTTAATCCATGCATCCAGATTTTTTAGCAATACATTCTGAATGTGCTCAACTAATGCTGTGTAATTGTAACATGCTTATATTTTGTAGGACGTGGATCCGATGCAAGCAATTGCAGTAAGTTTTTGTTTTACCATATAAACCACCACCAGTGTGACATGGGTTTATTGACACTGCGTTCATTTACGTGGGCATTCGTTTTTTGCTGTGAAGTCCGCAGAGAACATGAGTGTGTCCATCACTTTCTTCAGACTGTTCCGTGTCATGCGTCTTGTTAAGTTGCTCAATCGCTCTGAAGGGATACGGAACCTGCTGTGGACCTTCATCAAGTCTTTTCAGGTAGGTCACCCACTAGTGATCAGCTCATGTCATTTGCTGGTTGTCATCTTTCATTTTTAATAACTTGCTGTTTACTGTTTATGTTTTAGGCATTGCCCTATGTAGCCTTGCTCATTCTCATGCTGTTCTTCATTTATGCTGTGGTTGGAATGCAGGTATATGTATATTGGACACATCCAAACATGTATACACAGACACATTTGATCTCTGAGTCTGTCTCATTCTGCTACTTCTTTACCTCAATTTGAACAGATATTTGGGAAAATTGCCTTGGTAGATGGCACATACATCAACAGGAATAACAACTTCCAGACATTCCCACAAGCTGTGTTGCTACTGTTCAGGTAGGTGGGCTATGTCTCTTACATATTGTATGTATTATTAGGTAACCAGCAAATGTCTTGATTTATTTATATAGCTTAACCCGCACTATGTAACTTTTATATTGGAGCTATTTAAATAAAATGCCCCATCCACAAGTCATCTCCCTGGAAACAGAAACATTCACACCACTGCATTGTTCATGCTCTCATGATCTAATGAATGACGCATCTGTAATAAGTTGCCATTATTAGAGCAACCTAGGTATCTGACTTTACTGTCAAACTACTAAATACACTCACACTGATACTAGCAGAAGACAAGGAGATATCAAGTGGAGGACTAAAGTTTATAATAATACTAATATAAATACTATAATATAAATACTTGTTGTTATTATTGTAATTTTTACCTTGTTATTATTATTATTTCCATTCATGTTATCTATTCAACAAAGTACAGCAAAACAAAAGCCTTGGTTACTTGACATGACACAAACATGTGAATGTGTCAGTATAACGGACGCCAGCAGGTGGTGCTGTGCTGTGGTGCAGTGGTAAACCTCACTCCCCAACACCTCAATGACATTCTAGCGATGAAGCTAGACCTCCATGAGTTCTAGCTTCTCACGTTAGAGCGCTCATGCCGGAGGTCGTGAGTTGGAGCCCCTAATGCTGTTACACCAGCATTAGGCATCGATATCAATGACCTTTGTTTCATGTTCAGGTGTGCCACTGGGGAGGCCTGGCATGAGGTCATGCTGGCCTGCATGTATGGAAAAAGATGTGATCCAAAGTCAGACTACCTACCAGGAGAGGAAAACACCTGCGGAGCCAACTTTGCCATCATATATTTTATGAGTTTCTACATGCTATGTGCTTTTCTGGTAAATACATTCACGCATGTCCAGAATACACAACATCTTCTGTCACCAATGAAGGAGGAGGACCTAAGCGCAGGATTGATGGTTAATTGAAGGACAGAGTACAGGAGATGGTGGTGGTGAATGACATTAGCACTGGAGCGAGAAACCTCGGGTAACGGGCATGGTAGCGGAGTAGCGTAGCAGGAACACAGTTAGCACTGGAGCTAGGAGTCACAGGGAACATGCAAGGTAGCGGAGGATGTGGAGATCCTGACACATAAGGAGACAAGGATTAATCCAAAGCATAGGGAACAAAAGGAATGTAGAAACGATAACTATGATTACAAAAAGCCTGAGACATTTCTACTACGGTGGTTGGATCATCGATCTGGCGTTGAATGACTGGAGACCAGGGTCGATATACCGCGGGTGATGGGTGATGGGAAGCAGGGGTGCAGGCTGGAACCGGGAGGGTAGTTGAGGGACTCGCCCACAAACACACAGAGAACAGACAGAGACGTACTGGGAACACAAGGGGGAGGTAGGACAGATCTAAATAATGCATGTCTGTTTAATTCCCTCTGTACAGATCATCAACCTGTTTGTGGCTGTTATTATGGACAACTTTGATTACCTGACACGTGATTGGTCAATTCTTGGGCCCCAACACCTGGATGAGTTCAAGAAAATCTGGGCCGAATATGATCCTGAGGCTACGTAAGTGTTGGAGAGTGCTTCAATGTGTGTCCAAATATAGAAAATCCTTGTATGTGCTTCCTGTCTTCCTGTCAACCCAGTAACCCAGAGCATGACAAGTTATGAATGTGACACATTTGTCAAGCTTCATAAAACCTGTTAATGTTCACACTTTAGCAACGAAAAGTCCAAAGATACCAGCCTTACCAAAGATAAGGCTGACTTCAGTTTAATAATAAACTATACAAATGTATATTGTTTTTATATTATTGCATTTGCCATTAATCTGAAAACCTATACATCAATTTGACCAAATTAATCACTTTAAATAGGGGTTGCACAGCCCCCTGTGCCTAATTAGATTATTCAACATTGCTAACTGATATTGTAATAAATAAGAAAACAAACAAAATATCCCTTGGACTAATGAATGCAATATTTCATTATAAAAATCGAAATCTGGTGGATTGAATCCTCTTTATTGGTAATTTAACCCATCCTAGTATAAGGAGCAGTAGGCAGCTTTTGTATATACAGCTCCCGGGGTGCAGTGTAGGGGTCTGGTGCCTTGCTCAAGGGCACCTCTGCAGTGTCCAACCGACTGCTGCCCCAAGAAGCCATCCAGAAGGATAAAACGGAGGTTGTGTGCCCAAATTGCAGTTATGACTTTCCAACGCTAAATGATGAATGATCAATGATGAAACAAAATGGTAACAGGCCCATACACATGTTGAGAACAGGGGCTCTACAACAGGTCTATCCATATTAACACCACACCTATCCATAGGTCTATCCATATTAACACCACACCTATCCATAGGTCTATCCATATTAACACCATACCTATCCATAGGTCTATCCATATTAACACCACACCTATCCATAGGTCTATCCATATTAACACCATACCTATCCATAGGTCTATCCATATTAACACCATATCCATCCATAGGTCTATCCATATTAACACCATACCTATCCATAGGTCTATCCATATTAACACCATACCTATCCATAGGTCTATCCATATTAGCACCATATCGATCCATAGGTCTATCCATATTAACACCATACATATCCATAGGTCTATTCATATTAACACCATACCTATCCATAGGTCTATCCATATTAACACCATACCTATCCATAGGTCTATTCATATTAACACCATACTTATCCATAGGTCTATTCATATCTATTCATATATGAGGTATGTAAGGTATGGTGTTAATATGGATAGGTCTATTCATATTAACACCATATCTATCCATATTAACACCATACCTATCCATAAGGCATAGGGGTGTATTGGTTTTAGAACATAAATGCTTTCTTACTGTAGATGATTACTTTCCTTTTTTTGTTATAGATACTTTTGGCTTACTTCTACTCCACCACATTTCCCAACCACATTGATATAGCTTAAGTGAGGAATAATGCACTAGGAGCAGTGATGAGACAATATTCTAACAACAGGGGAATGCTACTGCTTAGCCTGTACAGGTGTGGTTATTTTCCATAACTCACTTGATGCCAGTGCATTATCAAGGCCACATACGGCCAAACAAATTAATAAATATGTTGTACATTTTGTTTCATGTGAAATTATGTTATTATAAATGCAATACACTAACATACACTTTAAACTTAATACAGTGCAACTATTAAGTAGATATTTTATCTTTTGTTGACCTTAATCAAATGACAAGAGTATACGTGAGTGATTATTTTGGTCACTGTTGTCCCAGTAATACAGTAGTAATAGTTAATTATTTTAATTTTCTATTTTTAATCTAATACCATTTTTTTTTCCAAGTTAAATCATATTAAAAAAAATGTAAAAAACATTTGTGGCTTGGTGCCATGGCCTAGCATAAAATATCTTAATCTGGAGGATTGAATACTCTTTATTGGTCACATACATACATCACACACAAAAGTGAAATGAGTTCCTCTGCATTTAACCCACCCTAGTATTAGGAGCAGTGGGCAGCTATTGTATATACAGCTACCCGGGGAGCAGTGTAGGGGTCTGGTGCCTTGCTCAAGGGCACCACTGCAGTGCCACGTTGTTTTGGGGACTTGAACCGGCAATCTTTCAGTTCCCAAGCCAACTCTAACAGACTGAGCTACTGCCGCCCCCTAGCATATGAGCGTAAGTCATGTATCACATATATTATGACGGGATAGGGGATCAAGACAGGACAGGAGTGACGTCGGGGGACGAGGGCTGTAGCAGGCAGGATCTGGGGTAGTCCAGGCGAGGGTTGTAGAAGGCGGGATCGACGTCAGGCATGCAGGGGTCATGGGAGGTGAACTGGAATCTGGATACAATAATGTGGGAAACAAGGTGTGTGGAGCAGGGACAAGGATTTGGGTGTGTGTAGGGAAAGCTAGGGTTTATGTAGGGAAATGACAAGTGGATGAAACCAAATGGCATAGGCTGATGCTCAAAGTAGGGCGAGGCTGACCTAACTGGCGGGATATCCCTAGTGGGCGTTATTAGAACATAAACAATGGGATCAACAAACTTAATAATTTCCCCATAGGAAAAAAACGAACTGTTTCTAAGCAACAATGAGAGCCAGTTAAATTTCCTGCAATAGGAAACATTATTTCCTGCTTTGTCCTGCCCCACACCCATGGCATGCCCATGGCCCTGCACTATCATCTGCATAGTTGTCTTAGGCTGTATTGTTGTATTTCAGAATTTAGAAAGGTGGAAGCATATAAAGGTAACAGAAGCCTCCCAAAAATGTGCAGCATGGACTTTGATGTCTTATTAAACCACCGGGGGTGGTTGGGGGGTGGTACACGCTGGTACCAATTGGTTTCGCCAAAACCAATTAGTGCTTGCGTAGTCTGGTGACATAAAGAATGTGCCCTGACCAGTCCGACACTCTTTTGGGATTCCAACTTGTGTTGAGTTTAAACAGTGCCTGTGTTATGTTCTTCGCCAAGATAGAGCATAGTGGAACTGATACCAGGTTGCATAATCAACTATGACTAATACAAATCTATATCCTTATGTGCTGCGGTCTAAAATGGAAACGGAAGGTCGCCCAGGTTGAAGTCCCCGAAACACCTGGGCACTGCCAAGGGCCCTTAAGCACCAGACCTCTCCACTGCTCCCCAGGCACTGTATATACAAAAGCTTCCCACTGCTCCTTATATTAGGATGGGCTTAATGCAGAGACACTTTTACTGTTTGTGTGTACATGTGTACATACACAGTAAAATCACATACTGTGTATGTCACCAATAAAAGTCCAAGTCTTTTAGACTTGGATAGAAATTGTGAAGTGGTCATGCTTTTAGTTGCAATGTGTGAATATGAGCCATTTCATCAAGCTGGGCAAATGTTCACACTGACCTGTTGATGGGTTGTGTCTCTTAGCGGACGTATCAAGCACCTGGATGTTCTCACATTGACCTGTTGATGGGTTGTGTCTCTCAGGGGATGTATCAAGCACCTGGATGTTGCCACATTTACTTGTTGATGGGTTGTTTCTCTCAGGGGACGTATCAAGCACCTGGATGTTCTCACATTGACCTGTTGATGGGTTGTGTCTCTTAGCGGACGTATCAAGCACCTGGATGTTGTCACATTTACTTGTTGATGGGTTGTTTCTCTCAGGGGACGTATCAAGCACCTGGATGTTCTCACATTGACCTGTTGATGGGTTGTGTCTCTTAGCGGACGTATCAAGCACCTGGATGTTGTCACATTTACTTGTTGATGGGTTGTTTCTCTCAGGGGACGTATCAAGCACCTGGATGTTCTCACATTGACCTGTTGATGGGTTGTGTCTCTTAGCGGACGTATCAAGCACCTGGATGTTGTCACATTTACCTGTTGATGGGTTGTGTCTCTCAGGGGACGTATCAAGCACTTGGATGTCGTCACATTGCTGCGGAGGATCCCCCCTCCTCTGGGCTTTGGCAAATTCTGTCCACATCGTATTGCCTGCAAGGTAAAGTCAATCTAAAATATTGTACAAAACAAAACTTGTAACCTAATTTAATCATGATTATTTTTATTCACTATACATCTACAGAGGCTGGTGTCAATGAACATGCCTCTTAACAGCGATGGAACCGTCACATTTAATGCTACACTGTTTGCATTGGTCCGTACTGCATTGAAAATCAAAACTGAAGGTGTGTATTTGTCTATACCTTGCTGTTATTATTTGTAGGGAGGGGTTAAACATTTATTAAAGGATAAGTCTGGTATATAGAACCCTAGGTTCTATCCATGGATTGCTTGTTGCGATGACTAGAAATTTAGACGATAAACTCTTAGATCGCTATAATTTTGTGTTTCCACACTTTTGCTGCAGCCTCAAACTAAGCGGAGGCAGATTTTTTGATACCGATGTCAGGATGTTGTACCGACAAATTGGACAAGAAACAGAGCAGTGAATCCAGATATGTTCTTGTAAAGTAGCCACTCCCTGGCACTAGGTTTCTCTGCTTGCACGCAGGAGCCGGCCCTCTGGTAGGGGCGTGGCTGCCGGAGACCAAATAGTAGCTTTGTGGACAAAAGCACAAGCTTACGATCACAGTCACAATCTGTTTCCGTTTTTTTGACGATTTTGATGGCTATTCTTTTTTCGGTTTGAGCCCAAATAACGAAGATGAACTCAAGTCAAATGATGAAAAACAAGCAAGAGATGAGAGGGAGACGGAAGAAGCTTAGCCAGGTGAAGTCATGACCGGGGCCAGGCACTAAAAGAGACCAGGCGACAAAAGACTATTCTCTATTAAAGTGTACTTTTAGTTAATTTTGATACAACGATGATAAATTGGCACAATAACAACTAAGTGCACTTAAGTTGTACAAAAGTAGTACTTTGTACAACTAAAGTGTAATAATCGTACACTTAAGTACACTTATAAAAGTATGTTTTGTTGGCATCTAACAATAACAGTTCACTTTGACTATGTCACCAGTGTAATTTAAAGGTTATTGAAAGGTATTGCAGTTGGTTTAATATTATACCTCCAATACACTTTATGTTACTAGTGCATTTGAAACCAACTTAATGGTATCGCACTTAGTTTTATTTTATACTTAAAATACGCTTTATTTATTTTTTTGCACTTTGATTATGTCACCAGTTTTGTGTGAGTTTCCTTAATAGTTTTATTAATTGGTTTTCTTAATTTTCTTAAAAGTAAGTCAAGTTTATTGTCACTTCACAGTTTACACAAGTATAAAGCAGTGAGTGAAAATGTGCAATACCCGACGACAGACAGCAGTTATAAAAATAAGATAAGATAAAAACAGAATAGAATAAAAGAAGTAAAACAAAACTGTCTAGAAAATATAGAAATTGTCGTATTATAAACATATATAGAAGCACATTTATAGTGAAGTTATATAATAATTTAAAGTATATACTGAAATCATACTTTTGTAGGAACTCGTGGAATACAACGACACAGTTTCATTGGTTGACAACACAAATCCGTGTGTCATTTATTTGCATATCCTCTCGTAATGTTGAGCTGCACTCCTCAGCTACAACTCAAAACATGAATTTACGCACCAAAATGGCTGCCAACTTTAAGCCCAACCCCAAACACCTGCTTAAAGGGACCGTGCCCCATTACCCCTAACACACCCTTTGCCTGGTGAATTACGTTCCTTGCATCCCCTACATGCCTCCCCCCAGAATTCACCCTAATGACAGTCAATTTACGCGGAGGGCGGAGCGCTCTGCCATAACGGCTTCGCCTGACCAACGTGATGGGCGGCACCGCCGTAGGGAATGTCTCAGGAGCTCTATGGTCAAGTGAGCGCTGGAAGGGTGGTGAGGGGGTCCCCAGGGCCTTACCCGGGATCTGGGGCAAGGTAGGGGGCCGTCCCCGCCGTGGGGGCTGGGCTAGCTCCACCGGCTTGCTCAAGTCCATGTGAGCTGGTTTCAGGCGATCTATAGAACATGTTCTAGTTTCCCGGCCATGTCCACAACAAAGTACTTGTCTCCCGCCTCCTGGACCCGGAATGGACCCTCATAGGGAGGCCGCAAAGGGTCCCGGTGGGCGTCGTGCCGGATGAAAAAGTATTCCGCTGACCGCAGACTCGTAGGGACGTGCGACCGAGGGAGGCCATGCTGTGAAGTGGGGACGTGTGTGAAGGCCCTAGCCTTATCCAGCAGAGCCGTCCGTTGCTGGGCAGCCGACCAGGGGGCTGTAACGGTAGGGATGAAATCCCCTGGGACCCGCAGCGGCTGACCGTAAACCAGCTCAGCAGATGAGGATTGGAAGTCTTCCTTGGGGGCCGTCCTGAGACCCAGCATGACCCACGGGAGTCTGTCGATCCAGCTGCTGTCCATAAGGCTGGCCCGCAGCGCCGCTTTCATCGACCGATGAAAACGCTCGCATAATCCATTGGCCTGTGGATGGTATGACGTGGTCCGGTGTAGCTTCATGCCCAGGCTCTCGGCGACCGTGTTCCAGAGCTCTGACGTGAACTGTGGGCCCCGGTCCGAAGATAGATCGGCCGGAGTTCCAAACCGGGCAACCCAGGTTCCAATGAAGGCCCTGGCCACCTCGGCGGCTGTCGTAGCTGACAGTGGAACGGCCTCCGGCCAACGGGTGGTCCTGTCTACCATGGTCAAGAGATAACTAAAGCCTTGCGAGGGGGGCAGCGGACCCACTATATCTATGTTCACGTGATCAAACCTCCTTTCCGGAACCAGGAACTGCTCCAGGGGGGCCTTGGTGTGGCGATGCACTTTAGCGCGCTGGCACTCCACACAGGCGTTGGCCCAGTCTCTCACGTCTTTTTTAAGCCCGGGCCAGACAAACTTGGCAGATACTAGCCTCTGCGTTGGTCTCCTACCTGGGTGAGAGAGGCCGTGGATGGCTTCAAAAATCCGTCGCCTCCATCCCGTGGGAACGATGGGGCGTGGCTGCCCTGTAGAGACATCACACAGGAGCGTGACGCCAGCACCGTATAAAGCCACATCCTACAACTGCAGGCTTGAGGTCGCTGGCCTCCCGTCTCGCCCCTCAGTGTCGGCAGCCTGGTCTGCCGCCATCCCGGCGTAATCCAGTCCCAAGTGGAGTGCCCCTGCTATGGCCCGGGAGAGGCAGTCGGCGACGAGGTTGTCTTTACCTGCCACATGCTGCACGTCAGTGGTGAACTCCGAGACGTATGCGAGTTGTCGCTGTTGACGGGCGGACCATGGCTCAGGCACCTTGGCCATAGCGAATGTTAGCGGCTTGTGATCCACGAATGCCGTGAACTGGCGGCCCTCCAGTAGAAAACGGAAATGCCGGATGGCAAGGTAGAGGCCGAGGAGCTCCCGGTCGAAGGTGCTATACCTCCGTTCGCTGGGGCGTAACTGGCGGCTGAAAAAACTGAGCGGCTGCCATGCCCCGCTTACCCACTGCTCAAACACTGCGCCAATGGCAAAGTCTGAGGCATCTGTGGTGATGGCGATCGGGGCTTTGAGAGCCGGGTGTGCCAGTATGGTGGCGTTAGCTAGGGCCGTCTTGGCGTCCCGAAAGGCTTGGTCTCTCTCCGCCGACCAGTCCACAGCCTGCTTTGGCGTCTTACCCTTCAGTGCCTCATACAAGGGCCGCATTATCCGAGCCGCCTGAGGGATAAAGCGGTGATAGAAGTTCACCATGCCGAGGAACTCCTGCAGGGACTTAACCGTGGGTGGCCGTGGAAAATGAGTCACTGCTTCCACCTTCACCGGAAGGGGGACCGCTCCCTCCCTGGTGACTCGGTGTCCCAGGAAGTCAATGGTCGACCGTCCAAATTGGCATTTGGCCGGGTTGATTATTAGTCCGTGCTGATGTAGCCGCTCAAACAGCCTCCGGAGGTGGGACATATGCTCCGCCTTAGAGGTGCTGGCTATGAGGATATCGTCCAAGTACACGAAAATGAAATCCATGTCGCGTAGCACCTAGTCCATAAGGGTTATCACCGCTGTTTTGGGGATGTCCCGCGGGTGGACGGGCACCTGATGATACCCACGCACCAGGTCTACCTTGGAAAACATCACCTTCCTCGAAAGGTGGGCCGAAAAGTCCTGAATGTATGGGACTGGGTACCGGTCAGGCGTCGTGGCGTCATTGAGCCGGCGGGAAACCCCACACGGACGCATCCCCCGTCCCGGCTTGGGCACAATGTGGAGGGGGGAAGCCCATGGGCTGTCGGAGCGGCGAATAATGCCCAGGCGCTCCATGTTCTCAAACTCTGCCTTGGCAATGCTGAGCTTGGCCGGGTCGAGGCGCCGAGCCTGGGCATAGACCGGGGGGCCAGTCATGGCGATATGGTGCTCCACTCCATGCTTGTCGGTGGCTGCTGAGAAGGTGGGCCGCGTGAGCCCCGGGAACTCGGCGAGCAGCTGCTGGAACTCGTCTGTGGAGGAGAGCATGCTAGAGAGTCTGATAGCGTCTGCCCCTCCGAGAGAACCCGCGTACGAACAGAAAGTAGTGGCATCAATCAAGCGGCGATTTTTAACATCCACTAACAGTCCATAGGCGCACAAAAAATACGCCCCGAGAAGGGGGACAGAAACATTAGCGGTGACAAAGTCCCAGCCAAACAGTTGGCCACTAAAACGCAGTCCCACATACCTGGTGCCGTATGTGCGGATGGGGCTTCCGTTGGCGGCCTCCAAAGGGGGACCGTGTCCCCCGGCTATGATGTCCACTCGAGAAGCGGGCAAGACGCTCCTCTGCGCGCCCGTGTCGCACATGATCGCGCGTACCGTAACAGGTAGCTGTCGCAGGAGACGAACAGGAAATCGGGTTTGTGCTCCCCCAATAAATCCAGCATTCTATCCATCAGCTCAGAAGGTTTGCTGTCCCGAGACCTTGTAGAGAGAACAGCCGGCTGGCCCGCTCGGTATCGGAAAGTTCAAATGTCTTCAGCGGGTGAGCCTTGAGCGTATCGTACTTGTCCTGGTACGGAGGGCGTTTGAGGAGGCTCACCACTCGGCTGGCTGTTGAATTTCCCAAGGCTGACACCACATAGTAGTATTTCGTGGTATCCGTGGTAACGTCCCGCAGCGCCAACTGCGCCTCTGTTTGAGCCTCATGCCGAGGCTGATGATTCCCAGAACTTGGGTAGTTTCAACGAAACTGCGTTTGTAGTCATGTTCCCAGCAAAAAGAAAAAAAAAGAAAAATACGTAGCGGAAGCGTCCACCTTACGTCGGGTCACCAATGTAGGAACTTGTGGAATACAACGACACAGTTTCTTTGGTTGACAACACAAATCCGTGTGTCATTTATTTGCATATCCTCTCGTAATGTTGAGCTGCACTCCTCAGCTACAACTCAAAACATGAATGAATTTACACACCAAAATGGCTGCCAACTTTTAGTTTAGTTTACTCAGTGCATATCAATCAACAGTTTATACATTTATAAATGAATACAAATTAAAACTGTAAATATGCCAACATTAGCAGGGTTGCTAGTTTTCAGTTGTAGTCCCTGGGCTTGATGTTTAAGCCAGAAAAGAAACAGAAAAATAGAAGGATATTAAAGCTAATATAAAAACAGTTTAAAACATATTCTGTACATTCACTCTCTAGGAATCTATAAAAAAATAAAAAATAAAATAAAATAAAAAATACAAACAGTGTACAGGGACAAATCAAAGCTATACATGTATAAACACCGTATAGGCAGGCACACATATGGCAGGCACACATATACATAATCATAAATCACATAACCACATAATCACAATAAGGACAGTCAGGCTAGTAGGCAAGCATACGGGGGCTGGGCAGCTGGACTGCGACGTGACTTGCTAATGGTCATGGTCACAGACCTGATTTTGTAACAGCCATGATTTGAGTGTGTGTGTGAAGGACCTGAGTGTATTAGTACTGCGGATGTGTGATGGGATGGTGTTCCAGAACTCTGCAGCTCTGATCGAGAAGGCTGATTTTTCCCTCTAGCACTGTTCTGGTGAACCTGCTGCTTTCTTTCTTTAAGCCCAACCCCAAACACCTGCTTAAAGGGACCGTGCCCCATTACCCCTAACACACCCTTTGCCTGGTGAATTACGTTCCTTGCATCCCCTACACTTTTAAGTTTAATCCTTTTATACTGAAAGTACTGTAGGCATTATAGAAGCGTGCTATAAAAGTGTGCTCCATTATGTCTGCATTTTGACACTTGGCTAGGAGGATTCGAGGAATCGAACCAGCGACCTTCGGGTTGTCAGATGACCGCTCTACCTTCTGAGCTTCTGACGCCCGAAACTTAAATACATTACATCATAACTTACAGTATTTAAACAGCCTTATTGTATTCTAGCCACTTAACGTTATCCTCATCTTAATTGACCATAGAGAGACTTGATATCCACACAGGGTAATATGTTATTGGTTATTAATGTGCAAAAGGCCTACGCGGATCTGGAGAAACCACACCTAAAGCAGTTTAGCAGTGTGCAGTGGTTCTCAGTTCTGAAGTGGGGTCCATAGCTGTTTTTTTAACTCTGCCTTAAAGGAAAAGTTCCTCCTGATTGGCTCTTCTGAGCTGACACTGTCTGACTTGTCCAATGGGTGTTTGTGGAGGAACTTAATTGAATACGTTTCTATGAATATCATCTACTCTTACCAGGAGCGGTGGGCCTAATGCTATGTAGATGAGGTCTGTTCTATGTCCACGTGTTGAATAATCTCTTGCTTTACAAAAACATGTCCATACATGGTTATACTATAGCTAGTATAGTAACTATCTAGACATCAGGTAATAGCCTAGCTGAGTTCTTAGTCTCTATGGTATTCTAGTGATGGCATAAAGGACAATCAGTAGATGTGGTCTCTCTATCTACTCAGTCAGTAGGTATGGTTTCTCCTCAGTCAGTAGGTGTGGTCTCTCTCTCCTCAGTCAGTAGGAGTGGTCTCTCTCTCCTCAGTCAGTAGGTGTGGTCTCTCTCCTCAGTCAGTAGGTGTGGTCTCTCTCTCCTCAGTCAGTAGCTGTGGTCTCTCTCTCTCCTTAGTAAGTATGGGTGGTCTCTCTCTCCTCAGTCAGTAGGTGTGATATTTTTCTCTTCAGTCAGTAGGTGTGGTCTCTCTCTTCTCAGTCAGTAGGTGTGGTCTCTCTCTCCTCAGTCAGTAGGTGTGGTCTCTCTCTCCTCAGTCAGTAGAGTGGTCTCTCTCTCCTCAGTCAGTAGGTGTGGTCTCTCTCTCCTCAGTCAGTAGAGTGGTCTCTCTCTCCTCAGTCAGTAGCTGTGGTCTCTCTCTCTCACCTTAGTCAGTATGGGTGGTCTCTCTCTTCTCAGTCAGTAGGTGTGATCTTTTTCTCTTCAGTCAGTAGGAGTGGTCTCTCTCTCCTCAGTCAGTAGGTGTGGTTTCTCCTCAGTCAGTAGGTGTGGTCTCTCTCTCCTCAGTCAGTAGGAGTGGTCTCTCTCTCCTCAGTCAGTAGGTGTGGTCTCTCTCCTCAGTCAGTAGGTGTGGTCTCTCTCCTCAGTCAGTAGCTGTGGTCTCTCTCTCTCTCCTTAGTAAGTATGGGTGGTCTCTCTCTCCTCAGTCAGTATGTGTGATATTTTTCTCTTGAGTCAGTAGGTGTGGTCTCTCTTCTCAGTCAGTAGGTATGGTTTCTCTCTTCTCAGTCAGTAGATGTGGTCTCTCTCTCCTCAGTCAGTAGGTGTGGTCTCTCTCCTCAGTCAGTAGGTGTGGTCTCTCTCTCCTCAGTCAGTAGCTGTGGTCTCTCTCTCTCCTTAGTAAGTATGGGTGGTCTCTCTCTCCTCAGTCAGTAGGTGTGATATTTTTCTCTTCAGTCAGTAGGTGTGGTCTCTCTCTTCTCAGTCAGTAGGTGTGGTCTCTCTCTCCTCAGTCAGTAGGTGTGGTCTCTCTCTCCTCAGTCAGTAGAGTGGTCTCTCTCTCCTCAGTCAGTAGCTGTGGTCTCTCTCTCTCACCTTAGTCAGTATGGGTGGTCTCTCTCTTCTCAGTCAGTAGGTGTGATCTTTTTCTCTTCAGTCAGTAGGAGTGGTCTCTCTCTCCTCAGTCAGTAGGTGTGGTTTCTCCTCAGTCAGTAGGTGTGGTCTCTCTCTCCTCAGTCAGTAGGAGTGGTCTCTCTCTCCTCAGTCAGTAGGTGTGGTCTCTCTCCTCAGTCAGTAGGTGTGGTCTCTCTCCTCAGTCAGTAGCTGTGGTCTCTCTCTCTCTCCTTAGTAAGTATGGGTGGTCTCTCTCTCCTCAGTCAGTAGGTGTGATATTTTTCTCTTGAGTCAGTAGGTGTGGTCTCTCTTCTCAGTCAGTAGGTATGGTTTCTCTCTTCTCAGTCAGTAGATGTGGTCTCTCTCTCCTCAGTCAGTAGGTGTGGTCTCTCTCTTCTCAGTCAGTAGGTGTGGTCTCTCTCTCCTCGGTCAGTAGATGTGGTCTCTCTCTCCTCAGTCAGTAGATGTGGTCTCTCTCTTCTCAGTCAGTAGGTGTGGTCTCTCTCTCTCCTCAGTCAGTAGGTGTGGTCTCTCTCTCCTCAGTCAGTAGGTGTGGTCTCTCTCCTCAGTCAGTAGGTGTGGTCTCTCTCCTCAGTCAGTAGCTGTGGTCTCTCTCTCTCTCCTTAGTAAGTATGGGTGGTCTCTCTCCTCAGTCAGTAGGTGTGATATTTTTCTCTTGAGTCAGTAGGTGTGGTCTCTCTTCTCAGTCAGTAGGTATGGTTTCTCTCTTCTCAGTCAGTAGATGTGGTCTCTCTCTCCTCAGTCAGTAGGTGTGGTCTCTCTCTTCTCAGTCAGTAGGTGTGGTCTCTCTCTCCTCGGTCAGTAGATGTGGTCTCTCTCTCCTCAGTCAGTAGATGTGGTCTCTCTCTTCTATGTCAGTAGGTGTGGTCTCTCTCTCTCCTCAGTCAGTAGGTGTGGTCTCTCTCTCCTCAGTCAGTAGATGTGGTCTCTCTCTCCTCAGTCAGTAGGTGTGGTCTCTCTCTTCTCAGTCAGTAGGTGTGGTTTCTCTCTTCTCAGTCAGTAGATGTGGTCTCTCTCTCCTCAGTCAGTAGGTGTGGTCTCTCTCTTCTCGGTCAGTAGGTGTGGTCTCTCTCTCCTCGGTCAGTAGATGTGGTCTCTCTCTCCTCAGTCAGTAGATGTGGTCTCTCTCTCCTCAGTCAGTAGGTGTGGTCTCTCTCTTCTCAGTCAGTAGATGTGGTCTCTCTCTTCTCAGTCAGTAGATGTGTGTTCTCTCTCTCCTCAGTCAGTAGGTGTGGTCTCTCTCTCCTCAGTCAGTAGGTGTGGTCTCTCTCTCCTCAGTCAGTAGGTGTGGTCTCTCTCTCCTCAGTCAGTAGGTGTGGTCTCTCTCTCCTCAGTCAGTAGGTGTGGTCTCTCTCTCCTCAGTCAGTAGGTGTGATCTCGCTCACATCACAATCTGGAACAGCACATATTTGCAGTTACTTGACAGCTAGCAAATTGCAGCTGTCTGTTCAGTTGTCTGAACATCAGCGCTAACAGTTCTACCTTTAGTCTTTGTTAGTATTTGTTCGCATCACGACAGGCAATCCATGCATAGAGCCTAGGGTCCTCAATACCAAACAAATACTTTAATACTCATTTTTCATACTTCATCCATTCGCCAGGTAACTTTGAACAAGCCAATGAGGAGCTACGGGCAATCATCAAGAAGATCTGGAAACGCACCAGCATGAAGCTGTTGGATCAGGTCATCCCACCAATCGGAGGTCACCATTCATGGTTCATCTTAAATCACCATACAATATGCATGATGCAAATAATGTGTCCCAATATTTCTGTATCACTGTATCACTTATTGTATTGTACAAGCGGTGTACATACTATGTCATTTCTTATACATTTTTTGTCTTTACAGACGATGAGGTAACAGTGGGGAAGTTCTATGCCACCTTCCTGATCCAGGACTATTTTAGAAAACTGAAGAAGAGACAGGAAGAGTACTATGGCTACGGACCGGCCAAAACATCGAATGAGATCCAGGTCAGTGTTCCTCATTTTGCTGACTGGAATGAAGTCACCATTAAAACCAGTATTGTTGTGGTCCAACCAAACTAATTTCTATGAAGTACCCCTGAGTATCTAAAGTAATCCTAACTAGTGTTTGAGGATTCAGAGATGGATCTGTAACGGGAGTGTAGCCTGGCCTGGTAGCCGTCTAGCGTGGTGTTTTGTGGGCCTGCACCTGGGACCTGGGACATGTCATGTGTACCTGCCATTGGTTGACGCTGTCCCATCTTTTGGCTCCCATTTTGATACACAATGGCTGTCATATGAATTTATGTGCGGCTTTGAGCAAAGACTTCTGTGGAAGAATAGTTTGTGTATGTAAATAAGTACCTCTTATAACAAAAAGTTAGGGTACATTGTATAACCTTCTGCTAATATACCGTAATCAGATACAAACAATAAAATATGATTTCCCAATCAAAGCTGCCAATTATTTGGGAAACTGAATTGAAATATCTATTCTTTAACATTTTAATTATTTGTTTATCTCAGTCACAGGATTAAAACATTTCAGTTTTTTGTTGCCCTGCCTGTCTCCTACTAACTTCTCCTAGGCTGGTCTGAGAAACATTGAGGATGAGGCAGCTCCAGAACTCCGCCGAGCAATATCAGGGCAGCTGCTAAATGAGGAAGAGATCAACGAAACAACTGAAGGAGGGATCTTCAGGGTGAGATGGCAGGAGGATAGATACAGGACAGATGGAGAGGTGGAGGTGGAGTTTATATCCGTTATGAAACAATGGGGTGAACAGCTAGAAACACATAGACCTACAATAATATGCTACAATATGCAAACAATAGGCCAACCAGTAGAGGGTGCTATTGATACCATCCTAATTAACAAAACCTTCAACTACAGGTCACATAAAAACACATGCAAAACTGTGGCAGCCTTATACTATTTTTATGAATGTAAAATCAGGTTAAAAAATGTCTGTGTGAACATACTCAATCACAGTATGTACATTCACACACCTCCACGATTTGTACACGTGAATAATACACAGTGTTATATACAGTGTAAGTAAAGTAGACAGATAGCAGATGGTTTTTTTTTACCCCATATTGAATAATAATAATAATGTAGTTCATGCATTGAATTACATTTAGTTCATATTTGATTTTATATTTATACATTGTGTATGTGTTTTAATCCAGCGCCATGGAGGCCTATTTGGGGACACCACTGTTCTTTTTTCAAAAGAACATGAAACGGAGAACCCTACACAAGTCACCAACCAACGGCCCCTTCAAATGTCACAGTGTCAACAATAACAGCATAATAATGTGACATAATGTAAAATGTGAAAGCAACACTCCTACTGAATAAGACATGTACTGTATTTATCCCAGATGGGAACTGTTCTAAACCGATTTACGTAACACAACTCAGGATCCCAGCATCTGGGCATGGTTAGTTTTACACACTGTTCCAGGCAAAAGTGAAATATTATCTCATCAAGCATCAAACTTATGAATAACAGTATAATATACTGTAATATAGTGTATTGCATTGTTTTCAGTATGTAATGCTGTGATTGGATTTCCTTCTAATCTGATTTAGTCATAGATTCACTGAATTAATTGCATGTGTTCATCATTGATTGCATTGTAATATTTTCTTTTGAAAATATCTCCGGCCTAAGTACGCGATGGTATGTTAACGTAATGTTTTGAGCTGTTCAAAATAAAATAAAAACATGTGAAACCACGTTGAACCGCTTGTTCTACACATCTACAGTCCTACATTCCATAATGTATGTGCCAACACAAACATCATTAGTGTTGATACAGACAAACAACTCAGAAATCAACAGCACTACAATGTTTTGTGTTGTTGTTAATAACCCAATTGGAGGGGTGGGCATTGACTTGAGTACTGTACTTAAGTACATTTTATCAGTATCTTTAACTTTACTTGAGTATTGTTTTGGGGGGGGGGGGGTTGAAAAAACGTATACTCCAGACACATACACGTACATTTAAAGAAGACAGATATTGTAATTTTGACGCCACTACATTTCTATGAAGATTTGTTACTCGTTACATTGAACATACATTAGATTAGATTAAAATGTATTGCAATGTCGTTGCACAGCACAAGTACAGTACAGCGAAAATAATTGAGCATCTAACCAGAGTGCAAATGTTGCAGTAAAGTGCATGGTAATATAATATAATTTACAGGTTAAATTTACAGGTTAAAAGACAGTCTAGGTATAAATGTGATATGAGCATAATAATAGGTATATGTATATACAGGTAAGTGATAATTTAACGTAGTGATCAGGGGTATGCTATTATTGAAAGCAGGATACAAATGTATATGTAAATGTATATACAAGTGAGCATATATAAATGTATATGTATATACAGGAGTAGGAGCAGTTCTATCAACAGATTTAAATATATATTGCAGGTACAGTAAACAGGTATCTTAGTAATAAATATGTAAACTATAGAGAGGTAGGTCAAGTCAAGTCAAGTCAAGTCAAGTTTATTGTCACTTCACTGTTTACGCAAGTATAAAGCAGTGATGTGAAAATCTTATGTGCAATACCCGACGACAGACAGCAGTTATAAAATAAGATAAAATAGAATAAAACAGAATAGAATAATTGCAAAATGCAATATATCGGCACAGAAAAAGAGCAATATGTATATATAAATCAATGTAATAAAATATACATTGTTGTATGCTATACGCCCTTGTTCAGCAGCCTGATGGCCTGACTGTGGAAGCTATCTCTGAGTCTATTTGTACGGCACTTGATACTGCTGTATCGCCTGCCTGACGGTAACAGTGAGTACAGTTAGTGGCTGGGGTGGGCATTGTCTTTATGATGCGTTTGGCCTTGGCCACGCACCGCTGGTTGTATATATCCAGGAGGGAGGGGAGCTCACCTCCAACGATATACTGGGCCGTCCGCACCACCCTTTGAAGCGCTCTGCGCTCGAGTGCGGTGCAGTTCCCGTACCAGGCGGTGATACACCCTGTAAGAACACTCTCCATGGTGCCGTTATAGAATGTTCTCAGGATGCGGGGGCCCATGCTGAATTTCCTCAGACGCCTGAGGAAATACAGGCGTTGTTGGGCCCTTTTCACCACGTGTGTGGTGTGCGTGGACCATGTGAGGTCCTCGGAGATGAGCACGCCAAGGAACTTGAAGCTGCTGACCCTCTCTACTGCAACACCGTCGATGGAGATAGGGCTGTGCTCTCCCCTCTGCTTCCTGTAGTCCACGATCAGCTCCTTGGTCTTCTTGATGTTGAGGGCAAGGCTGTTCTCCTGGCACCACTGCTCCAGCGATCCGACCTCCTCCCTGTAGGCTGTCTCGTCGTCGCCGGCGATCAGGCCCATCACTGTTGTGTTGTCAGCAAACATGATGATGACATTGGAGCTGTGCATAGCAATGCAGTCGTGGGTGTAGAGGGAGTAGAGGAGAGGGCTCAGCACCCCTCCCTGGGGGGCTCCCGTGTTGAGGGTCAGTGGCTCTGAGGTGGTGCTGCCCATCCTCACCACCTGGCGGCGGACCGACAGGAGGTCCAGTATCCAGCCTGGTAGTTGTGATACACTTTGTTTTTACAGTTTGTTTTTTGTTTTTTCTTTTTTTTACAGTTAGTCAGAGACATTGGTGGAGATTGTTATATGTGTTGAGCAGAGGTGTGGGGCAGAGGCGTGAGCAGGGGGGGCAGCAGAAGGGGGCGTCAGCAGGGGGGGGGTCAGCAGGGGGGGGGGGGGTGCAGCAGCAGGGGGGGGCAGCAGAGGTGCAGCAGCAGGGGGGGACAGCAGAGGCGTGGAAGTAGGGGGGGAGGGGCAGCAGAGGGGGGGGGGGTGGGGGCTGTCTTCGTGGTGCAGAGTTCAGGGAGATGACAGCTGAGGGGAAGAAGCTGTTCCTAAGCCTGCTTGACTTGGAACAGAGGTTTCTATAGCGCCTCCCGGAGGGGAGGGCAAACAGTCCATAGGTGGGGTGAGAGGGGTCATCCGCTATTTTTTGTGCCTTCCTCAGACACCGTTTGTGATGGGTAGTGTTTATTGCAGGGAGGGGTGCGTTGGTTGGTTTTCACCACCCTCTGCAGCGCTTTCCGGTCTGAAACAGTGCAGTTTCCGTACCACACTGTGATGCAGTTGGTGAGGATGCTTTCAATAGCACACTGGTAAAAGTTCACCAGAATCTGAGGTGACAGGAGATGTGGACCCCCAGGAATTTTCTCAACCTCCGCTCCGTAGCACACACATAGCTTTGAAGTCAGCGGAAGGGTTTTCTTTTATTTTCTAAAATGCGACAGACAACACGCTGTGTTCGTCGCATGAGAAACAGCGGTCAACTGCTGATAGTCAACAGTCAACAACGGTCAACTGCTGATAGTCAACAGTCAACAACGGTCAACTGCTGATAGTCAACAGTCAACAACGGTCAACTGCTGATAGTCAACAGTCAACAACGGTCAACTGCTGATAGTCAACAGTCAACAACGGTCAACTGCTGATAGTCAACAGTCAACAACGGTCAACTGCTGATAGTCAACAATCAACAACGGTCAACTGCTGATAGTCAACAGTCAACAACGGTCAACTGCTGATAGTCAACAGTCAACAACGGTCAACTGCTGATAGTCAACAATCAACAACGGTCAACTGCTGATAGTCAACAGTCAACAACGGTCAACTGCTGATAGTCAACAGTCAACAACGGTCAACTGCTGATAGTCAACAGTCAACAACGGTCAACTGCTGATAGCCAACAGTCAACAACGGTCAACTGCTGATAGTCAACAGTCAACAACGGTCAACTGCTGATAGTCAACAGTCAACAACGGTCAACTGCTGATAGTCAACAGTCAACAACGGTCAACTGCTGATAGTCAACAGTCAACAACGGTCAACTGCTGATAGTCAACAGTCAACAACGGTCAACTGCTGATAGTCAACAGTCAACAACGGTCAACTGCTGATAGTCAAGTGTTTTTAACGGTTCAATTTGAAGTTGGCGGTGGACGGGAATGATGCGATGGAGCGTAAATCAAAAAATGGAAACGACAATTGTCCTTTTGTCGATTCAATTGTGTTTCTTTACAACATATTCTTCAAGCTGATTATTATACAGGTTCTTTAGTAGCTTATGCATTGTGATAACAATACATAAGAATATATTTTTATAATATAAAAACACATTTTTTAAAACAAAGTACTCCAGTACTTTGGCATCTTTACTTTGACTCAAGTAATGGAGTAATTGTGTAAGCTGTCCACCACTCCTTAAAAACACAATCCTGATGTTGCGCTTCTTTTTGTTTGCATCAGGTTTTGCGAAGCACCCCACTCGATCACGTGACCGCGGCGCGTCCTCGTGATCACGTGACCGCGGCGCGTCCTCGCGAGGTGAGAACGGTTGACAGCAGCAAGCAACAGTGCTACCGCTAAGGAGCCCAACACATGACAACCTCCGTCCGATAACCTGTCCTTAACCCGAGTTTAACCCGTGACCCATATCGTCGCGTTTTGGGATTACTATAAGTCAATACAACATTGTACTTGTGTGAAGAGTTTCAATGGAGATTGTTCAGGTGGGTCTTTTGTTGCTCGAAGTCTACTGTGTGTGCTGTGAGTTGTAGGCGTCTTTGGTTAGCATGTCGTTAGCAGAAGGCTAACGGGGGGGGGGCAGGGCCAGTAGCATGCAAGGTGACCAACAGGTAGCAACATGGTGCTCGCACTTATTGTTTTATTTGATGGATCAAATGTGGTTTTTTCTTACTTGTTTTGACGGTGATGTACACTTCATTCCCCCTGTCATATATATATATATATTTATTTATTTATTTTTTTCTAGAGGGCCGTTTCGGGGTTCGCTCTGGATCTGGGACCTATGAAAGAACCCCTGGGCTTCATCCGTCTCCTGGAATGGGTAAGACACTCATTTACTTTCACTTTGGGAGATCGTCTTGTTACCATTCACCTCAACAGGGCATGCTCATATTTGCACGTTTGTTTGTTTTAGGTGGAGTGCAGTAGACATGTTTTAACTCCCTAGTAGTAGTTTCTACGGTTAAATGTATAAGAAACGTTTTATATAGTGAATGCGACAGGAACGTGGCTGTGTGTGCAGGTGTAGTTTCCCGTGTGTTGTGCAGGCTAGTATTGGGGTTAAACAGTGTCTAACGACAACAAAACAAGACTAATGTGTTTGTGCTTCTTGGTTTATGGCCTCATCGCATGGTTACAACATACTCACTACTAGACCATTCCAGCTGAACTGTTAACATGACATTGAGTACACATGATCATGATGCGGTAGTTACTATATTGTCTATTAATATAGTTCGACGGTTTCTTGGTATGTGGCTAAACTAACTTCTGGGTAACATTGCCTGGTCTTGGCATAGCGATCAATATGCGTGTCGGGGAACTCGTACCCAGTGAAAACACAGCACCTCGCAGCAGATGTGAAGCTGGTCTAGTTGGCTTGCGTCAAGATTATTACCACATGCCAAAACGTAAATAGCTCGGGATTGTGGATATTCTGGCACAGGACATGTTTACTGCATGAACGTGTTATTCGTCTTTTGAAAGTACTATAGCTTGTTGAATGCATGGTGTCAAACAGTCAGTCCCCTCCACTGATCGTTTGGTCTAGGAACGCTAATGCCAACGTGTGTGTTTTAAGTCGTCAGTATACCGTACTGTGCGTGTGTCTAAGGCGTGTTCAATAGGAGTCGGCCGATCTTGTGAACTAATATACCTTATCTTTTCCTCTGCTGTGTGGACATAAAGTGCAGTATAGTTTTGCCTTAGTTTTAGTACAGACTGAACCATGACTGGCAGCAGTCACACGACCTTCGTTTTAGCACCTGCGTCGTGTTAGCTCAAGTTCTTGTTTGCCAGCGCTTGTTTATTCTTTTTATTTTGAGCTTTTGTCTATTGGCTTCACTATTTGTAATTGTGTCAAATCTAGGCAGCCAACTTGTGCTTTTACCTGAGCACTAGTTCTGTCTGCCCTTGGAGGCTTGTTAGGAAGGAAATGCAGTTATGTTTTTATGGTGACTAGTAGTTCTTCCTTATTGTAAGTGGCTTTGGACAAACACGTCTGCTAAATGAAGGTCAGTTAATGTAACATTGTGCCTCGAGCTAAAGAGGGGGATGGGAGAGCCCAGACCGTTCATAGGTAAACTGTTAAACCCTGGTGGTCCTCCAGTCTCCTGTTTACCAAAGGTGTGTCTTTGTGTGTAACTATCGGCCTGTTCATAAACACATAAAACCAATCAATTACATATTCATTACATTTATATTTGGTTATTTAGCTATTGTACAGAAGATTGTAAGTGCGGTATGTCTAAACAACAACAACTGGGCATCTGTGTCTGTAGGAATCGAAACAGTCCTACACCATAGATGTTGTTCAGTGATAACCTGAGGTTAGCATTTACCATCATGCATGTGTAGGTATGGCGTCTAGGTATGGAGGAATCTACAAATATATTTGAAACGGGTAATCTATACCCGTTAACCAGCAACTACTAATGCCAAGGTCTTTTTAGGGTTTAGTAGTTTATGAAGTTACATTCATTTGTATAATGATGGACTCCCAAGTGGATCTCCCAGTGTGTTTTAACCTAACCTGAATGAGCTATTTGCCTAGCCTATTAGTCCCCTAGTGTGTACAGTGTAGGTAACCGGTGCTTGCTAAGCCTGGTGGTGTCACACCCATTGTTGTATTATGCAGATTTAAGTTTGAATACGGTTATTTTGTGTAACTGTGTTGAATATTCGATCTGTTGATGTATATACAATTCTTTGTTTAACTTAACGTGCACAATCATAGTAATCAAAGTAATATTCTGATAGTCAAGCAAATGAGTAGTGTTAGAATTCTGTTATCAACATCATCACAATTGACCACACACACAAGTGTGTTTTCTCTGATGAAAAGTAACAGCTTAATGGTGTGGGAGCTAAGAGAGACCTCATAACATTTTGAAAAATTAAGTAAATACCGCAGTCACCTTAGGAACTTGACCAACCTTAACTACAAATGACCGTTGCTGTACGCTGAAACATCCACCATTATACAAACAGGGGTTTCTCCGCATCACAGGCAGATGAAATATGATGGAATCTCTCTGTGATGCTCCTCTGTGGCCCATCTTTCCTTGCCCTTCCCTGATTGCACTCCTTGGAAGCACATGGTGAAAAATGCCTTGGTCAGTGGGAGTCTGGGTGTGAGGAGAAGGGTGGGCCAGGAGAAGGTGTGACTTTGTTCTTTACTTTGTACTTTGTGTGTGAGATCATAGATCACTTCCATGTTTTTGATTTCCCCAATGCTGGCCCTGCTTTCTTCAAGCTGTTCTCTACGACTAGCAGAATGAGCTTGGGCAGATGTAAGTGTGGGATGGGAAAAATGGATATTATTCTTGGGAGATGGCAGGCATCACATGATATATTAAAAAAATGCTGCCCGCGAAAGGAAAGGGCTTTTTAGAATGAAGTGTTTTCTTTTGTCCGAATGTTTTGTTGGTTTTAAACAAAACAGGATGCCCTGTTAATTAACTGTTACATACAATTACATATATAATTGAAAAAAGTCTGCACTGCCAGTGCTTGCCAATTTTCTTTAATGGCAAACCAAATGACAAAGAAAATATATAATTTAGCTGTTTTTATATTATGTGCAACAGCAAACAAATATCTATTCTCAGTAGACTTGTGATGACTACATAAGCTGTGCAGCTAGAAAACTGACTGCGCTGTTACAACATGATCACAAGCATGACCCATCTCGATTGGTAAACTGAGTTGAGCCATGTTTATTCTGTATTTTCTTTAAATTAAACAAAGGCTATCTGCCATCATTTGTCACCCGTTATCCAAAATCACATTCACTTCATAAGCAATCCATTTAAAGATGAAAGCCACATATGGGGCTGTACTATATGGGATCATTTTTTAAATCAACCACCATGTAGTGGCCAGGTCCCCTGCAACGACCCCCTCCACACAGAGCTTCAACATGTCCTGTAGTGTGCGTGGATAAGGCAGATGGTGGAGGAGAGAGAGTCTTCACCGCCAACCCTCCAACTGGAACCGCAAGCCTTGACAGAAGAGCTCTGGTTGAAATCCTACATTGCCATAGCTCATACCACTCATACCAATGCCTTTCTATTCCCTGCCTTTCAAAAATAGGAAGTGGTGTCAGCAGCTAAGACCCTCCGCCTGTCCTCGACCCACCCCACGGTGCAAAGCACAACGTTTTGTTTACAGTGTAACCAAACGGGACAAAGAAAAATCTGCATCAACTCCAAACATAAAACACAATCTATGCAAATTCCAGTTGTTAATTAGCTTGAATGTGCCAAATTCTTGCTCCATGGTACCACATTGAGCCAGTCAGAAACGGTAGCCTACACCCACGTTTCTATCCGTTTTAGTCTTTGGTTACTCTTAACAGTCATTTCATGAATTGAATGACCGTCTGAAAGGGGCTGTCCGTGTCTGGTGCTAATAGAACTTGAATTGACTAATGCTCAGCAGCTGATATCAATGTATGCATGCTTGCTTGATTAGACTCGTAATGGATTCTACCTTGTTTGCTTTCTCAGCACTGGGAGGGAGGGGGGGTGTTTCCTCTCTGGAAACAGGAAGTTGAACAGGGCAGTAGCAGTGTAGGGAGGCCTGTTAAACGGTCAAGGTAGTAAGGGACGGGGTAACACAACAGGACATGGATGCTGACTCAGAATTTTTCTTGCAATGTCACCAAACTTTGCAAAGGAATGTGACGTGGCAAGTGCACAGTATCTGGCATTAGTGGAGTAGGGAACAGAGTATACTTGTGCATCTAATGCGTCTACAACATTGACTTATTAGAAATTCATTTTGTTTAAAGTATCATAAAAGAGTGTTTCTTTGAGTAAACACTTGAGTCAGTAAATGTATATCAATTAAAAGTGATATTTTGGCTCTGCCTTTGATGACCAGCTCCTCTTAATGTATTTTCTTCATGTATTTGATGTTCACAGGTGTTCGCCATATTTGCGTTTGCCACGGCAGGTGGCTACATGGGGAGCTCCCACTTTACCATCCAATGTCCCGCAGTAGCACCGGCGACAGCAGCACCCCCACAGACGGTCACAGCCATGTTTGGCTACCCTTTCAGGTAGCTACAGGGCCCCTCGAAAAGCCTGATGATGTTTTGATATGGTCTCTGCATTTCCTCTAGCTTCTGGTTTCACAAGGTGTGTGTGTGTGTGTGTGTTAAACATAGGTATTGAAGGTTAGTAGTTTGTCTTGGTAGGCCAGAACACCTTCAGCATGGATGACTGGACAATCTATAAGCCAGCTAATCTCATACTAAACATGGTTAAATAGGCCTGTGTAACCCTCGTATTCCAACTAAAGTTTCACATTATTATATGTACTTTTATTCATTTAAGTCTAGCAATTTCTTCCCAGGAAATCCACATGCTATCTACATAGCTTCACATTTTTTAAACAACATATATAATAGATATTCTGAAGTGTAAGTGCCACAGTCGATGCTATGGAAGCATTTGTTTAGTTTTAGTGGGTAAGACACAACATAGACAATATGCTTACCACACGGGATGTCTGGTACTTCCTGTGTGCCATAGTGCATTAGGCCAGTTTGGACAGTATTCAATGATTCTTTGAAAAGGATTTCTGCTAAGAATTTCT
Organism: Muraenolepis orangiensis; assembly: GCA_027704905.1. NCBI lineage: Eukaryota > Metazoa > Chordata > Actinopteri > Gadiformes > Muraenolepididae > Muraenolepis > Muraenolepis orangiensis. Next base: position 32,356,510 of record CM051002.1, on the reverse strand, counting down.
TGCAAGAATAGAAAGTCATTTTTAACTGTTACTCAGCACAATGATATATGTAGGGTGGTTAAAAGACTTGATAATGTGTTGATAATGATGGCCAAAATGTACTATCCTCTATATGACCCAAAGACTAGTTTATTTATGCTTTTCACTTTGTTCTTTTGCATCCTTGGGAAACCAAAGTAAGTACATCCTGGTGAGTAACTTGAGGCCCTCCTGCGGTCTCCTCCATCATGTGAGGGAGCAACTCATAAGGACTATGACAGGGATGTACCAATGAGGTGTCACTGCTGATACTGGGTGGGGTGTATTGACATCCAAACCCATCCAATTAATTTATTTTTACTGAATTCTAGAGGCCTAAGAGCATGCTTATTAACATATTCCGTATTTCCCATTCTATATGCACGATTGCCATAATGGTAGAAGTTGCTTTTCTTTCATAAGTGACCTGCATGGCTCTTAGTAGTAGTAGTAGGGCTGGGCGATATGGACCAAAAATCATATCCCGGTATTTTTAGGCTGCATTGCGATATACGATATATATCGGTATTTTTTTTATATTATTCGACTAATTTTTAATTTTTAAGTCAATGCCACATGTATGATGTCACAAGCACTTTTATTTCTCATATTCACAAGAATAACAGGCATTCCCTTTTTGAAAATATACAGCTGCACACTACATATTAACATGTAAATGAAAAGGTACATTGAAATAATCAAACTCCATCAAATAAATAGCCTATATTAAATACATAGGCATACCTCTGCTCCTACAGAGCTGTGCAAATGACACAATCGCCTTTGTTATATCGCGCCACTTGGAACTTTTCTTTTCACAAGGCACAACACTGCTAAATGAAGCTTGTAACGAGGCTTGTTTCGGAGTGTAGGGCACAGAAAACGTCGCTTTGTTCCTCATCTGAAATCCGAAATATCTCCAAATTATACAACCGTTGTTTTTCTTGAAACTATCCCTTCCACATTACCGACCGGCGCTATGTCCTTCTCCATGTTGCTGGAGGCTGGGGGGCCGGCCTGAGTGTATGAGCAGAGAGAGAACAGAGCAGAGCGAGAACAGAGCAGAGAGAGAACAGAGCAGAGAGAGAACAGAGCAGAGAGAGAACAGCGCAGAGAGACAACTGCCTACGTTATATGGACTCGGAGATGCGAAGGGACAAACCGGCTTTAATGCAACAAAACGGTCATAACTTCAGAGACATGGCGGTATGGTCCCATCTACATATCGCCTTATGAAATATACCGGTATAACTCATAATACCCATATACCGCCCAGCCCTAAGTAGTAGTATAGTATCTTAGTTGGGGATAGTGTAGATGCCCTATTGTAGCCTGCTATAGGGCCAATGGGGATCAAGCCCATTGGATCTAATCTAATCCCTGCTCACCATGTCTATTAAAGTAAACTAAAACAACCATCTTCCTTCTCTCACCAGGTTGGGAGCCTGGGAATATACTATTCCGTTGTGCAATGGCACTCAGACCGTGTTCCTCCAGGGTGACTTCTCCTCCTCTGCCGAGTTCTTCGTGACTGTGGGCGTGTTCGCCTTCCTCTACTGCACCGCCACGCTGGTCCTCTACCTGGGATACCAGAACGCCTATCGAGAGACCAGTCGTGGACCCCTCGTTGTGAGTGCCCCCTACAACTACTAGTAGTAGATGAAGGATAGGTTGACTTAACATTTGGAATGGGTTTGTACAACTGCATATTCACTGGTAGGAGATGGAGGATAGGTTGCCTTGGGTTTGATTCTCCGCTATTCTCAATTTCATTGCTTAACGCATTTTTCTTTTAAATAGTAACTTGAGATTAAATCCTTATGATTCCTTATATTTGGATAATTATGTATATTAGCAGTTTGTTATTCTTAACAAACCATATTTGTTATCTTTGAGTAGAACCTTTCCTTGATAGATTAATTAATTGATGAACACATCCCGTTTGACTCATTGGACAACACGTTTCTGAAAGGTTTTCCTAGTTTAACTTTGTAGGCGTGTGAGAGGCGGGAGGCTTCGTGTTGGAACTCTAAAGAAAGTGTATTGTGTATTCACTCTTCTCAGGATCTGCTTTTGACCGGAGTGTTTGCCTTCCTTTGGCTGGTGTCTTCATCAGCCTGGGGCAAGGGACTCACAGACATCAAGTATGCCACCGACCCGAACTTCCTGAAGGAGCAATGCAAGGAGATATGTTCCCCTGGGGATGCCCCATACATGGGGCGTCTTAATGCCTCTGTGGTATGTACCATTAAACATCTACACTCGATGCACACCTGTACACCTGCGGCCACAAACGTTCACATGTATTCAATTAGCAGACACAGGGTTCCTAAGCCCATGGACTGTGTAGACTGTACGGATTTGGCCAGGTGGTTTCACCATCAGGATACCAGGGACCACGCCCTGCAGTAGGTCAAATAATGTCGTTGACCGTGGAATGATAATGGGTGACAGACGTCTTGGTTCACACACTGTTCTCTACAGTGTACCTGACAACAAAAAAATCTTTTAAAAATTGTATGACACTGACAGGCGGTAGGCAGTGGGCAGTGGGGGCATAATTGAGTGTTAACGGCAGTCCCTGGACTCGGGCTGCCCTGTGTCAGCGGTTCAGGCTAGCGTGGATGGCCTCCTTTATGCCAAATGAGCATGGCTTTAATTCCATGTGACCGTCTGCATCACATGATGGCCACAGTCTACATGGTTTCCAGGGGCAACTTCCAGCAGTAGCAGCTCACAAAGAACAGGGTTTTGTAAACAGGACGGTCCACTTGTGATGGAAACATTGTTGTGAGGTTGTGTTGCTCTTGCATAATAACTTTCAATGATTTGGTTCTCAGTGATGACTGCAGAACCTGAAAAGTTCTAGTTAACTTCTGTATTTTGCTCTGTATATGTTAAATAGTTTAGTTAACTAATAGTTAACTGTGTTTGTGACTTTGTTTAAATAATACATGACTGAGTAAGAGTCATTTGACTCATTGAGTTGGTCTGTCATGTAACATGAAAATCAAAGGTATTTGCCATAATTTTATAAAATTGTCCTGGAATTGATCCAAAATGCAACAAAATCCCAATGTTGTACCCTTGTGGCCATTTCTTGCTAATGTTTGGCTTGGAGCTCCTTTGTCAGTAGTGCCTCCACTTAAGGAACCCTCACAGCAAAACCAAAGCTGTTTCACAGAATTGACTTGATGTCCACAGCTACAGGTTTTTGTGAAAGATGAGGAAAGGGTTCTCTCACAAAGATGTTTAAACATGTCTTTGGTGCATTAGGAGAGTTAGAAATATATTCACTATAATAAAGTGTGTGTGTGCGCGTGCATTTTAAGAGAGATTAACTTGCCCTTCAAGTTTAACGGGCAGTTTTTTTTATATTTGGACATGCTCTAACTTGATTGGCTATTTGAATGATGAGTCAAACCTGATTGGTTGCAGACGGTGCATGTTTTGGTAAAGCATATTCATCCCCCTCCTGGTGCCCTTGAATGCCACCATATTATGACGGATAATCCACATGTGCTTCATTAACTACTCGACAGCAACAACAAAAAACCTACTTGGATTATGAATGATTGCTTATTGATGACGATTTTATTTTTTCTCTTTCCATGTTTCAGATTCTGGGCTTTTTGAACCTGATTCTGTGGGCAGGTAACTGCTGGTTCATCTACAAAGAGACGCACTTCCACAAGGGCCCCAACCCGCCGGCGACCATGCAGGAGGGAGGACTGCCCGGGCCTTAAAGCCATCACTCAGTGGTGTTCAAACACAACCCTTCATCCAGGGCTAAATATGCTTTGAGCCTAAACCCTTGTCCTTAAACATACTAAAACTACAAAACAATCGGTCGCCCACACTTGTTCTTGATTTGCACACAATTTAATCCCAGTAACCCAATGAACGAACCAGCCCCGTTTGGTTTTATTTTTCACAATATGAATATTGTTATTAACTCGATGATCTGACTTAACTCAACAATTCAAGTGCCTTAAATTGAAACCACCATTAACTATCTCTACTAACTACATGCTTTTACACAATATAAAATGTAGGACTTTGGCCATATATTGTTGCCGGCCCTCTATGGAAATGGCTCATTGATGAATGCCAAATTAGTTGGAAATGAATTTGGAAACATGCAAGATGTTCTTCTAAAGGAGCATTAGAGTAGCTAGAGAGAGGGTCGCTATGACCTCATTTAGCTTTGGGTATCCAGCCACAAATATGAAGAATATCCACCTTGATTTGCCTTAAATCTCTTTAAGCTCTGACTGAATTTGACTTAATATCCAAAATAATTTTAAGTCAAATTCAGAGTCGGAGCTTTGAGGCTACAATGTGCAGAAACCATCTGTGAATTGTACTCCTTACAAAACAAGAGTTATTTTCTTCTTGTCATACAATGTACAATCTCCCGTGCTAAGGCTAAAAATGTGTTTGTAGAATATTGGTGCCTAATTAAGCTCATATTATGCTTAAAAAAACAAACACTAAGACTGAGGTTTCTGTTGAACATCTGCCGTTAAATCAACACGGAGCAGAGGAGTACAGCTTCCGTGTTTCCTTCATACCTGTTGCTCACAACCTCTCACCTTTCCAAACGCTCTATAAGGGTCCTCGGACAGAGACCTATAACACTAACTAATACAAAGTCCATTTTTTTTTATATATTTTGATGGGATTACAACTAGGTGTTGGTGTCATTATTTATATGGATTTGTTTTAGTAATTTTTTTGACGTTGGGTCTGTTTTCCTCATGTGAAGCATTACGCAGCTTCTTTCTGTTTTGTTTTTTTGGACTGATGTATTTTCTATATTGCAGTCAAATTGTGCTGTAGATTTTCGTCACACCACTGTGTAGCTTGTAGGGCTCATAGTGTTTGTATGAGTCACGTCGTTGGTGACAAAGTGTGTGGGTGTTGCTATGAATTAATCCTGCTGTATAACGCTAGAGGGCCTAGCTCATTTCCCTTACAGGGCCTCGTTTAACCACCACGGTCCACAAGTAGGCTCACAAATAATCAGTTGTCTCCAGTTGTGGAAAAGTGTTTGCTGTTTGCTTTGTACTACATATGTTCTAAAATTATTTAAATTAAGCACTGTGCTTGTTTAAACACCGAGATTGTTCAGAATTGGTGCCTGTGATAAATGAGTGCCTATTTATGCAAATGAGTGCCTTGTATGAAGCTCTTTTATTTAACAGTATGTGCCTCTTGATTTGAAAACAAAAATTACAATTTAATTAAACTTGCTGTTTTGTCCTTGCTATACAGTTAAAAATCAAAAAATTCAAATTGGCTCAATATTAAAAGAAAAATTGTTCCTTTGATTTTATGACTTGGTTTTGCAAACAAAGAACAGTGAACTGTATGTACTGACTTGTTTAAAAAAATAAATACATGTTTGAGCTCCATCCGGTGTGCTTTGACTCCTTGACTTGAGGCAGGTAGTTAAAGGGGGTGTTTGACTGGTCTTGACACACGGGGCAAGGTAGTTTATAGTCGGTTTGACCCCTTGTCTAGACTTCAGGCACAGTATTTGTATAGATTCGATTAGATTCAAATGTATTGTCATTGCACAGCACAAGTACAGTACAGTGAAAATTATTTAGCGTCTAACCAGAGTGCAAATGTTGCAGTAAAGTGCATGGTAATATATCATTTACAGTTTACAGTTGCTAAAAGACTATGTATAAAAACTGTTATAAGATTACTTATAGTGTATGTGTGGGATATGAGCACAATAATAGGTACATACTGTATATATATATACAGGTAAGTATAAGTATTTAACAGGTAGTGAGCAGGGGTATGCAATTATGAAAAGCAGGATACATATATATAAATGTATATACAGCAGGTAGTGAGCAGAGATATGCAGTTGAATCAACAGTTTAAGATTCAAATATATACGGCAGGCACAGTAAAAATGTACACATTTACAGATATGTTATCAATAAATCTGTAAACTATAGGTAGAGGTAGGTAGTTGTGATACAGTGCAAGGCAGTCAAAGACATTGATGGTGATGTATTATTATTATAGGATATATTGAGCAGAGGTGTGGGGCAGGGGGGGGCGGCAACAGGAGAAGGCCAGCAGGGGTTGGGCAGCAGGGGGGGGGGCTGTCTCCGTGGTGCAGAGTTCAGAGAGATGACCGCTGAGGGGAAGAAGCTCTTCCTAAGCCTGCTTGACTTGGAACAGAGGGTTCTGTAGCGCCTCCCGGAGGGGAGGAGGGCAAACAGTCCATGGTTGGAGTGAGAGGGGTCATCCACTATTTTTTGTGCCTTCCGTTACGTTTCCTTACGTTTGTAGTGGGTAGTGTTTGTTGCAGGGAGGGGTAATCCAACCATGCGTTGGTTGGTTTTCACCACCCTCTGCAGCGCTTTCCGGTCAGAAACAGTGCAGTTGCCGTACCACACTGTGATGCAGTTGGTGAGTATGCTTTCAATAGCACACCGGTAAAAGTTCACCAGAATCTGAGGTGACAGGTGGGCTTTCCTCAGTCTCCTCTGGAAGAAGAGATGCTGGTGAGCCTTCTTTACCAGTGGGGCAGTATTGAGGGACCAGGAGAGATCTTCGGAGATGTGGACCCCCAGGAATTTGTATAGGGTGTTTGACTCCTTGTCTTGACTCATGGGGCAGGGTAGTTTGATCGGGTGTTTGACTCCTTGTCTTGACTTATGAGGCTGGGTACTTTCTGGACTCATTACAGTTAATGCACTGTACTGCACTGTATTCATGATGCACTGGCACTTTAAATGCTTTTAAAATCTTTGCACAATTCAAAACATGTAAATATCATCCGTCACTATATTGTTATTTTTATGTTCGTTTTTATTGTATATAGTATTTTTTATAGAATGGTTATGGTTTTAAAAAATCATACTGCGGGAGGGAATGGGGAGTAAGCATTCCATTGTACTTGTTGCAAATGGCCAATAAAACATCTTGTATCTTGTATGGGGCAAGGTAGTTGTAATAGTTGTTTGACTCCTTGTCTTGACTTGAGGCAGGGTAGTTGTATAGGGCGTTTGACTCCTTGTCTTGACTTGAGGCAGGGTAGGTTTACAGGGTGTTTGACTCCTTGTCTTGACTTGAGGCAGGGTCGTTTTATAGGGTGTTTGACTCCTTGTCTTGACTTGAGGCAGGGTAGGTTTACAGGGTGTTTGACTCCTTGTCTTGACTTGAGGCAGGGTAGGTTTACAGGGTGTTTGACTCCTTGTCTTGACTTGAGGCAGGGTAGGTTTACAGGGTGTTTGACTCCTTGTCTTGACTTGAGGCAGGGTCGTTTTATAGGGTGTTTGACTCCTTGTCTTGACTTGAGGCAGGGTCGTTTTATAGGGTTTTTGACTCCTTGTCTTGACTTGAGGCCAGGTAGTTTTATAGGGTGTTTGACTCCCAGCTAGTTGTAGGCATCCCTGGGCAAGATGCCTTACCCCTACCTGCCCATTAATGACTTATGTACATATCTAAAATATTTGTCACTGAATAAGAGCTTAACTACATAACTATTAGAAAACATTACAAATAACCTATGTCACCCAATTTGCTTTACAGATTATTCTGAATGTAATTCCCCTGTTTTGACACCAGGAGGCATCATTTTATTTCAGATATTCAAATTCAAATATCACCCTTGCCACCCCCACCAGTGCATTTTGTTTAGGTTATTTCATTTGTTTAATAAACATATGGTGACAGGCTTGGCTCTTACATACATATGTCAAATCAATTGTAAACTCCTATACGACAAACACTTACACAATACTAACATCATGTCATACAAAGCAAGGCTAGATCTTAATAGTCTGAGATATACTCAAATTATTTCATTCTGAAAGTAGGCCTAACTATCTTCCAGTGGATAGAGGTGTTATGTCCTGATAATAATACACACTGTGTATGTGTGAACGACACCCCCTCACACATCATAGTGTCTGAGACGTCTTGCTTATTGGTTTTTCCCTCCAGCTTTGACATTAATCTTTAGGACTCAAGCCCTTTAAGAAGAGGATTAACCAATGGGTGCCCTGCCCTCACATGCATATTCTGCTATTCCGGGGCAGCATTAGCTCAGTCTGTTGGGACTTGGGGCTTGGGAACCGAAAGGTTGCTGGTTCAAGTCCCCGACAGACTAAGGATGGAGGGAAAACTGGTACTTGGGTAAAAAGGTTCACCACCTGGGCCCTGCCGAGATGCCCTTGAGCAAGGCACCAGAGCCCTACACTGCTCCTAATACTAGGATGGGTTAAATGCAGAGAAACACATTTCACTGTGTTTACAAGATACAAGATATTTTATTGGCCATACGTGTTGAATGTACGTTTTTTTTTTTACAAAAATCTTTAAAAGCATTTAAAGTGCCAGTAGTGCAGCAGCATCATGAATACAGTGCAGTAACTGTGATGAGTCCAGAAAGTCCAGCAAAGTATGATAGTGTAATGTTAATGACATGAAAATGACATATGAAAGTGAAAGTGGCAGCACTCCTAGCAGTTCAGTAGGCGCATTGCCTGTGGATAAAAACTATCCTTAAACCTGGAAGTACTTGTAAACCTGGCAGTGCGTGTATGTACATGTAGTACATCTATGTAACCAATAAAGAGGATTCAATCCTCCACATTTAGATTTAGATTCCATCATTCTGGCCCAAATATGGGTGGCCATGCAGAGCGCAGATCTTATCTGAAAGTATTTGTAATTATTATTCTTCCTTTTAATTGCACCAACCCTTTTTCCAAAGTCTAGAAGGAAGCCCCTCTATGGACACTTCTCACTAGCCAGTACAACTAGAAAGTGGTTTTGTTTGTTTTTGCCTTTATTGAGCGTTGAACAAGTACAACAAAATGGTGTAGCAATCCTCACCGTCACTCTCTATCTACACACAACACCAATTGAAACATGTAAATGATTTGACAAATAAATAAATAAACAGGTTAAACAATGGCCCTTTGTACAGAAGTGCAAATAAGAAATGTATATACATGCAAAGGTGCAGTGGGATGTGTACCTGTCAACTGGTATTGTGTTATTGATGCAATACAGTATGGTAGTTACACAGAACAGTGTTTGAGGGGTGTTCTCTTATGGTTCTAGAAACTGTTCTTCAGCCTTCTTAAATGTGGGTATTTAGAGCGTGCTCCATTCATCCACTGGCTGTTGACACGTGTGTCTGAATCAGAACCTGAGGAACATGAGGGCTTCAAAACTCTCAAAGCTTTGAGGTGGACAGCCGGTGCGCGGGGGAGGCTCGTGCGCGCGCACGCACGCAGGAACTTCCTCTCCCGACGGGAACGCGACTTATGACGTAAGCCGCTTGGTGCCGCGCACTGATGATGGCGGTGCGTGAACGCGCAGTGAAAGTAATGGCTGCTCTGGAGCGGCGGGTGCCGAGCCTCGATGACTTCGTGGGCCAGAGCTGGAGCGCCTGGGCCGAGAAGGCCGGGGTGACGGCGTCGGACGGTAAGGAAGCTCCTATTGATCAGTATCGGCCGATATGGGGACGGTTGATCGACCTGTGGGTGTTTATTGTCGGGGAAACGTCGGGCAGCACTGACCGTGCTACCCAAACAAAGACCCTGCCGGGTCCTAGCGCCGGGCGGGTCACAGGTCTCCCTCAGGTCCGCTGAAACACTCACAAACAGTCACATTTCATCACCATGTTACACATGAATGCACTCACATCATTTATACCGAGCCGCAGGGGACGCTCAGCGTGTTTAATGTCAATAAAACATGCTCAGCATCAGTGGCTCCAGAGAGGGAACATCAGCTCCTGTGGGGGGGACAACTTCTTACACGGTGGCTAGCTCCAGTAAACTAGCCGTAAGCACCGAGCTAACGTGCTAATACCGCTAGCAGCAGTAGGAAACAGACACCAGGGAGTAGGAGGAGGATACAGAGACCTGGGCGGAGGAGGTAGAGGATACAGAGACCTGGTTAGAGGAGGAGGTGAAGGATACAGACACCAGGGAGTATGAGGAGGAGGATACAGACACCTGGGAGTAGAAGGGGTGGAGGAGGTGGAGGATACAGACACCTGGGCGGAGGAGGTGGAGGGTACAGACACCTGGGCGGAGGAGGTGGAGGGTACAGACACTTGGGCGGAGGAGAAGGGGGTGGAGGATACAGACATCTGGGCGGAGGAGAAGGGGGTGGAGGATACAGACATCTGGGCGGAGGTGGAGGATACAGACACCTGGGAGGAGGTGGAGGATACAGACATCTGGGCGGAGGTGGAGGATACAGACACCTGGGCGGAGGTGGAGGTGGAGGATACAGACACCTGGGCGGAGGAGGAGGTGGAGGATACAGACACCTGGGCGGAGGAGGAGGTGGAGGATACAGACACCTGGGCAGAGTAGGAGGTGGAGGATACAGACACCTGGGCGGAGGAGGAGGGGGTGGAGGATACAGACACCTGGGCGGAGGTGGAGGATACAGACACCTGGGCGGAGGTGGAGGATACAGACACCTGGGCGGAGGAGGAGGTGGAGGATACAGACACCTGGGCGGAGTAGGAGGTGGAGGGTACAGACACCTAGGTGGAGGGTACAGACACCTGGGCGGAGGTGGAGGGTACAGACACCTGGGCGGAGGAGAAGGATACGGACACCAGGGAGTAGAAGGGGGTGGAGGAGGTAGAGGATACAGACACCTGGGCAGAGGAGGTAGAGGATACAGACACCTGGGCGGAGGAGGTGGAGGATACAGACACCTGGGCGGAGGAGGTAGAGGATACAGATACCTGGGCGGAGGATGAGGAGGTAGAGGATACAGACACCTGGGCGGAGGATACAGACACCTGGGCGGAGGAGGTGGAGGATACAGACACCTGGGCGGAGGAGGTGGAGGATACAGACACCTGGGCGGAGGAGGTAGAGGATACAGATACCTGGGCGGAGGATGAGGAGGTAGAGGATACAGACACCTGGGCGGAGGATACAGACACCTGGGCGGAGGAGATGGAGGATACAGACACCTGGGCGGAGGATGAGGAGGTAGAGGATACAGACACCTGGGCGGAGGAGGAGGTGGAGGATAGAGAGACCTGGGCGGAGGAGGAGGTGGAGGATAGAGAGATCTAGGCAGAGGAGGAGGATAGAGAGACCTGGTCGGAGAAGAAGGTGAAGGATACAGAGACCTGGTCGGAGAAGAAGGTGAAGGATACAGACACCTGGGCGGAGGAGATGGAGGATACAGACACCTGGGCGGAGGAGGTAGAGGATACAGACACCTGGGCGGAGGAGATGGAGGATACAGACACCTGGGCGGAGGATGAGGAGGTAGAGGATACAGACACCTGGGCGGAGGAGGAGGTGGAGGATAGAGAGACCTGGGCGGAGGTGGAGGATAGAGAGACCTGGGCAGAGGAGGAGGTGGAGGATAGAGAGATCTAGGCAGAGGAGGAGGATAGAGAGACCTGGTCGGTGAAGGATACAGAGACCTGGTCGGAGAAGAAGGTGAAGGATACAGAGACCTGGGAGGAGGATACAGACACCTGGGCGGAGGTGGACATCCAAGCACAGCCTCTGCTATCGTGGCTCCTTACTTTGCTCCTTTCATCTGGTGGTTCCATCTGATCGTTGACAGCACCTCCACCCACAACTGGTTCGTCCTACCCCGCCCAGATGGTTTGTGTGCTTTATCATTGTCCGGCCTCCCTCCAAGTGCCACTCCGTCCTAAACCATTGCAACTGATCCCCAACCAATAATGTGGAAACATGGCAATGTAACCCCCAGGGGTTGGTTTGTATTGGTTTGATGCACAGCTGTAATTCAAACCTCCCTCAAGCTGTTCAGGGGAGCTCTACTAGTTGGCATCTTTCGTTCTTTCTTTGGTGACGTCTCCGATGTTCAAGGTGTTGCCAATAGCTTTGACCTGTGTCCCCCTTTGCTTGATGTATTTGATATTAGGATTCCCATCAACCAGAGGGTGCCACGGTCTATAGATGTCCTGTTATATCTGTGATCTGTATTCCAGGGGCTGATGTGGAAGAATGTGGCAAGAATGGCCAAAAGACGGCGGAGGCCATGTCGCTCAGCAAGGAGGGTAAGTCATGTTGAAAAAGCTTTCTTCTTTCTTGTGTAGTTTGTCTAAAGACAAAACAAGCTGTTGTTTGGTTGCTGTGTGTTGTTACAGTGTACCATGCTGTTTGTGATGTGTTTGCTGGGGAGACGGAAACTGGGGCTAGGAGAAGGCTCTATATAAAGGGGCTGCCAAGCTTTAAACCCCCTGTGTGGCAGACGACAGACAGACAGACAGATTGATGCTCTACCCTGCACCTTGGTAGTGCCCCGGTCCCCGAAACATTTGGGCACTGCCGAAGTGCCCTTGAGCAAGGCACCAGACCCCTACACTGCTCCCCGGGCTCTGTATATATAAAACAGCTGCCCTCTGCTACTAGGATGGGTTAAATGCAGAGAAACTAATTTCACTGTGTGTGTGTGTGTATGTGACCAATAAAAAGGATTCAAATCCTCCAGATTTAGATTTAGTTTAGTGTGGTAATGGTGTGTACAGGTACGCCCCAAGCAGGTACTTTACACGCTGTTTGTTGCACTGAGGAGCCAATCCTACGCTGTCCTTTTGGATGTTTGTCGACTGAGTTGACATTTTCACAGCCATGGTGTCAGTAAAACGCTGTGTGTTTCACCATGTACTGTAAACCATATGGTAAAGCACCGCACTATGAGCTGAAAATTCTGTATGAAAGGTGCTATGCGTCATGTCGATATTTTGGTGTTGTCCAGACATGTCCATCTTCGGCCACTACCCGGGCCAGGACGACTTCTACCTGGTGGTGTGCAGCCACTGCTCCCAGGTGGTGAAGCCCCAGGCCTTCCAGAAGCACTGCGAGCGCCGCCACGGCCCCCTGGCCAAGGTCTACCCGCGGCTGCGCTCCCCGGCCCCGGCTCCGCTGCCCCAGCAGAGGCCCCGCCATGGCCACGCCCACTCCCCGTCACACGCCCCCAGCGCCCAGGCCGCCTCTTCATGGGAGGCCCGGGCCGGCCCGGGACTGGGGCCACCACCGCCGCCGCCGCCATCATCACGGGCAGCCCCACCCTCTCCCTCCACGCCGCCCCAGTACAGACACTCCAAGAGCTCCAAGGAAGGAGTACGGTAAGACTGACCTTGTGACCCTGCGTACGGCTACATCGGTTATATGGCTAGCTGGAGGTTAGGGGGGGGGGGGCTAGACCATAGATTATGGTGTTTGATTCCAAAGTCGAATGAGTTCTGGGTCTGAACCCCGATGTCCTCCTCTACCTACTCATAACATGTCTTGGGTAATTAGACTGACGTCTCTTTTGATACATGTTTCGGCCAATAAGAGTGTGTACAGGGATCTTTATGAACTATACTGTAATTTGTCAGGAAGCTTTTTGTGTTCCAGGTCCATTGATGTATTGCTCTATACAATCATTTGATCTGTTTCTCCAGACACTCTCCCCAGGAGAAGTCGTCACATGGCAGCGGTCGCGTGGAGTCGCCGGCGTTCAAGTCTCCCCCGCCCCTTGACCCCCCGCTGAGCTCTCCGCCGCTGTCCCTTCGAGACCCCCCCTGGCCTCACGGGGGCAGCACCCCCCCGCCGGGGCGCCTGTCCCCGCCCTCCAGCCAGAAGAAGGACCCAGGGATGGCCCCGGGGGCAGCGGCTGGGCTGGCTTCGCACCGTGTCCCCAGACCTTACAACAAGGTGGCCTCCAGTAAGTGTCATATCCAGTTAGCAGTGGGTGGAGAAGGCCGTTGCTGGTTCTTCAAGTTGGAAAAGGCAATCGCACTAAATGTCTGGGGCTATTTCTATTTGTACGATAACTTGAATATGAAATATAAATATTATAGTATTTTCACCTGTATTATTTACTTGGTTTGTGTATAAGAAGGCAATGCATGCCTCCAACAATATGCATGATATAGTCTGGAGCTTTGTTACTGTGTTTCATTGATAGTTAAGAGCATCTTGGATACTTAATACTTACTTAAATTCTACCAAAATGAAGCATAAATGTTGAGCACTAAAAGGATTACAGAAGTCGTCTGTCCATGATATTGATTGGTCGTTTTGATGTTGTCGTTTGGCAGATTGGTGTCTGCAACGAACCCCAACAGGTACTCCCAGCACCTCTCCATAACACACATAGGCTCCGCTTCGGCCCTTAAATCACTGTGTGTGTCTGTGCGTTTGCGTGTGTGTGTGTGTGTGTGTGTCCCTCTAGGGAGGGAGTGCAACCTGGACAAGCACTGTGGTGTTCTGGACCCGGACAGAAAGAAAGTCTGCACGCGTCTCCTGACCTGCAACGTAAGACATGCACCTGTGTGTGTGTGTGTGTGTGTGTGTGTGTGTGTGTGTGTGTGTGTGTGTGTGTGCCGTTATCAGGGCGGGGAATGACACCCCTTTAGATATAACCCAAACTAGCCATGTTATTTTCTTTGGGCGGCGGGTGTTGCAGTTGATTCTTCCTAAAATGAAATACTTTATTGTTATTCGAATTCCGTGGCAAAACTACAATTAATCCAAAACAACCAAACCAAATGTAGACGCAACATTTGTCGATATTGTATACAAGACATTTTTACTTGTGACCTTGTGACAGAGTAGTGTCATGCTCCACATCACGGACCGACCTCTGCAGAGGAAGGCCTTGGTAAACACAAGACCAATCCTGTTACAGCAGGCCGCAATACAGGAAGTGTCCTTATATGGCCGCTGTGATGTGTGAACAAGGAAGTAGTAGACAAAGGCCACATCCAGTCATGACAGGATGATTCGGTGAGCGGGAAATGACAATAGAGGGAGGAGAGTACACAGAGGTGGGGGATGGCAAAACATATTTGAATATCCTACTGTACTTCTTCTGCCCATATTCCAATCTCAAGTCAACACCAAGAGTCTACTAGGCCAGAAGGCAGTCAGTCAAGTTTCCTGCATGAAGTTAAAAGGAATTCCTCTGCAAGTCAAAATGAAATGATTAGAGCACACTTTGTCCTAATGCTCCAGTTCTTGCAGTACCTGTCCTTGACATTGCCAGAGGGCTAACATGCAGTCTATGTATATGGCAAGAATGGAGCACATTTGTTGCACATTTACCAATTAATACAAACTGTAATATACAAGCTGACTGGTAGAATAACATGGAGACAGATAGCCCCTGGCGGCTAGGGGTTAGAAAGCATTGCTTGTCATTTGGGTACACGGACATGGAAATTGTACCTCTAATCCTGGCTATGCTTCTCTCACCTTGGGTGGGAATGAAAGGCACCTATTCTCCAATACTCTTGATTAACAAAGTAACTATAATATTAAATCGATAGATTCTTGCGGGTTGTAATTCGTTGACTTTGGATTGAAATAGTGAATTTGTGGAGAGCTCAGATGTTGTTCTTTCAGTAATCTGATCTGTTTAGCTTAATTGTACATAAAATACGTCTTTGCCCAACTCAACCGGTTATGGTCAAATCATAATGTATATTGCCTTGTATTGAATGTTCTATCTTCTTAGTATTTTGTTGCGTACCAAATCCAGAAAGCTATAATGGGGTTGGATAGTCACTGGAGAGATGGACCACATAGTTGAGGTTGTCCTATGGGCAGTCGGTTGCTTACCTTGGAAACGTCCCTCCAGATCCACTCCATCCATCAGCGGCGGAAGGTGCCGGGCCGCAGTAAAAACTTTGACCAGCTGGTAGCGGAGCTGAAGACCAAGGTACGGGAGAAGGGCCCTCAGGCACTGGACGGCAACCTGTCCTCAGGGCTCCCTTCGAGCCCCGAGGCCCCCAGGGAACCCCCCGGGGCCCCGCACTGCAGGAGACCCCTGGCCAGCCTGCCCGCCTTCAGGTACGTGTGGCTTTTGAGCGGTTCTCCGGTTATTCTGTCAAGTCCGATTGGGTTTATGATTAAATGTTAGCAAATGAGTTGTACATTGGCCATCCAATGATATGATAATTGTACATACTTGAAAAAATATATATATATATTACTAAATAACAATAACAATAAACACATTGATAGATCAGATCAGAATCAGTATGCCTTTTGTCATTGCACAAGTACAAAAAAGTGTGTGCAATCCTCAAACTAACTCTACATAAAAATTGCAGTGGCCCTATGTACAGTAGTGCAAATTAGAAAAATACATGCATGCAAAGGATAATGCAAGTAATGGATTGTATGGGAGGGGTCAACGACCCAAATGCTTCCAGACCTGTGTGTAAACCCTCAGTCGAGGTTTGTGCATACTGGTGGTCCCCCCTGGGGACACACCGGCTCCACCGGTTGAGCTGCACGCCACTACCGCCGCACACAGTTATTTGACATTCCCGTTTGTCTCCGCCTCCCCGATTGGCAGTCGCTCCCGGGCGTCCTCGGAGAGCGCCCCCGAGGAGGAGAAGTCCCGGCAGGACGATGACAGCCTGGGGGCCCCCTCCCCGCTGGTCCAGGGGCCGCTCTCCAGCGACGACAGCGAGGGGGAAGGAGCCGAGGAGCCCGCCCAGTACCCCTTCTCGTCCTCCGCCTCTCATCCCAGGCCGCTAGCGGTGAGACGCGGCCTTATGGCGCATGCAAACACGTGTACCTACACTTACACGTACACATACTCAATGTGCTGTTCATTAGGTTCAAGAGCGTGGAATATGCTGTATTTAATAGCATCAAACATGATGGTAGGATTGCAAAGTGACCTTTAAGGCTGCTCTACCTAAGATTATCATGGTCATGGTCAGCCATCAGGCGAGAATCCCGCTTCATTAATGCGCCAAATCTCTGTTCTCAAATGGTTGTAATCCAAAAGGAGCAGTGCAGGATATCCCAAAACGCTGCCTACAATAACCACCTGCACTGAGAGTAGCCAAGGCTTCAACATGGAGTCGTGCAACCCTTTTGGGAGGGTTTGGTCAGAGAGTTGTCATTGGTTGTTTTGACAATGTTAAAATATGAGACACATCAGCTCATTCCCTCCTGCTGCTGTCAGACCCTTCAACCAACACTGCTCCATACACAAGAGACCATGTAGACCATACACAAACACTCCATCGTTCATTCATGTGCCTAACTGTGCAATAATGTGAATATATGTGAACTCAATCTGCCCCATCTTTGGAATTAGTTGTTATCTTGTCTTTGTGGTTTGAAATACCTGTGTAACAAGCGCTGGCTCCTCCCCCTTCCCCCAGGTGTGCTCGTTTGGCAGCCACTCACTGGGCCACGGTGTGTTCACCTTCGACCGCCGGCTCCACCACCTCAGGTCGGCCCTCGGCTCCATGCTGGAGCAGCACATCAGCGGCCACCTCTGGAAGTAAGCTGCCTGCATGTTTAGATTTGAATATTTCTGACACGAAGCTGCACATGTTCTAGGAAGTGAATTGGACTGTATTCAAAGAAGCATTTTGACTGCCCTCTGCTGGTGGACGGTAAGACATGCAGGGCTTTGCATGCCTGCAGCATTCTACAGCAACTACAAACATTAGTTTTTATTTGTATTTGTAACGTGTACGTTAGTATACTTTGTCTAGGTTACTATACATTTCTATTTATATGTCCTGCTTCAGAACTTTACCAATTTACATATATCAACACAACACATAATGGATTTTTACATAATGGATTATTCCCAAACTATTTTTGATTACAATATTTTTATATTGGTTGGTTTGTTGACAAGTACTCGCTTACTTGAGTGCACTTTAGCACCTCTTGTTTTACCAAAACAAATCGTGTAAACTGCAACTTGTGTTATTAACCTCCAAACTACAGGTTATTTACTTCGTAACAGGTTATCTTAAAAGCGGTTCCACCCTAGACATATTAAACCTACTGTCGCAAGGCCGTTAGGGCAGTTCTGTTTTTGTCAGCTCTGGGCCTCTGTTGGGGCCTGATAGCTCTTATAATCTTGTCTAACGGTTTGACCAGAGAGTTTAGGTTTAGGAAGCATGTTTCCTAATGGTACCCGGGGCTTGCCATTGCCTAGTATAGAGCTTAAACTGATTACCTGGTTAAGTGTTAAGTGTTGCTCTCTCAGTTGCCTTCCCATACCACGCAAATCGACGGTACACTTTCAGTTCTGCTCCAATACGTCTCCAGGGCCTTTGGACTCGTGCCAACGTTGATGAGCTGGCAGAGAGGGGGGGGGGTCGTTGCAGACACCTTTTGAGATTGCAGTCCAAGTGTAAAAGTGTCATAATCTCCTCCTCCTGTCTGTTAATTGAATGCTACTTTTTGTATTGGTGATCTTTTTGTTCTTTATAATTAATTGGAAACAAAAATGTCCTCATTTGATTTGATGTATATTTAAATCAACCAGGAACACTGTGTAATTAATGTTAGCCCACACGTCTATCAGGTTTTCATCAGAGTACATTTCACATATTGACGAGAAAATATCTACTTTCACATGGACTTCTAAACCCAAGTGGGTTCAAATACACCTTCCTCATCCCTTCTTTTTTTCCTTTCTAATTCAGGAAAATACCTCAAGCCCAGGACCTCCAGTCTCCCCAGCCCCCAACCAGGACCATGACCTCCTCTCCCTCCTCCTCCACCTCCTCTTCCTCCTCCTCTTCCTCTTCGTCATTACATTCCAAGTTCCGCACAGGAAGTCACATCAGCCCCTCTTTCAAAAACTCCTCCTCGTCGCCCTCCTCCCCCGGCCACGGGCCGGGGAGACCCTCGGGCCAATCGGAGAACTCCGTCAGCGGCTCCGACCGCTCCTCGCCGGGCCTCGGCCGGCCCAAGAACCCGGTGGGGCGGCCCAGCAAGCAGATGCTGAAGCAGCGGGAGGAGGCCGCGGCCGCCGCCCTCCGCAAGCGCAAGGCACCCTCGCAGGAGGGCGAGCACTCGGGCCCCGACAGGAACTGCTTCACGCCTCCGGACCGGGGCCGCCCGCCCGCCTCACCCTCGCCCTGCCCCCCGACGCCCTCCCCTTCGAAGACCGCCCCCTCGCCCCTCGCCCACGGACAGACCAACGGCACGCTCTCGCCCGGGGGCAGGCCCCGCCCCCAGCCCTCCCCGTCAGAATCCCATTCGCCGGCCACGGCAGCGGCCTGGTCCTACAAGCGGACTCACCCACCCGCTGCGGGCCACCCTTCGCCGGCGGAGGCCACGCCCACTCACGCCGGCACAAACTCTCACAGCCGCGGGCTCGGGGGCGACTCGGGGCGGCCCGGGGGGAGGGACTCGGAGCACCGGGCGCTGGTGAAGAAGCGCAAGGCAGGCGGCAGCAGCAACAACAACAACGGGGAGCACTCACCGCCCGCCAAGCCTTCAGGGGCCCGCCCTCCCTCTTCCTCCTCCTCGTCCTCCTCCCCGCGCTCCAACTTCTACACCTGGAAGGAGAGCAAAGGAGGGCCGCTGGAGAAGAAACTGGGCACACAGAAGGTGAGACTCGGCCGATGACACTGCTCAGAAGGATTCATCAATGCCACCGTTTGATTTGTATGGAAGCCCGGTTCTACCAATGTGATGACAAAAAAAAGACCTTCCGACCTCAAAGTCATTATAATGACAAACTTGCTTGAAATATTGACTAAGTATCTCGAAAAACTGCCATCAATAAAACAAAACCTTCTAACAATATGACCTGGTACTGGATCTGGACACCTAGTATTGGTCTTTGTGATCAACCAACTACTCACCCCCAGCTATGATGACCCCTGATAACAGCCCTCTGAACCTACTGGTAGGTAGAGTAGGCACCTACTCACCCGTAGCATGGGTCATAACTACCGCCGTCCATTCAGCTGAACATGGGAAACGGGTGTCTGTCTCCCTCTGATCATGATGTTACCTTCAGATCTTCTCATTGGTTTAGTGGAAGGCATGTTTGTTTAGGGTTAATCCTAACCCTATATGGGTTGGTTGAGGGGACACACACCCCTTTTCTCTTAAGAAAAACTGTTACCTAGAATACCATCAAATACTAGATGAGAAATGAATTTGCCTACTTTCATATTTAATGTTGATTTTTGTTTACACTCAAGCCTGGAATTTAATTAATGTTGGTTGTCGCAATATACAATACTGTTGACATTGACGTGAAACCTAAACGGTCTTTTCTTCTCTTCCCCACAGCCAAAACTGCACCATTAAAGTGTACCTGCCTTACAAGCCACTGAGAGAGTCGGACTGGGCCATTGTGTGTGTGTGTGTGTGTGTGTGTGTGTGTGTGGTGTGTGTGTGTGTGTGTGTGTGGTGTGTGTGTGGGTGTGTGTGTGTGTGTGTGTGGGTGTGTGTGTGTGGTGTGGTGTGTGTGTGTGTGTGTGTGTGTGTGTGTGGTGTGTGTGTGTGTGTGTGGTGTGTGTGTGTGTGTGTGTGTGTGTGTGTGTGTGTGGTGTGAGTGCAACTTGTAAAATGTGAATCTTGTGGTTCTTAGTGTCTGAATCAGACGTGTGTGTGAGTGCGTGTATGTTTTCTGTTGTATGAATGAATATCTGCGGGGGTGACTTTCAGTGTATCGATTTAGAAATACCTCAAGACCGTCTGGTTATGCTGCTAATTGAGAACTTGTTGGTTTATAAAAATGGATTAAAATGTCCTTTACACTCTTGACTCTTGATGCTTTAATTCCTGTAATTTTTTGAAAGGTGATTTGCACACAGAA
This sequence comes from Muraenolepis orangiensis, assembly GCA_027704905.1. Lineage (NCBI taxonomy): Eukaryota > Metazoa > Chordata > Actinopteri > Gadiformes > Muraenolepididae > Muraenolepis > Muraenolepis orangiensis. The sequence continues at coordinate 32,335,894 of CM051002.1, read as the reverse complement.
GACTGTATGGTCTGAGCCAGTATTACCTTTAAAAACATATAAATAATAATCGAAAACAAGTAAATGACCAATTAAAATAAAACCAACATTGCACTCAAGTGTGAATATGCTTGATATAAATGTTGAAACGTCATAGTAAACGTAAAACCAAACGGGGGACCAGTCGCTCCAGTGGGGCTGGTTTGTCTCCTGAAAAGATGCCAACATATAATGAGCAGGTATGGTGACACCTGGGGAATGGTTTACTGTAAAGCTGTAAACCAGGTACGGAGATACCCTGGGGAATGGTTTACTGTAAAGCTGTAAACCAGGTACAGTGATACCCGGGGGAATGGTTTGCTGTAAACCAGGTACGGCGATACCCTGGGGAATGGTTTACTGTAAAGTTGTAAACCCGGTACGGAGATACCCTGAAGAATGGTTTACTGTAAAGTTGTAAACCAGGTACGGAGAAACCCGGGGGAATGGTTTACTGTAAACCAGGTACGGAGATACCCTAGGGAATGGTTTACTGTAAAGTTGTAAACCAGGTATGTTGATACCTGGGGAATGGTTTACTGTAAAACTGTAAACCAGGTACGGAGATGCCCTGGGGAATGGTTTACTGTAAAGTTGTAAACCAGGTATGGTGATACCCGGGGCAATGGTTTACTGTAAAGCTGTAAACCAGGTATGGTGATACCTGGGGAATGGTTTACTGTAAAGTTGTAAACCAGTTACGGAGATACCCTGGGGAATGGTTTACTGTAAAGTTGTAAACCCGGTACGGAGATACCCTGAATAATGGTTTACTGTAAAGTTGTAAACCAGGTACGGAGATACCCGGGGGAATGGTTTACTGTAAACCAGGTATGTTGATACCTGGGGAATGGTTTACTGTAAAGTTGTAAACCAGGTACGGAGATACCCGGGGGAATGGTTTACTGTAAACCAAGTACGGAGATACCCTGGGGAATGGTTTACTGTAAAGTTGTAAACCAGGTACATTGATACCTGGGGAATGGTTTACTGTAAAGCTGTAAACCAGGTACGGTGAAACCCGGGGGAATGGTTTACTGTAAAGTTGTAAACCAGGTACGGTGATACCCTGGGGAATGGGTTACTGTAAAGCTGTAAACCAGATACGTTGATAACCTGGGGGATTGGTTCACTGTAAACCAGGTACGAGGATACCCTGGGGAATGGTTTACTGTAAAGATGTAAACCAGGTAGGTTGATACCCGGGGGAATGGTTTACTGTAAAGCTGTCAACCAGGTACGTTGATACCCTGGGGAATGGTTTACTGTAAAGCTGTAAACCAGATACGTTGATAACCTGGGGGATTGGTTCACTGTAAACCAGGTACGTTGATACCCGGGGGAATGGTTTACTGTAAAGCTGTCAACCAGGTATGTTGATACCCGGGGGAATGGTTTACTGTAAAGTTGTAAACCAGGTACGGTGATACCCTGGGGAATGGTTTACTGTAAAGCGGTCAACCAGGTACGTTGATAACCTGGGGAATGGTTTACTGTAAAGCTGTAAACCAGGTACGTTGATAACCTGGGGAAATGGTTTACTGTAAAGCTGTAAACCAGGTACGTTGATACCCTGGAGAAATGGTTTACTGTAAAGCTGTAAACCAGATACGTTGATAACCTGGGGACTGTAAAGTTGTAAACCAGGTACGTTGATATCCTGGGGAATGGTATGCTGTAAAAACCAGGGGAATGGTTTACTGTAAAAAAAAAAAAACCACCAGGGGAATGGTTTACTGTAATAACCAGGTGTACAGACACCTGGGAGACCGCTTCCTTCCAGAATCCAGATGGCGTCTCTCCCGCCCTCCTACGACAGATACCCGGAAGCGATTAGCGTGCGCCGTCCTGCGCGCCCGGCCTGCGCCGCGCGCCCCCGCCGGCATCCGACTCCCAAACCAGTCAAATGCAGGAAGTGAGCAGATGAGCCTTGTTGTTGATCAAGAAGACTGACCTGACCTGACCCGAAGAAGCACCCGAACCCTCCACCCGGCTCATAGTATCGCTTTCTAAGGTGGAGGAACCTAGAGGAACCTACGTGTTTTTGTTGTTGTTGGTGTGATCACAGTTGGCTCCCGGAGGCTGTGGGGGGTTTCTCACAATGGGGACAGTGAGTACCTGATCCGAGAGGAGACAGGGTTGTTGTATGGGCTACTAGTGTGTGTCACTTTAGTTTGGTTGTGTGTCTTTTCCTTACTTTTAACTTCGTGCGGTGTGTGGAACTTCGTGCAGTGCTGGACGCAAGTGGCACTTTGTCGGTCCTCTGCAGGTGGTAGATGAGTCTGTGTATGTGTCTCTGGATGGTAGATGAGTCTGTATATGTGTCTCTGGGTGGTAGATGAGTCTGTAGATGTGTCTCTGGATGGTAGATGAGTCTGTAGATGTGTCTCTGGATGGTAGATGAGTCTGTATATGTGTCTCTGGATGGTAGATGTGTCTCTGGGTGGTAGATGAGTCTGTGTATGTGTCTCTGGATGGTAGATGAGTCTGTAGATGTGTCTCTGGATGGTAGATGAGTCTGTAGATGTGTCTCTGGATGGTAGATGAGTCTGTATATGTGTCTCTGGATGGTAGATGAGTCTGTAGATGTGTCTCTGGATGGTAGATGAGTCTGTATATGTGTCTCTGGATGGTAGATGAGTCTGTAGATGTGTCTCTGGATGGTAGATGAGTCTGTAGATGTGTCTCTGGGTGGTAGATGAGTCTGTAGATGTGTCTCTGGGTGGTAGATGAGTCTGTAGATGTCTCTGGATGGTAGATGGGTGTCTCTAGATGGTAGATGCGATGCCGTCTGATGTGGAGTACGGCCCGCTGGCTGAGGGAATGGGGATGAATGACTTCTGGCTCTACGTGTGGATGCGAAGGTTATCTGTGATAGCCGCACATGTCATCGCATTGGGGCTGACCCTGATGATCTCTCTGTTGTCTCGTCCGGGAACAAGTAAGTTGACGCAGACATTGAAAGCATATTTTGTACTTTAATCTTAAAACACTACAGCTCACAATACAGTACAGGCCTACTACATTGCATGGCTATGCCGTGAATCCTTTCAGAAATGTGAGGTTGATGATTATAATGTTTTTATCATAATCCCAATTCTTTAATCTTGTCCTTTTTCTTGAAGGTCTTTTCTCCTGGCATCCCGTGTGTATGTCCTTTGCAGTAAGTCAACACTCAGGGTTGTTTTGGTTATTTGTGCATGCATGACTTATACCTTCAGCCTGCTCTCTGTCTGATGGAACAACAATACAATGCTTCCGCCATCTCCTTACCTGTGGCCCTCGGAAGCTTTTCATACACACCAAAAGACATAACTGAATTTATTATATTATTATATTATGCTGTTGTAGTTTTCATAGGCTATAGTTGCAAACTGCCAATATGAGAGTTAAGGAATCCCATACTGATTAAACTGTGGTTTCCTAAATGTACAGTTAATGTTTATACAGTACAGTTACCGATTAGCTGATGTCCATAGACTGTAATAAGAGTACTGTTAACATGTAGAGTTCCACAGCAATCTGCTTTAATGTGTTATCAGGGTGTGTCACAGTAAAGACACTGCTTTAATGTGTTTTATGTATCTGTATAGACATGTTAGGTGATTGATTGTTCTTCAAATAGGCTTAGTTGTCCTTTACCTTTTCTATCTATATCTATATATAGATATAGATATATATCTGTATATATATATATATGGCTTTAATTTGAAGGAGTTCATTTATTTGAAAACAAAACATTTACTGGTGCTGGCTGGACAGGAGGAAAGGGGGGCAGGGATTATATCAGGGTCACCACCCTGACCTTTGACCTGTCCCCGACGGGGATAAGTTATAGAAAGAGTGAGGTAACTATGAATCAGCCACCTTTGTCAAGTACTTTTCAGTTTTTTTGAATAGGGAAAAATGAGGGGAAAGTATTGTTGATGTTGGGACACACATGGTGTCAAGTGTCACCTTTCCCAGAGTCTCCTCTTTCTCTCTGGTGATACTTTAGTCCTCCTTCTCCCTTCTGCTCTCTGGTTCTCTTAAGCTTTCCATTGTGAATAATGGATTGAGACCGGAACAGGTTCAGTGACGGGCCTTCTGGCACCCTCCGCCCAAGGGCCCTCTGAGTGCTGGGACCTCAAGATGTTACTTGATATTACCATCTAAAGAAATTACTTGTTTTAAGATATTGCCATCTAAAGATATTACTTGTTTTAAGATATTGCCATCTAAAGATATTACTTGTTTTAAGATATTACTGGTTTCAAGATATTACTTGTTTCAAGATAATAATAATCTAAATACATTAAATTTCATATAGTGCTTTTCTGGACACTCAAGGTGCTTTATAGACATGGTAAAATTACACTTATAGTAAAATAATTTAATAGTAATATAGATATTACTTGTTTCGAGATATTACCTGTTTCAATATATTACTTGTCAGGATATAACTTGTTTTGAGATATTACCGTTTTCAGACATAACTTGTTTCAACATTGTTTTGAGATGAGTCCCAGCGGTAACGTTGATGTTTCTCTGTTCTCTGAAGTACTGCCTGTGCATGACTGAAGGCATCCTGCTGTTCTCCGCCGAGGGCAGCCCCTTCTGCTTCAAGTCGCGCCAGGGGAAGGTGCGTCTCCACTGGTTCTGCCAGGCCCTGGTGCTGGTGGCAGCCACCACCGGCGCCGCCTTCATCCTGGCCAGCAAGAACGTCTCGGAGCACCCGCACCTGGTCTCCTGGCACAGCCTGCTGGGCGTGGCCACGCTGAGCGCCACCCTCTTCCAGCTGGCGGCCGGGGTGTGCCTGCTCTTCCCCAAGTGCCTGCGCCTTCCCGTCTCACCGCAGCGGCTGAAGCTGTACCACGCTACCTGCGGCCTGCTGGCCTACCTGCTGGCCACCGCCACGGTGGTGGCGGCCATGTTCTCGGACTGGTTCGCCGCCACGGTGCGGGGAGCGGCGTGGTGGGCCTTCCTGCTACTGCCGCTCTTCCCCGCCGCCGTGGTGATGAACCAGATCACCAACGCCTACCTGCCCCGCAAGAAGATCAGCAGCTAGTGTGTGTGTGTGTGTGGGAGAGATGCGTGTGTCCACTTTGTAATGTATTGAAATTAATGGTCTATTGAGTGATTCTGGCAGAACATTAAAAAAGATTATTTTTTGTACTTACCTCATATTTCTTTGCCCCGCTATTAATCGGTGGCATAGTAGGGCACCATCTTTATACAATTTGCAATATTGAGTAAATGCACTTTCAGACTAAGTTGGTGTCTGGTGAAATGTTTTAATTCAGTGTGTTGTGACGTCGGTCATGTTGAAGTCTAGGTTCAGCTACACTATGCAAGACTGACCCGATGGTTGGTTTGGAAGACCAGTTCCTTTGTTAATAAAAGTGAAAACACTTCCAGGTCAGATGCAATGATGGCTTCAACAGACGGGCCGACTAGTGGTCTGCCTTGTGTCCGTACTACCGGGCCTGTTTTGTTGTACCCAGCAAAATAAACACTTTCCTAATGGAAGTCAGCTGTTTCCTTTTGTTGATCTAAAGCTAAACACTTCAGTCTAACATTCAAATGTTGATTGACCTCCCCTGCTTCTCTATAGTTAGTGTTAAGTGTGTATCTAACATTTACTGTGTATTACGGTACCAGGACGGGACCGAAGACCCAAGTAAACCTAGTGTTTCTAGGTAAACCCACAGGATGGGGCCATAAACTGTAGCTAGATGTCCCAAATCACCACCCGTGTCCTAGTAATAATCAATCAATGCCCAACACAAAACTGAATATAAAACGTTTTATTATTCTCTCGCTTCTGTCAGGAAATGTTCAATCTAAGCCTGGCCCAGATTTGAATTGTTTGAGTACCCCTTGTGATTCCAGAGAGAGATCTGGTATTTATTCACCTACATGTAAGAATCGACTTCCTAAATCGGATCTCGTGAAACTCTCCGATGATGATATTCCCGGTTTGTCTGAAACCTAAACAAGGTTTCAGACCAAACAAGGCTGAATGAATCTATCACAGATAAATACATTGCAATTAAATGAACGTGTCTTGCTGTGAAAAGGTGGTGGCGTTATAAATAAACATGCTTCATGTACAGTGAAGTGCCAACAACAATTATTGGCTTTCCCCTCAGCTCTCAAGTCTACTAAAACAAGGGGATGTTCTGCCTGCAGGGGGAAGGCCACAACATCCAAACTCCAGGCTGACCAGCCAAGTCCTTCCCATCTCTTGTAAAAAAATGAATGAAAAAGGCCAAAACAAGTGGTGTCTCTTATTAGAACATATCTGCCATTTCCACCATTGTAGATTTTCAAAAAATCCTTTAAAGTCTAACTCCTCCTTTGGATCACTTAACTACACAATGCGGTCAATAAAACTTGAACTTATTAAATAACAATGGTAACCAAACTACAACAGACACAGGAACAGGTTCTGGTAAAACCCACATTAGACCAGAAACGTAACTTCCCTCTCTGGCCTAATGGACTGAGTGCGATGTTGGGCCCAGTTAGTAACCCGTGATCCCAAATGTTCGCCAGAAGATCCGAGGGAGTCCCGATTGGCTCAGTTCACGGCTTGTCTTCACAGATAAACGTGACGGTGCCATTGAGTAGGTCGTCCATGTTAACCGCCACCATGTCTGTGGACAGGTCCCCTCCTGTCCCTCTACCCAGGGCTACAAACACCTGCTGAGCACCGCCCAGCTGCGATTGGTCCAGTGAGAGAACAGACTCCGCCCCGTCTAGAGCTGGCTCCGTCGGGATCACCTGATTGGGTGAGAGGAAGTAAAAGTTTAGTAAAAAAAAAAGTGTTTGAGTTTGATTTGGACACAGTCTTACATTTAAATGAATAAAGACAGTAGAGGATTCTTAACCCCATTACCGTGCCCAAACAGTGGATGTCCATGTTTGAATGTTCAGATCAATTATAAAAATGTAACTCTGCTCAAATGACTGTAGTGATACTGAAAGAAGATCCCTCAGAGATGTCGGAGTGTCTGAATGTGCATTTTATCCACATTCCCACCAGATTACCGGGCATTACAAATATAATGTAGAATCCTTACCAGTTTACTCAGCTTGCCAGGAAAACACACAGAAAATGCAAGAAAAGTATTTGTTTGTGTTTTTGCCTCATTCCTTTATCAGACACCACTGGGAATAATTAAGGATTAAGCTACGCTATTAAATATTGTGACAGTGATGTCGCAGACAGCTGCACCACAAGTTTATGGAGCTCTGTCTGAATTATTTATCATCCAATTTGGTAAAAGTTGTAGAAAAGATTTAAAACATAGCTGACTGGTATTATTCCTCTAATGATATCCCAGAACGAGTCCGGGGATTGTTTTTCATAACTCAAAAACAAACTGTACAATTTGGTTCTGATATTTGGGATACCCAAGGAGAAGGAACCCTATCGATTTTCCGATTTTTAAAAAATTGTAACATTTTCCACTAGGGGGTGTTTTAAAACATGAAAATCACATTTTCAGCTGTATTTCTGGAACCGATGGTCCGATTGACCTCAAGTTGAGCTCAAATGAAGGGTCAAAATTTTCAGGGTGGGAGTGGTTAAAGGGCATATAGAGGAGTCAGGGTGGGAGTGGTTAAAGGGCATATAGAGGAGTCAGGGTGGGAGTGGTTAAAGGGCGTATAGAGGAGTCAGGGTGGGAGTGGTTAAAGGGCATATAGAGGGGTCAGGGTGGGAGTGGTTAAAGGGCATATACAGGAGTCAGGGTGAGAGTGGTTAAAGGGCATATACAGGAGTCAGGGTGGGAGTGGTTAAAGGGCATATAGAGGAGTCAGGGTGGGAGTGGTTAAAGGGCATATAGAGGAGTCAGGGTGGGAGTGGTTAAAGGGCATATAGAGGGGTCAGGGTGGGAGTGGTTAAAGAGCATCAAGAGGTGTCAGATTCAGAGTGGTTCTTGAGGCAGGAGGCCACATAGGCCTCATTCCTGAATTGCAGGGTTTACATCAAATTAGTTTTAAGAAAGGGATCTCTTACGGCGTCGTCCGAGATAAATGCCCCTTCCTCCTCTTCCCCTTCCTCTCCTCCCCCTCCCGCTGCTCCTCCCTCGTCTCCCTGCTCCGCCAGTGCGTCGGCGTGGCAGGCCAGGTAGTGCTGCTGGAGCTGCGGCTGGCTGGGACACAGCTGGGGACACAGGGAGCAGCCGAACGCAGAGCCCCCGGGGCTGAAGTGCTGGCTGGCGCTGTGCTCCTGGAGCTCCTCCTCACCCGCAAACACAGCAGGGCAGTGGGGGCAGCGCACCGCCATCGCAGCCGAGTCTGGTGGAGGGGGAGATGGAGACAGACGGGGGGGAGGGGGAGATGGGAGACAGATGTCAGCATCAGTGGACACATGGTTGATTAGTGTTGGGGCCACTAACCCTTCTGAAGGAGCCTTGAAACAAGGAACCTGGTCAACAGAACTATCTAAACAACAAACTTAATAGATCAAATATATATGGTAAGATATGTTTGCTATTGTTAGGCCATTATCACATAATCAATTGTATATGTTTAGAATATGGCAATAGGATAAAAAAAGGTGCTTTTATAATTGTATCAAGGGATTGAGAGGTTAAAGAGAAACGTGCAGGTCTAGGGCAGGTGGCTGCCACAATAAGTCATCTTTGGGTTAGGATCACTGTGGTCAGGTCATCTCCATATTGTGTATTTAGCTTGTCCTGTTTGACAGTTTGTTATATGGGTTAATGAGTTCTGGCCATAGACTAGTGTCAGGGCGGGGCCATTCAAGCCCCGCCCTCAATGAGCCAAATATTTCCGTTGTTGGTTGCAGAGAACGGGGAGCTCAGTGGACCTCTCAGAACGTTTGTGTGTGAACCAATGGGTGAAAATGTTGATGGGGCCTTTGAGGTCGGCACTCCCAGTTCATTAATGTGTGGGGGAAGTATGCAGGAGTAATTTACATTAAGCACTACTATTATTTCAAAATGAATTTGCTACATACTTTACCCCACATTAATTAACTGTGATGCGAAGCCTTCAGCCAGGGAAGCTAGAGTGTCCCAGCGCTGGGGAGGGCGTACCTGAGTGCTCCAGCACCTGGTGGGCGTTCAGGCTGCTGGCGTTAGGGAAGAACTTGAAGCAGATGTCACACTGCACCAGGCACTTGAGGGACTTGCTGGTCTGGTTGGCGTACACCTCGGGGTGGTTGGTCCGGTTGTGGTACCACAGGCCCGACAGCTGCTGCAGACGGAAGAAGACGAGCGGACGTGAACCGACGGAACGTGTTGGGCCGCTGGGGTTCCGGTCCCCTTGTTAGCACGACGTACGTTGGTTCCACATGAATGGGGATCGATTGGTTGGTCCACAATGTGCTCGGCTAAGTTAGCACCACTAATGCTATCCAAATCTTTATTGGATAAGTGTCTCTAAGCATCTTGTTCACTACCTTGTGAACATAATGTAACCAGGGTTGCAGCGAGCGATGAGTCCAAAAATCGATCGACAGAACATTTAGAAAATCAAATTTTTTGTAATCGATTAGTCATTTAAAGTCATTTTGTGCAAAAAAATGTAAAACATTTGCTGCTTAATGTTGCAATTGTCAATTCAAATATTTGGTTGCTGGATCATTATTAAAGGAATAGTCTAGTTGTACTTGGCCGTCATAAAACGCAAGCACATTTAACACATCAGTTTGGTAACTTTATTTATGACATTTAATAAACTAAATTATTAATGGAAAAAAAACAATCAAAGCAATTTTGATTGAAATATATATTAAAAACCTGGTTTGATTAACAAACATGTATAAATGTTTCTCTAAATAAATGGTGCCATATACCACTATTTTACTTCAAACAAACCAACACTAGTACTCCTTATTCAACCCTGTGATATAAGATTCAAGATATTTTATTTGCCAGATGCAAGTACAATGGAATGCTCCCCATTTCCTACAATTAAACACTATATACTATACTATGTACTATAAATTATACTTATAGTAAATACTGTACACAATAAAAATAACAATAAAGTGACATATGATAATATATACATATTCTGTATGCATATACATATTCTGTATATATAATATATACATACCGTGCAACTATAATGTATAACTATAGACATAATATATTAAACATCAAATGTGACAATTATCCGTCAACACGTCTGGGTTTTTGAGATGCGACTTTTCCGACTTTCCAAAATTAGCCAATACCCCATGTGACATTGAATGGGTGCATCTGTAGAAGTAACATCATGTGACGCAAACCAGCCGCCTCGGGAGCCTACCTGATAGGACTTCTGGCAGAGATCACAGGTGAAGGGCTTGACGCCTGAGTGCACGCTCTTGTGCTTCTCCAGCAGGGCGGCGCTGTTGAACACCTTCTGGCAGATGGCACACTTGTGGAAGTCCTTAGGGTGGCACTCCTGGATGTGCTGCTGGTGGTCGTCCACCGAGGAGAAGCTCAGGCGACACTTCTGGCAGTCGTGGGGCTCCAGGATGTCTGGTGGAACAGGGAGCCTCGTCACACCCTGCGCATATATATATATATATATATATATATATATATATATATATATATATATATATATATATATATATATATATATATATATTTTATTTTTTATTTTTTTTATTTTCACGTTTACCTTTCCAAACCACTATCAGTCTGGCCATGGTCAATGGTAAATGAATGGACTGCCTTTTATATAGTGATTTATCCAAAACGCTTTACAAGTCATGCTTCCTATTCACCCATTCATATACACATGTAATCAACCACAGCCATGCAAGGCGACAGCACGTCAGGAGCAGTTAGGGTTAGGGTGGTGAGAGGACCGCTCTACCCCCTGAGCTATACTGCTGCCATGGCCAGTTGGAAGTTAAAGACACAAACATCCTCTGAGAAAAACCCTCCATGTAAATTTCTGTTTATCTTTTAACATCGTTATTCGGTTTATTTCATATAACAGTTTTGACTGCTCTGTCGATTGCTACACTTTTATGGAATTAAATCAGTCTTGATAGAATTGACAAACAAATGTAAATTTAGGGAACCTGTAAAATACAATGCAGAAATACAAATAGATTCAAGCTGATTAGTTTCTGTACATCAGTATCTGTGCCTCTGCACACATACAACATGCAGAGTATTTGTATCTGAAAATCTGGTCCACACAAAATCCTCAAATCCAGGGAGCATGTCAAAGTACCAAAGTACCAATTCTGTAACTCTGTATCTGTGACTGTTATTTACCACACACATACAGTATATCATTGTTTGTACGTCAACGTAGCATTTTTCAATGGAAACATATTTGTGAATCTCCACCTATTTGTGTGGATACGTTTGAGACTTTGTGACTTGTACAATTTCCCTTGACACATGTCATGAAAAACACAATGCATTAATACATGCAGGGTGATTTGTATCTGTAAATTCTGTATCTTCTCTAATCTCTAATTTACTGTCCCTCATTTCTGTGTAAATTTAGCATTTTTCAATGTAAATGTAATTGTGAACCTCAGCCCATTTGTGTTAATGCTTTTGAGCCGTGATGGCCACTGAGCTGGCCCCTTGGTAGAGCAGGCCATGTGAAATCTAATTTATTTTCAGACTGTTCTAACCACTACAAATCCTTAAATGCAGGGAGGACCAAGCTCTTTCCAGTAGATGGCAGTAATGCAACATTTATGGCTGAAGCCATCAGCCGCCACACTGGCCACAAGGCGGATCAGATGCTGTCTTCACGTCATGTTCGCTGTAGGTTATTGCGCCGAGTGATCTTTCGTAATGAATAAAAAAAAAAAGTGATGAGAGGACATACACGTCCATGGTAGCAGCTAGTTAGCTAGCAATGCTGCTGCCTCCATTCACCTCACAAGCAGGCCACTAGTGACAGCTCTTGCTTTGGTCTTCTTCTTCTTCTATTATTATTATTATTATGTATGCGGTAAAACAGTCTCAAAAGGATTCACATGAATCATTCACATATACACTTCGGTCTAAAAATTCTAAGTTGATGGCTTGCAAATCGCCAAATCAAAGATTGTGAATGTTATTAAGCCGCGCAAATGGGGATTACTGTGCAAATACGACTTTGATTGATTTGTGTTTATTTAGTTTATAAGTGAAGATATACAAGTTGTAAATGAGAGGCATTTATTTACAACAATCGGTGCACACTTTCAAGTCAGTTTCCATGTATTCAAATGATGGCTTCCCCTCAGCACGTGACATTCTACCAGATACACGAGTTGCAGAAAAGGCACAGCTGCTACAGCTTTTCAGATTCAAATCACTGCCATTTACTTGCGCATCGTGGTTTACCAGTTACGCAACTTGATGTTTACTTAGAGACTACTATTCTTGGTTTTCACCCACGTGACTAAAACCTTAACCACGGTTGCTATCCGCCATGTTGGAGCCCTTCAAACGTAAACACAGAGTCACAATATAGACACTCGAGTGAAGAACACCACATGGTCCATTGGGTTAGAGTTATAAGAACACCACATGGTCCATTGGGTTAGAGTTATAAGAACACCACATGGTTCATTGGGTTAGAGTTATAAGAACACGACATGGTCCATTGGGTTACAGTTATAAGAACACCACATGGTCCATTGGGTTAGAGTTATAAGAACACCACATGGTCCATTGGGTTAGAGTTATAAGAACACCACATGGTCCATTGGGTTAGAGTTATAAGAACACCACATGGTCCATTGGGTTAGAGTTATAAGAACACCACATGGTTCATTGGGTTAGAGTTATAAGAACACGACATGGTCCATTGGGTTAGAGTTATAAGAACACCACATGGTCCATTGGGTTATAGTTGGCTGTGGAAGTAAAAGGACGGCGTAATCTTACTGAAGAGAGTAAGCATTTTGTTTGGGGACAGCCCGCTATGAACTGGGACAGATCTAATGTGGACTGGAAACCTACGCTTAACCTCGGGAAAAGACAAACATAATAATAGATATAACAACATGCTACTATACAATACATTGTAGTTATAAATATATAGCAACATGCGTCTATATAATAATAGTTATAGATATATAGCAACACGTTACTATATAATACATAACAGTAATAAAGGAGCATGTTACTATATAGTAAATCATATACATAGTATAGTATAGTTGGACATCGTATCGTCTCAATGTATGTAGTAGTATGTTCATATTAATATATTTAACTATTATTTATTATATAGTATCATGTTCATATATATATATATATATATATATATATATATATATATATATATATATATAACTATTGCGTATTATATAGTCAGGGTCACCAACCGACACCAACCAGCCATATATTTTGTAAATATCTCCTCTTTATATGGATTTCGAGGCCTTTTGCGTACTCAGAAAGCACTGGGATATCTTTAGCTAGATATTCCGAGTCATCCTTGGTTTCTTTCTGTGAACGATCCATAAAAAAGTAGAAAAGAACGTGAGAGCTAGATACAAATGGCTTATGTTTACATAGGTTTTAACACTGAGAGGGGCTCCAACATGGCCAACACCCAGATATAGACAGCCCTGACGTCATCTGAAAACCACCCATTGAGACCGTTTTAATACCATACACTCACTCCTGGGCCGCTGCCACTGTGTGTGTGGTGTATTACTGTATTTATTATTTATTAATTATTGTACCTCTACCCGAGTACTGGTTCAGTTAGCATTTCTAACAAGGAGACTTGACTAGTTGTTCTCTTATCTTCCTTTGTTGAAACACACTATTGTATGTCGCTTTGGATAAAAGCGTCTGCTAAATGACTAATGTAATGTGTACTCACTGTGATAGGTCTGCAGGTGGACTGTGAGCCCACTAGCCTGGCTGTAACCCTTGCCACACTCGCGGCACACGTAGGGCCGGTCCCCGGTGTGTATGCGCACGTGACGGGTCAGCTCAATGGACTGGGCGAAGAGGGCCTCGCAGTACTGGCAAGCGTACATCTTGCCTGAGAGAGAGCGAGAGAGCGAGAGACACACTTTTATTGGCCAATTGCAACAGGTACATTGGAATGCTTAGTTTCTTTACAAAAATCTTTAAAAAAAAAGCATTTAAAGTAGTGCAGCAGCATAATAATTACAGTGCAGTAACTATGATGAGTCCAGTGTATTGTTAATGACAATGTTATGAAAGTGAAAGTGGCAGCACTGCCAGTGGATAAAAACTATCCTTGAGTTAACTATCCTTAACACACACACACACACAAACATCCTTAAATACATATACATGAATATGTATATGTATGACATTAAAGTCTGTAAGTGTGTGTGTGCGGCAGTGGTGAAGCATCAGGGCCTTCAAGGTATTCAGAGAAGACCCTGGAACCCTCAGATGAAACAAAAAAAAATCTAATTAATTGTATTAATACAATTTTATAAAATGTAATACAATTGAAATAAAATTTATAAATCGTATCCGTGTTGTTGATCTGTTATATTACAGTTTTACGTTGATTTGTTTGTCTTTCTCGGTCCATGCACTACGCATTCGAGTGGTTTTGTGTTAGAAATAAAATGCAACCAATCAGATATTTTTCTGGGTTGCTGGGAAGAATATCAATATTCAACAGTTGCTGGCATATTCTTTCAGATTTCCCCACAGGTCCATAGTGCGCTAGAAGGTCTAGTTCACTGGCTCGAGACAGAGGATCTAGCTACGTTGATTTCTTTCTACGTAGGTTATTTACGTCAAAATGGCAACAGGTGAAGATGATGGGAATTGTTGTTAGTACCCTTTTCAAGACGACCATTCAGTGTAAAGATGGACATTATAAAAAAGTTTGAACGATCCCCGTCACCACTGCATCTGTGGAAAGGACATTTTCCGCCCTCAAACGGATAAAAACATCAGACAATCCGACTCACTGCATTAGCTTCCATAGGTTGTCGAAACATCCAGAAGGACAGGAGAATGGATTTGGTCTTTTAGTGAACATCATTGGTGAGTGAGACTAATTTGTCTTTGCTGGTTTTGTCTCAGTGTTGCGTCTCGTTGAGCTGGTTGTTGCATTTTGTTTCCACACACTTGTTGAATGATTAGTTAATGGCTGTCTTGGGATTGTTAAGCTTTGTTGTGCATTTAAATTGAGAGTTTTGACTTGATCTTTCTTTGTATCGCTTAACGTGAAAAGACTTAACGTAACTAAGAGTTACAAAACCGCGATCAATAATCACCTAATTTCTCTGGCATATGTCTTGTCTTTAGCACTTTCACCTGTCAAAATATCTAAACTTAAATCCTACCATTATGGATTATTTATGGACGTTATGTGACATTGAGTGTTTTCCTCTATTGAGTCAGTAAGGAAAAGTCTTAACGCAGCTTTATGAGAGGAAAACACTTAATAATAATAATATATCAGACTTATATAGCGCTTTTCCAGGTGCTCAAAGACGCTTTACAGGAAATAGAAAACATAAAGACTAATACAAAACACAACAAACACAACAAAACAAAACAAGAAACAAAACAAAGCAGAGAACAAATTATGGGTTGAAAGCAAGAGTGAAGAGGTGGGTTTTGAGGGCTGTTTTAAAGGACAGAAGGGTGTTAGCATTGCGGATGTGGATAGGGAGGGCGTTCCAGAGGGAGGGGGCCGCTGCAGAAAATGCTCTGTCACCCCAGGTCCGGAGCTTAGTCCTGATAGGTTTTAATAGGTTAGCATCAGCAGACCTGAGGCGACGGTTAGGGGTGTGGCGGTGGAGGAGGTCAGAGAGGTAGGGGGGGGCCAGGTTATTGAGCGCTTTGAAGGTGATGAGAAGTATTTTGAAGTGTATCCTGTGTTTGATCGGGAGCCAATGGAGGTCACGGAGGACAGGGGTGATGTGGTCAGAGCGGCGGGTGGAGGTGAGCAAGCGGGCAGCAGAGTTTTGGACATATTGTAGTGAGGATGTTGTTAGGTAAACCATATAGGATGCTGTTGCAGTAATCGAGCCGGGATGAGATGAAAGCATGGACCAGTGTTTCAGCTGCGGAGAGTGACAGGGAGGGTCGAAGACGGGCAATGTTCCTAAGGTGGAAGAAGGCTGTTTTGATGGTCTGGTTTACATGGGGGAGGAATGAGAGGGTGGGGTCAAGAATGATGCCAAGGTTGCGGACGCGGGTGGAGGGAGTGACAACAGAACCATCAATGTTCAGGGAGAAATCCTGGGTGGAGCGGGTGAGGGAGTTTGGACCGATGATGATGATTTCAGATTTGTCGCAGTTGAGTTTGAGTAAGTTATTTTGCATCCAGGTTTTGACGGCAGTGAGGCAGGTGGTGAGGGTGGAGTGGGTGGCTGCAGAGATGGATTTGGTGGAGAGGTAGAGCTGAGTGTCGTCGGCATAGCAGTGGAAATGGAGGCCATGTTGGCGTAAGATCAGACCAAGTGGAAGGATGTAGATGATGAAGAGCAGGGGACCGAGTACTGAACCCTGGGGCACACCATGAGGGACTTTGGCAGTGGGGGATTTGCAGTTGTTGATGGAGATGAATTGGTGTCTGTCGGAGAGATAAGATTTAAACCAGGAGAGGGCGGTGCCCGTTATGCCGAGCGAGGACTGGAGGCGAGTGATGAGGATGGAGTGGTTAATGGTGTCGAAGGCGGCGCTGAGGTCAAGGAGGATGAGGATGGAGAGGGAACCAGAGTCGGCAGAGAGGAGAATGTCATTGGTGACCTTTAAGAGAGCGGTTTCAGTGCTGTGTCTGGAGCGGAAGCCGGATTGAAAAGGTTCATAGAGGTTATTGTAGTCCATGTGGGTTTTTAATTGAGATCCAACGACTCGCTCTAATATTTTTGAAAGGAAAGGGAGGTTGGAGATGGGTCGGAAGTTGTTGGGGGTTTCAGGGTTGAGTCCGGGTTTTTTTAGTAAGGGGGTCACAGCAGCAAGTTTGAGGGCGGGGGGTACGAGGCCGGTGGACAGAGAGGAGTTAATTACTGAGGTGATCAGAGGAGAGAGTGAGGGGAGACAGGCCTTGACGAGGGTGGAGGGGATGGGGTCCAGGATGCAGGTTGACGTTTTCATGCCAGTGAGTATGGAGGATAGGTCCGATGCGGTGATGTAAATGTAAACTTAATGTAACATAACTTCTGTATTGATATTGTGACAGGTAAAAGTGCTAATGACAAGACATATGCGAGACATTTGGTGATTATTGATCGCTGTTTTGGAACTTTAAGTTACGTTAAGCCTTTTCACGTGAAGTGTTTTAGACCGTCCCTTTCATCGATAGCCTGTGTAGTGGTGGTCTGTGTTGTGCTGTTACTTCACTACATGGACACTGGGGTGGTATACAGAAGGTCCAGTTGTGATAGACACGGTTTGCCACTGGTGTGCGGTACCTTCTGAGTGTTTCTTCTTGGTGTGGTAGGCCAGTGCGGCGGCCACGCTGAAGCTCATTTCACAGTGCTTGCAGTGGAAGGGCTTCTCCCCCGTGTGCAGCCGGTGGTGGTTCTTCAGGGACGAGTTGGCCGCAAACTTGGCCCCGCACTCGTCACACGCAAACGGCTTCTCCTCAAAGTGCTCCGTGCGCTTGTGGTAGGTCATCCCTGAAGATACAAGATACAAGATATTTTGATTGGCCATTTGTAACAAGTACATTGGAATGCTTACTCCCCATTCACTCCCACAGTATACATCTACAAAACAATACCATAAAAACAAAAATAATATATACAATAAAAAAGGGTGGTGCAGGTGGTGGCGGGAAACAGCCAGTAAGTAGGTATTGAGTGTTTATAAGTGTATAAATAATCTAGTCATCCCAGATAGGACATTCCTTTCAATGAATCACCATCCCTTTCCGATGGTGATTGACGTGCCGATAAAGTGACAGAGACCCCCTGGTCAACAAACAAAGCGCTCCGCTACTCTGCTCCGAGCGTTCGTAGCAGGGTACAACGTTCACAAACTGCTTGGCATAGACTGGTGAAATCATTCTACATTCTACACCAGCTGTTTATCAAAGCTACGGGATTATTTCAGGAATGGTGACAGACTGGCTCTTCCCAAAGTGGGGTACGACTAAGCACAGTTACATATGTCTGGGGTATCAATTGGTCACTAATTTGGTTGTTGCAAGATGTTACAGATTATGACATTTCTTTTAATATTCTTTATATGACCATTTTTTTTATACTTTATAACTTTTTCAAAGAAAAAGTCATTCATATTGCGTTTGAGCTGATGTGCACTTCTTTGACATATGAGGCTTTTTACGAGGCTGAATAAAGAGCAAAATAGTTAATAACAGCGTCTTGTCATATGTAACATCAGATGAGAGGTAGAGGGGGTACACAGCAGGAGGTTACATGTTTAAGGGGTACAGGACCTTCAAACGTTTGCAAATCCCTGGAATAGACAAACTACGACTTAGACTATTGTATATCATGTTACGACGACGTTTAAAACAAAAAAAGTTTCAAAAAGCTACCAGAAAGGTGGGCGAAGGTCCGGCCACACAGGTCGCAGGTCACCTTCTTCTTGGCATGCAGAGGGTTGGGGTGGGCCTCGGCGCGGTGGCGCTGCAGGGCCCGTACGGTGGGGAGCCGCTTGGGGCACTGTGGACACAGGTGCTTGGGCTCCTGAGACATGGGGCAACACTTGAGGTGAGCCCGCAGCCGGCACTTGAAGGCGAAACCCTTCTTGCACCAGCAGCAAGAGTAGGGCAGGGTCGCCGAGGGGCCGTCTCCCAATTTCACCTCTTTCTTACAGCTCCCCTCTTCGTCTTCGTCTTCATCTTCATCTTCTTCCTCCTCCTCCTCTTCCTCATAGTCTTCCTCTTTATCGTCTTCTTCGTTGGTGCCGTCGCTTCCTGCCTCCGGGTCCTGGTGCTCTGTCCTGGACCCTGGAGACACATGGCAGAGTATCCCATGGACTGTGATGAACCATAGTGAACAGTGAAGCTAAAGGGGGGGGGGGAACAGGTGAAAGAACTACCCTTTATATCGGAGTTATTGTTACTCACTGTAGTGCATCCCATGAGCAGCATATGGATTGCTTTGGTAATCTAGATGGAAGAATGAACTACATGTGTTTTTTTTCATTTTCTAAAAAACCTTCCTTGATCATAAAGGGAGTTTATCCTTGCTATTTACAGGGCTTTAGGGTCCAGCTGAATTCACAGTGATCACAAGATCCAGGCCGGCACACAACCTAGATCTTTACCAAGCTGCCTGAATTTAAACTTCCAAATCACGTTAACACAAGTTGTACACCAGGGGGCGGTATAGCGCTTCCAACCCCAAATGTACATGAACGACTTAGTCTGACCATTGACAATATGTTGAAAAAACAATATATCCACGTGAAAGACGTTGCAAAATCATTCAAATGGCAACTCGAACTGAAAAGCGTTGGTGTATTGCACACCAACTGAAAATACAGTGTTTAGATTTTGCCGGTTGCATTTATTTGATCCTTGTGTCTAGCTGTGACAAAACACCACGCCCGTTCTCTGCAGGGATGACTTGACACAAACCCGCCGCAGAGAAGGGTGCTCTGGACGCAGAAGTGTCATGTAGCCTTTAGGGGATGCTATGCAATGTGGGCCTGTGAAGCCCTTTGAGACTGTGATTACAAAACACCTGTACTTGACTTGGTATTGAAAGATACAATACTCTACACTGTATGCTACATGCCCTGCTCTACCAAGTGTTCAGCGCTCTCTCTCTCTCTCTCTCTCTCTCTTATATATATATATATATATATATATACCTGCGGCCTGTTCCACCTCCTCCAGGAGGGCCAGCAGCCCGGCGGGACACGAGGACGACGGCTCCTCCTGAAGGGCACTGAGCAGTGCCAGCAGCCCGGCCTCGCTCAGGAGCCCGTCCCTCCGCTTGGCCACCAGCAGCTGGGCCGTGGCGTCTGCTGCAGCCTTCTCCGAGCAGCACTCCTGCACCACCTGACGGAACACGTGTAACACATGAGCTTTCAAAAGCATATCGTTCTATTGTTTGCCATCTTATTGTACTTCTACCCGAGCACTGGCTCAGTTCTTGGAGACTTGTTAGGCATGAAATGCACTTTTGACTTCTGGTGAGGAGTTTTTCCCTTACCTTCCTTTGTTAAACGCACTATTTTAAGTCACTTTGGACAAAAGAGTCTGCAAAATGACTGTTATGTAATTGAATGTACATAAGACTTTAAAACCCATAGCAATACCTAATATATAATAATAATATCTAATATAATATTTAAATCTCACCACGTTTATCAATACATTTAGATTTCATTTAAATATATTTGTGTTTATACAATTTTTAGTTAGTTGTTTTGTTTTTTTAGCTTAGGTATTAGTATTTTTTGTGTGTGCATTTATTCCCCCTGTGTCAACTGTTGCACCTTAATTTCCCTCGGGATTAATAAAGTAATCTGAATCTGAATCTGAATCTGAATCTGAATGCCCCCACAAAAAATGTGATTGTTCACCCCAAGTGACACAATAATATAAATAAACTAGTTGAACTCAGTTAATTTGTACAGTATACAGCATACCCCCCCCCCTGTGATATTCTTTGCCCCCCCCTTCTTAATGACGTGAGGACAGGCCTCTGGTGCTGTACCTCTCTCTCCTGGGGGTCAAGGCTGCCTGCCGCCACCTGAGGGAGCAGCTCGGCAAGGGACATCACGCCCCCCAGGAGCTCCAGCAGCTCCCCGGAGCGCTCCAGCAGAGTGCCGGACCTCGAAACAAGAAGAGGAGGAGAATCCGGGACAGCAGGCACGGCAGGCTGCACCTCTGCCGACTCCTTAACCTCAGGGAGGAGCAGCCGGGATGTGCAGACTTCATGGTCTGTTGCAATGAGAATTCAAGTGTTCTTTGAGTCTCATAGTTAGACAAAAATACTTTTTCTTGCTGCAATTTTGACAGCCAAATGAACTACAACCAGGTGAACTTAAGGCAATTATTAAGATATCATTCATAATCCTGAAATAATAATAAAGTAGTTTGATACATTGTTATTATCATACTGCCTAGCTCTTGACCCCTTATTGTCAAGTTGAATGCGTGTGTTTAGAGGAACCCACCGCAGGGCCCCGGGACGTCCAGGCGAGGTATTTTAGAGCTCTGAGCTTCTACGCTGCTTCCCTGCCTCTTTGACCCAGCAAGTGCACTCTGCCCACCAGGCTCTTCCTCTTCGCTCTCCAGCCTGGCATTCACATCCTCTTCCTCAACACTCTCCAGCCTGGCCTTCACATCCTCCTCCTCCTCCTTCGGGGGTAGAGATGCTTGGTGTGCCACGGGTGGTCTGGCACTCTTGGCCTGGGGCTGAGGTTCAGCCTGGCCGTGGGTGGTGGTGGTGGGGGCAGCAGCGGCGAGCCATGGCTGGGCAATCCCCAGTCGGCTGAGGATGTTCTTGCAACCCACGGCTACGTCGTACATCTGCAGGCTGTCGGCGGAGGCGATGATGCGGCTTACGTTGTGTTTGCCCGGGGGCAGCTTGCCCGTGTACACCAGGCCCAGCAGGCAGGCAAACTCCTGCGAGGACACCACAGAGGTGTCGATGGAGATGGTGTCTGAGCTTTCCAGGAGAGACCTGAAGGGTGGGAAAGCATACAGCACTCAACACAATTCAAGAGGAAGAATGTAAATAACTTTTGGTCGTAGTA
The DNA here is from genome assembly GCA_027704905.1 of Muraenolepis orangiensis. Taxonomy (NCBI): domain Eukaryota; kingdom Metazoa; phylum Chordata; class Actinopteri; order Gadiformes; family Muraenolepididae; genus Muraenolepis; species Muraenolepis orangiensis. The sequence goes on along the minus strand of CM051002.1, from coordinate 32,314,262 downwards.
AGCACATGCAATTCAGGCCAATACGAGTCATATTGACTCAGGCAGAATGACCTTGATCATCAACGGCGACTGGGGGGAGAGGGGGGGTATATACCTGAAGAGCATACTGGAAGCACCCAGGACCAGCTTGTGTGCAGTGTGAGGAGTGTCACCCACTAATATGGAGCAGTCACAGAACTTCCCCTCTGTTCTCAAGGCCCACAGCTGCTGTATGAGCTGCTTGCTGTAATCGGGCAAATCCATGCCTGGGGAAAAGGCTAAGGAGAGTAGGAGAGACAAACATGTAATATTTGTTTTATGATACACCTTTTATTGGGACTGGGAGACCAAGGGATTGAATGGGGGGGGGGGGGGGGGGTATGCATATATCTATAGATATATAGATATCTATAGATATAGATATATATGTAGATATATATCACTGTTGATAGTGAAGTAAAGAGATTCAAAGCTTAATGTGTTGGTGGTAATTATGGCGATATTCGGACGGGCTTCGCCAGCGAAGAAGGGCAACACATAGTACCAACTAGGGTTGGAACCCCCCGAGCTGGAGGTCCGCTGTCCACTCGTTCAGTGGAACACATCTAGTGAGGAAGGTCGGTCTTTATCTGACAAGCTACTGTTGGAGACGGTCACCAGTAAAAAAACAACTACTATGAGAATAAACCAACGTTCGAATCGACATCAAGACCTCGCAAGATCATCACAAAACGTGTAGCGCCCCCGCTCCATTTTACCTTGAAATTCAAACGATCCGACTCTTTATTTAAACTTCATCGATGAACAATCGTGGGGCTCCCAATAAAGCTTCGGTCTTTTGAAAATGGCGTCATTAGTTGGAGGGAGGGGGGGGGGGGGGGGCGAGACGAAACGCGCATGCGCACAATATAGCGCGTGACTGGAATACATATTACAAAATTGCTGGCTGTCACGGATCAATAATGCTTTTATGGGTGGATGTTCATCCTTGGTCTAAAAAGTGGTGTCTTTACTTACGTATCACGTATAAAACAGTTATCTTCCAGGTCCAAGCAATTGGCGTCATTTTGTACATTTCCGTCACTAAATCAATGACCACCATATTTAATCTAGTTCAAATGATCGGCAGGGTTCAGGTGTTCGAGCTAGTTTAATGGATGCCAAGCTGATAATGTTAATACATGATTTCACTGAACTGAATGAACACTTTTTCCACGGCCTACTATTTGCTTCCATGGACATTTAATTTAGAATGGCATAACGCAATTGTGACATGTTTTGGAAACAATATCTTTATTGTCAATATGAAATTGATAACAGCGCATCATCACTGCCTGCATTACGTCTCCAGTGGAGTTAAGACCAACTATATGAACTCATCATGAACCTCTGGCTGGAATCAACTTAAGACACTGCAGCTAGATTTAAAAAGCCACATGAGTATACTTCGTATGAGCTTGTTGAGGTAATAAATGTTCAAACATGGAAAGCGGTTTATATCTGTAATACTTAACAGTTACTCGTGCATTTATTTAACATGGTTGGAAGAGTGAGCAGTCACAGTAACAAAACCGCCACTTTGGGAGCACTCGCTTATATTTCAAAGAACAATTCTAAAATAATATTTTCTTACATTTGTCATATTACAATCATAAAAAAAAAAAAACCAAGACCAACCTACTCTCATAAGTGACAGAACTACGAACGCCACACTCCTGACTGGGAGATAAATGTTATCTCCTTCAACCCGTTTCTATTAATAAGGTCAAAAACCACTATCACAAAGTCCTTGAAAACCTAACATGGTCTTTAAATAAAAAGGTTATAGGGTCTTTAAATATCAAAAGCCAGCAACCATTTTTTTTTTTAAATACAGAAAAACATTGGGTTTGTAACACAGTATATATATATACACATACATGTATATATATACACATATATATATACACATATACACATATATATATATACACATATACATGTATATATACATATATATACATATATATACATATATACACATACATATATATACATATATACACATATATATACACACACATATATATATATATATATATATACACATATATATATATATATATACACATACATACATATACACACACACACATACATATATGTATATATATATATATACATACATATATATGTATACATATATATGTATACATATACACATATATATGTATACATATATATGTATACATATACACATATATATGTATACATATACATATATACACACACATATATATATATGTACACATATACACACACACATATATATGTATGTATATGTACACATATACACACATATATACATATGTATATATACACACACACACATATATATACATACATATATATATGTATGTATATACATATATATGTATGTATATATACATACATATACATATATAAACACACCTGCTTAAACTAAACTAAAATAATCGTCAGAAACAAATTAAAGCACTTGTGTATGGACACTTGACAAGTTCAAGCTTTTCATTTTTCGTTCCACTTCTACTTCAGTGACCAAGAAGCCCAGTGCCTGCACAGATGAAACACACAGACAAACACAGATTGGAGCGTCTATGTTTTCCTTTCCATTCATTTCATATTTTTTTTACAAAAAAAAAAATTACAAAAAGAGTGACAGAAATAATGTAGAATACATTTTTTTTCCTCGAAATTTAAAATCGTCTAATTTATAGTAGATAGAAAAGATGGCAGCGTTGGTTATGGAATGCAATGGCTGAGCAATATTCACAGCGATGGGGCATTTTTCCATTAGATCACCTTCTCAATATCTAACCGACCAATTATCATCACTTTGTGTTCACACTGGCTGGCAGGCAGAACACAGGAAGTAAAACTGGGTGAAAGGGGATTTAATTTTCAGCAAATACTCAACATTGGGTACTTTGAATATATCAATCATGAATTACAGACAGCTGTAAGATATTGCAGTGAGACATACTTTACAGAAACAATTAAGAAATGCATTTAAAGTCAATACTTTGGGGGGGGGGGGGTGTAAGGTTCAGGGTTTGTCACAAAAAAACAACACAACAAACAAACAAATAAGCAACTTTGTTTACCTTTAAATCCTTCTTCAGGCATCCCCACTGAGGAAAAGCAAGTGAATAAAAGTATGAGACAACAATAGCATTATTCTGATTCACTCTCAAAGTGAACCTAATGGAGACGGAGCAGAAGCATCCCTTACCCTGATAGACATCATCCATAGCTGCATAATCCGCTATTGGTTCATCAGCCTTCAAACATACAAAAAGAACATCTCATCAAAGAACCCAATACATTCAAGTCTGCATGTTTTTAGTATAAAAAGCCTGGTTACCAGTGATGATGTGAACCTGGCATCTTCTCTATGAGCCCTACCTTGAGACAGATGATGCTTTCAGGGATGACCCCGAGGCTACCCAGTGTAGCCGAATCATCGGTGAGACCCTTTCCCTCAATGGACAGATTCTGGTCAAACGGTGCCACAGAGAAAGCGTGCATGATCTACAAAACACAAGCCTTTTGTAAGCGCTTGAGCTGCTAATGATTTAAAACATAGTTGTGGTTTGTATAGACTTGGATGCGGATGTCTTTTGAGCACAAGTTCATGTCAAGTCAAATCATTGGAGCACCAAGCAACCAATTATATCCACCAAAAAATGTTGGTTGATTAATAAGATGATTAATTGGCTGATTAATTAGAGATAGTCCAGAAGCCGTCATGGATAACACAACAGCAAACCTGCCTCAGCACCAGGTCCTGAAGTTTGGATAAAAAGCAACGCCAGCAACACAAGCTTCTTACCAGCCCTTCAAGTCTCACAGCAGTCAAGCCTCACAGCAGTCGTCTCAGTAAGTCAAGTCTCACAGCAGTCAAGTCTCACAGCAGTCAAGTCTCACAGCAGTCAAGTCTCACAGCAGTCGTCTCAGTAAGTCAAGTCTCACAGCAGTCAAGTCTCACAGCAGTCGTCTCAGTAAGTCAAGTCTCACAGCAGTCAAGTCTCACAGCAGTCGTCTCAGTAAGTCAAGTCTCACAGCAGTCAAGTCTCACAGCAGTCGTCTCAGTAAGTCAAGTCTCACAGCAGTCGTCTCAGTAAGTCAAGTCTCACAGCAGTCAAGTCTCACAGCAGTCGTCTGAGTAAGTCAAGTCTCACAGCAGTCAAGTCTCAGTAAGTCAAGTCTCACAGCAGGCGAGCCCAAGTCGAGTCTCAAGGCCCCAGCTCTGGTCAAGATGTCAATGAAAAGTATATATAAAGTATTCTTAGAAGAAGGATGCATATTTTGAACAAAAGGTGTTGTGTTCGCAGTGTGTCAAGACCTGTATTTTCAGCTCCTTAAGTGTCTGGTTGGCTGAGACAATGAGAGCCTTCTCTCCTCGGAGTTTCCTGTGCCGCGTGCTTCTCCTGATGCTTCCTGACCTCATGCTGAGGGGACAGGAGGTGAGCGTGGCCACGCTGCCGTCACTCATCTTCGCCCGCTTAGCTCCGTCCTCGTTCTGGAGGGAGAGAACGCCCACAGGAGCCTCATCACACATCTATAACGCCTCTGATACAAACCCAGCTCAGAAATGCAACATTCTTCACCCAAGAGTGAAATCTGAATAAAGTTTTAAGCAAAAGTGTAAAACCAAACGGAGGGGTTGCATAATGTCAGGCACGAAACCCTCTGGTCCAAATGAGTTTGGAGAAGTGGGTTACAAGTGTGGTCACCACCTGGCTGAAGTCACTCTCCCCCTCTCCGTCCGTCTTAGGGAGCTCCTCCTTCTCCTCCTCCGGCTCCGCCTCTGAACTGCTGGCATTCAGCTCAGGACCTGCCTCCTTTACAAGCTACATGGGACCATAAACACAACAATTAGACTTAGACACACAATTTAGACTTTTGGATCACAATAATGAGGAAAAGCTAATGAAAGAAAATAAAGTTCTTGAATCTTCAACCTTGAATGTTGTTGTGTGGTTACCGGCACTCATTTTCAATAAGCGACTACTAGAAGCGGCACGTGTTGGAAATCTTCGTAAAGTTAATTAAAAGTGTATTCCCCTCACATGAACAGGAGCTAGGCTACGGTCACTGATGTGGAAGTCAGTGGAAGCGGTTTACGGAAAGCAAATGGTGCAGCGGGCGGCTTCTGCACACGCAATGAGGAATGTGAACGAATGTGAACGAATGGGACACAACGCCGTTAAACGCAAGGGCAAGACGAGAGGCCATCCCCAGTCAGGCTCCAACAGTTAACACCGCCACACCCGGAGTGACGATTATTAGGGAGCAGGTAAGGTGCTTAGATGCCACGCTGCGCCTTGCCTACAGCTGTAGGATACCCTGAGCAGCCATGTACTGGTTTTGTTATTGGGTTTATTATTATGTGTGAAACAAGAACTGGGAAAAAAGTAATTTTCAGACAATGGCTCCTCCCCCCTTGGCAGAAGAGAGTAGCAGCTCATGGCCAGTTGGAAACAGATCAAATGGGCTCTCGCTGAATTAGAAGGCTTTATTTTGATGGTGAAACCTTAAACTGCAATGTTTTGGTGAGAGGTTTTAACAGTTTAAAAACATGTAATTCACACAACCCTAGGCTATACAGAAAAAAGGTACAAAGTATAAAAAAAATATGGTTTTATTTAAATAATGTTAACTCGTCTTTGTTGTCCCTGTAGTCTAATTTTTGTATTTTATTCATTGCTAAAAACCAAACCTATGACCACCACCGATTGTGGCTAAAGGCTTATGCTAGGTTCATAGTAGAGTATGTATACCGCTTTGTCCTCTAGCACCTTGCGGACGTAGACGGTAGCCTGAGTGTACTCCCTCAGGTCCCGCTGCTGCTGGAAGATGAAGCCCTCTCGACACGCCCAGCAGAGCTCTGGGAACACAACACAAAGACCCTTCACATGGCTGGGAAGGTACACATCTGCTGGCCAACATAATTAGCAAAGCTGAATGCTGAATGCTGGTACAATGGAGGAGGAATTGATCATTGTTAATTTACATATACCGCCCTCGATGAGATGCTACAAACCAGGGGTCGGTTGTTCAAAAGGTGTTTAACTCTTAACGAGTCCTTAAATCAGCTAATCAGTGTTTATCTTTTAACGCGTGGTTAAATTGGGTTGTTCAAAGGGAATTTAGTGGTCAACCCGTGATAAACCAGTGGTTAACTTTAATCACCAGCTGAAGGTGTATTAAACTATGATTAAGACATTTCAAGTGATTGTTGTTTAGGTTTTGCAGCTCCACAACATGAATCAACATCCAAGACAGAGAAGATTTTTTTATACTTATACTTATTTTTTTATCGCTATTCAGTGTTTCCTTGCTCTCCTCTACCAACTCTGTTAACAGATTAACTTCTGCTACGGAAAAATAGTTTTTCTCTTTCTGCTGTAGCTAGCGTTAGCGTCCATCTTTAGAGTTGTTCAGAGGAGATACAGGAAGTTGTTTCAAGAATTCTGGGTAAAAATACTTAATCACTGTTTAATGCTTAACTAGTGATTAGATAATCACTTGCCTCATCACCCTTTGAACAACCCACAATTAACGACTGTTTAACTAACGACTGATTAAGAAATTTAACGAATGATTAAGTTTAACACCCTTTGAACAACCGGCCCCAGGTTGAAAACCTGCAAAGTATTCCTTTAATGAGAAACTAGGTATATGCAGAGTGTGTGGGGTTGAGGGCTGGTAGGCACCTGTTAAGCACCTGAGTCAGGCTGATTAGACTCTGGGGCTGGTGAGGCTGAACACCTGTGGGGCATCAGGTAATCAAGGCTCACAGGATAAACCAGCCATCAGCAGGGTCAACTGCCACGTGTGGCACGGCATTGCACAATATTTTATTGGTCACTTATAATGATTTAGATAGCATAGAAATAATATAAAAAGGTCAAGCATTGACCTTTTATTTGATTATGGTCCGCAAATGAGCAAAACGTTGCAAATAAATTGTGGTAATTGATCTTTGTCCGACATGTTCCTTTAGATTTGTACAATATATTCTTTACTTTATATACACTATATTTACCAGGCTTTGTGGTGTACTGTGGTGCGGAGCCAGTCGACGTATCCTGTCTGGAACAGTGGAGGGAGATTGCCTGGTCCACAATGAACAATTTGCTGATGACGTCCCATTCGCTAGGCCAGAGCAAAGCTACACTGTGCAGGAAGAACATCACCACTTGAGACGATGCCGTGGTCCACATGTTGAGCACAAATACACCCTAATCCACACTTCAATGCAGTCACAAAATATTACACTAGTCAGCCATCCTGCTGTAAGCCACAATGACCAAACGTGTTGCACATGCTTGAAATGTTATGCAGGGAAGTGGAATACGATCCCAAGAAGTCCCAGGGCCGTATGCGGGGACATCCAGCATGTTTTGGCTGGGAAGACCATATCAGTAGGTTTGGACCAGGGATACTCACTGTTGAAAGTCCCCGTTGACCAGAGACTCATAGGTGAACATGAAGCCGCCATGGGGACAGAGCAGCAGGCTGTTGCCTATGCTGGACACTGGGGCTGATTTGGTTGGCCTCCTTTTAGGGGTGTGGGGCAGATTGAGAGACAGTAATGACATTCAAGTCAATAGCAAGACATGTACCTCAGATCTTAAAAGGCCTTCATCCAAACAGTTCTACTTCCTGCTTTTCATATATTCTCGCCAAACACACAACTGGGTGGTCCGGATTAGGGATTAGACACCATAGCAACAAGAGAGAATTAGCATGAACGAAAGTTTCTCTTGTGCATCTTTGATTCGATGTATTGTGCTTTTGTGAGAGCAGTTCTTCACACCATGTTCCAACAATGTTCAAATGCTGTGAGTCCACACACCATACTGCTGTTAATTTCACCCTTTTCAAGCTGTCAAAATCAGACAAACGCGTACCTGATGAATTTCTTCCACTCGTCCACAAAAAACATTGGCACAATGAAGAGAGTATCTGTGCCCTGGAACGACAAGAACGTGTGTGTTTGATCACATGGTCTATGAAGCAGCTCCTCTCAACAGACCAGAAAAGGTTGGTGCAACATAAGTAAACAAAAGTTAGTAAAAGTTAGTAGTAGAGGAGGGTTTAAACATCCAAGAAAGTTCAAATGAGGTGTGACCTGAGGTCAACAGGGCAGCTGGACTCTTCCATACCTGAGGCCACTTGGTGAGCACAGGGCGGTTCTTCTCCTGGAAGAGGTTCAGCAGCTGATTCTTCTGGTCCTGGGCCATCATCTTGCTCACAGCCTCGTTATCCTTCTCCTCCTGCTCCAGCGTCTGGGCCAGACGGGGTGGTGGGCGGGGTGTTACAGAACAGCGAGTGTGAGGACATTGTTCTTTCACTGTTCTTTTCACCGCTAAGTGTTTTTTTTTTGCCTCAAATAAATGTATTAATGTTCACACGTGATAATTAATTAATAGTCACTCACAGACCTAATAGATATGTATATATGTATACTGGTAGACTACGTAGTGATATCACGCCCACCTGGAGGGCAAAACGCAGCTTTCTCATTGGGGTATTTTAACCAGGTTTAGACTAAATGCTGGACAGTTGTTGTGCGATCAAATACACTGACTAATCGACCAAGAGACAAGCCTGGGTTGAGTTTCTTTAGAAACCCGTCAGAGAAAGACAACCCAGAGGAGAAGATTGTGGATTTGTGCTGTCCCACAGGGAGAGAAAATAATATAAACCATCAGTGTCTTTGCAGTGACCATTAAATCAAAGGTTAGCTAAACAATGAGTATTTTAATTGTTGTATTTTTAGTCATATCTTTACGTAACCGTTTTCGTGAACCGACAACAAACTTCAGTGGCCTTTACAAGTTATGTTAGTTAACAGCAGTTGTTGGAGGGATATAGGGGTTTATCAGCCTGCATTATATCACAAGGGTTACATTATATGTTATATTAACCTAGCAATCAGGAGTACTTGAAACAAATGATACTAGGGCCACCACACTATGTTTATATGCTATTTTATATGGCATTTGTTTTAAACCTGTTTATTGTGCCTGTTTCGATTTTTTAATACTATAATAATAATAATATTTTTGAATTGTTGTTTTTGAGTGTCGTGATGATAGCTATACAATAAATATATATTTATAAAGTATATATAGTATAGTCTCGCTGCCGACTTCGCACAGGGCCTCGCATATCTCCCAGACAGCCCTGCTTATAGGCCAATTTTTTATAACCCGTTTATTTAGTTGAGCTTGGTTTTTTTTATTTTTAAATCATTTATATTTTTCAATTGTTGTTTGCAAATGTCATGAAGATTGCTAGACAATTTAGTTGTACTTGTACAATGACAATAAAGGCCTTCTGATCAAGCTTGTCATTGATTTTTTACTTCTGCATGCCTTTGCTAAAAGCAATGTACTGTATACTGAAGTGCTTTTTTCACACATTTTAAGATTATGATTACATTGTTCTGCCAATGAAGTACATAAACACGCAATTATAGACAAGTAATGTCTATAGTCACACAAATACAGTATTAAAGTTAATGTCACCACTGGATTTGACCACCTCTTCTCTGGTCCACTCACCAGGCACTGGGCACAGGGCGGTTGGCGTTGGGTGAACTCTGGTGCTTTGGGGAAATAGGCACGGACCTTGGTCCACACCTCTGTGGTCACCAGTCTCCTCTCCGTCTCCAGGATGCTCAGACCACCTGCCATGACGCCAATACTTTCATATTACAATCACATTCAGCTGGTCGTCTCTTAATGACCTCCTCATTTCACCAACTCTTTCTCTTTAAATCAGAAAGCGCATATCATGTGTTTGTGTGTGCGTACCGTGTGTGCAGAGGATGTCCTCATTGAAAGTCTTCATCGCTTCGTCCCCGTCTTCTGGGAGATGTGGGCCGTACTCTAAAATGAACCAATTCAAATGAAGAATCCAAACAAGGGATTCTAATGACGACCACAATGACAAAACATTTTTTTTTTTATATTCAATTTTGTTTTCCCACACACGTACTCAACACCCCAAGACCTACCTTTATGATTGCTGCTGTGTGAGGCCTGTCCGTTGGTCTGTCCGTTGCCATGCATGGTCTGCTGCTCATCTTCCTCCAGCTGCTCCATGGCCAGCTGTCGCCAGCTGCGCAGAGATGACTTGCCAACCCAGTAGCCCTCCTCACTGCTGCTACACACAAACATACACACACACACAAAGGTTACAAACACCAACCACAACATAAACCATCAGTTCACTAGTTCTATGTTAACATTGAGACCACTGCATGTCAACAAATCAGAATGACAATTTGTGCTGCAGTTATATATTTAGAGAAAACTTGAACACATGTATATATAATGAGCGTTTTACCTGAGCGTGCGTTTCACCAGGTTGGTGACCTCTCTGTAATCCTCGTTGAGCTGGTTTTTCAGTCGCAGAACCCTGCAGCGCTGGCTCACACACTCCCTACACAGAGAGGACCCTGCACACGCACACGCACACACACACACACACACACACAGTGAAGCTATATGCAGGGGGACACATCATCAATGACCCTCAAGCTATTTAGAGTGTCATTCAACAGGTTGAATTCCATTACTTCGTGTGGAAACACGATGAAGACAGACGCGGGGTCCATTGCCTCATGTGATTTCCTCGGTATGTGAACAGGTTCTCCTGCGGGCCTACCGTCCAGCCAGGGCCCACCGCCGTAGCGTTGGTAGAGGGTCTGCGCGGCGACCGTGGACACACGCTTGGCCTCCCCCACCTTGTCAGGGTGCAGCTTGCCGTGCGAACACAGGAAGAGGGAGTTGTCGATCTCTTTGGTGGCTGTGGAGTCGTCCAACCACTTCTTTAGCCATTCCAGGGGGACAAATTCATACGGCTGGCCTACAAGACGGACGGGAAGGATCATTTGACTCTCCTGCCACCAAAGGACGTTTTCTCCCAGTGTGCGCCTCTGTGTGTATAACTGTGTGCATTACAGCTAGTGGGCTCAGGGGGTGTGGCGTGGACTGACCGTCTTGCACCGGCAGCAGCTCGTAGAGCTCCTTGACCTCCTCGTGCTTGGCCTTGCCCTTGTCCACGCTCTGCTTCCTCATCACCGCCATCTCCGTGCACCACTCCTCAAACTTGTGGTTGTCCTGGTCCACCAGCCGCTGGAGAAAGTCTGGGAACATAATATTATAGTATATAGTATAGCATAACATAGGTCGTATATAGTGTTGTTTATAGTATAGCATAACATAGGTAGTACATAGTGTTGTTTCTAGTATAAAGTATAGCATAACATGGGTAGTATATAGTCTTGTTTACAGTATTGTAGTTTCAAAGCATTGTACTGGTTGTAAAAGGCAAATAAACATTGAATCTTGAATAAGAAAAGGACACATTCAAGAAATAATAGTATAAGAAAAACAAATTGCAATATTAAATGTTTATAAATTAATACCTTGGTTAACATAAAGATTATTAGTAAACATGAATACCACTCGTATATTATTACTTTATAACCATTAGTTAAGGGAATACTTTGCCGACAACCAGGTATGTACTATTTCAACATGGTCCGGATGATACAAAACGGGCGGACCACGTTGAAATGGTACAAACCTGGTTGAAAACAAGAAGTATTCCTTTAATCCTATAACCCACTACCCCTAATCCCTTTGCTAAGGGTATATAATGCTCATTACTGCATTAACTAAGGTTAATTAATGGTTAATTAATGAATGGCAAAAGTTTACATTCAGTTAATGTGGTGTACTTTTGCCGGCTCTAGGGCTGTTCTGGTCATGTAACACCAGTTCTCTGGGGCTGTTCTCTGGTCATGCAGCACCAGTTCTCTAGGGCTGTTGTTCCAACTGTTGCTCTCTGGTCATGTAGCACCAGATCTCTAGGGCTGTTGTTTTAGACAGTTGTTCTCTGGTCCTGTAGCACAAGTTCCTATTTCTATATTATTTTTCTATGTTCTATGCGAAGCCCTAGTTTCCAGAACTGTTGATTGTTAATTAAAAGTCATTAGTTAACTGCATTAACTAATGTTAATCAATGGCTCATAAATGTACTCTTATTGTAAAGTGTTACCATACAATCCGTGCTCGGTGTTCATTTTGTATTTCCGTTGTTAGTTTTCATTAAATAATTTAACAGAAAATATTTCACATACCTGCAGCATTCCTTTAAACTACGATATTAAAATAATCTATTTTTGGTACCCACCAGGCACTTGAACGTGGTTAGTGGTGGGGTCGGTGGTCTCCTCCTCTTGAACCTTGTACACCAGCATGTAGGCGTTCCTCGAGCAGTGGTAGCCTTTGCTGCACTTGGGCTTCCTCGTTTGGGATTTCACCGTCTCCGCTAGCAATGCATAATGACATATCAGATTTTGTGTGTGAAGTTCTATAGACCCCTGATAACCATAATATCCACAATTGCTTATTGGACATGGCGCTTTACTAACCCAAACCTAAAAACACATTCCTAGTAGACATTTCCTCATTCCTAGTAGAATGGCCCACTCATTACATAGCCAGTGAATCCATTATGGACCGGGTTGAGCACAACAAGCAATAGCAACTACAACCACCGAGATATACTATAGCAACCACTGCTGTACACTTGGTTCAGCAGTGGTGACTGTAGGTTCCAATCCCTGCTGGATTCTCACCAATGTCCTCCTCGATGCCCAGCTGCAGTTTCTTGCCCTCCATCTTTTCGATCTCCTCGTCGTTGAACTTGTACCAGTCGCTAGTGCGGGCGTCTTTCACATGGGCGATGTAGTGGCCCGAGTAAGCACTTACTCCCCGATGGATCAGCACCGCACTCAGCTCATACACACACTTCTGGTCTGGGGGGACACACACACACACACACACACACATTACAGGAAACACTGCAGAGACCAATGCTGCCATACAGGCATACTGCATGGAATGGAAACGGTTGGAAAGGTCAGTGTTTAGACTGCATCCCCGGAGTATGGCGCCGTACGAGATGGCTGCCGTGTCGCGAGCTCCCGCACGACGACGCAGTTTTTTGTTATTTATTCTTTTTATTGCAACTTTTTTAGTTCAGGATGTTAGCAGCAAGTTCACTTATAACTTTTGCACACTTTGGGAGATCAGATCGACAGTCGCTCGCCGCCTACCGGAGTTTTTTCACTCTTTCGACTCGGACGTCCCGCCCGAAGTCACAGCTGGATTATCTCCGTCCATTTTGGGCACGATTACGCGCAAGCGTCGCCGGAGGAAGCGAGGGAAGCGAGCCGGCGTGCTAGTCAGGCTGAGATGTCGATCCGATCGCCCCCCACTACCCACCATTCTACTGGCTAATGTACAGTCTCTGGACAATAAGTTAAGCGAACTACAGGCTCGTATTCAATTCCACCGGGAAACTAGGGACAATTGCATTATCTGCCTTACGGAGACATGGATGTCGGAGGGGGTTACCGACGCAGCTATCGAGCCGACGGGATTTTCCGTACACCGGGCGGACAGAACAAAGGCTCTCTCCGGTAAAGATCGCGGAGGGGGGGTATGTCTCATGATAAACAGATCTTGGTGCAACCAAAGTCATGTACATCCCCTCAAGTCTTTCTGTTCCCCGGACCTGGAGTACCTGATGCTTATGTGCCGTCCATACTGGCTACCTCGGGAGCTTACAGCGGTAACCGTGACCGCTGTTTACATTCCCCCACAAGCCAACACGGACACAGCGCTGAAGGAACTGTACGGGGCTATCAGCGAACAGGAGTCGGCCCACCCCGAGGCTGCTCTCATCGTAGCGGGGGACTTCAACAAGGCGAACCTGAAGAAGGTTCTCCCGAAGTTCTACCAACACATAAAGAGCAACACACGGGGCGAGCGGATCCTCGACCACTGCTACACTCCCTTCCGTGATGGCTACAAGGCCCTCCTCCGCCCACCGTTCGGCAAATCAGATCACCGCTCTATCCAGCTGCTCCCCGCCTATAGGCAGAGACTGAAGCAGCAACCGATCGCTGTGAGGGAGGTCCAATGCTGGTCGGACCAATCAGATTCTACGCTGCAGGATTGTTTTGATCACGCTGACTGGCACATGTTCCGCGTTGCCTCGGACAATAACATCAACGAGTACGCGTCGTCGGTCACCGGGTTCATCAAGAAGTGCATAGATGACGTTGTTCCGACCAAGTCGGTTCGGATATATCCCAACCAGAAACCGTGGATTAACGGCGATGTTCGCGCTGCCCTACATGCGCGTAACGCCGCCTTTGGTTCCGGGAATACGGAGGAATATACGAGAGCCCGTTACGACCTCCGTAAGACCATCGTCACTGCCAAGCGGGAGTATAAGGACAGAGTGGAAGATAAATTCAAGAAACACGATGCGAGGGGTATGTGGCAGGGGCTGCAGAATATAACGAACTTCAGAGGGAGAACCAGTTGTGTAGAGAACTCCTCTACCTCCCTCCCAGGAGAGCTAAATACATTTTTTGCTCGGTTCGACGTAAACGGCAGCCCGCCGAAGCCAGCACCGACTGGGGAGACCAGCCAGCTGCGCATCTCGGAGGCGGATGTGCGCCGCACCTTTAAGCGGCTGAACATCCGTAAGGCGGCAGGCCCCGACGACATCCCGGGCCGCGTCCTCAGAGCATGCGCAGACCAGTTGGCAGGAGTCTTTGCAGACATCTTCAACCTCTCCCTGTCCCAGGCTGTTGTCCCCGCGGTCTTCAAGATATCCACCATCGTGCCTGTCCCTAAACAAACCAAGGTAACATGCCTGAATGACTACAGACCTGTGGCCCTCACCTCGATCGTTAGCAAATGCTTCGAGAGGTTGGTCAAGGACTTTATTTGCTCCGTGTTACCTACCACGCTGGACCCATGGCAATTTGCATATCGTCAAAACAGATCCACGGACGACGCAATTGCCATGGCCCTCCACACTGCCCTTTCCCACTTGGAGGGGAAGAACTGTTATGTGCGAATGCTGTTTGTGGACTACAGCTCAGCATTCAACACAATAGTTCCTGCCAAGCTCGACACCAAGCTGAGAGGTCTAGGCGTACCCCCATCCATGTGCAGCTGGATACTGAACCTCCTGTCGGACCGCCGCCAGGTGGTGAGGATGGGCAGCACCACATCAGAGCCACTGACCCTCAACACGGGAGCCCCCCAGGGATGCGTGCTGAGCCCTCTCCTCTACTCCCTCTACACCCACGACTGCATGGCTATGCACAGCTCCAACGTCATCGTCAAGTTTGCTGACGACACGACAGTGATGGGCCTGATCGCCGGCGACGACGAGACAGCCTACAGGGAGGAGGTCGGATCGCTGGAGCAGTGGTGCCAGGAGAACAGCCTCGCCCTCAACGTCAAGAAGACCAAGGAGCTGATCGTGGACTTCAGGAGGCAGAGGGGAGAGCACAGCCCTATCTCCATCGACGGCGTTGCAGTAGAGAGGGTCAGCAGCTTCAAGTTCCTCGGCGTGCACATCTCCGAGGACCTCACATGGTCCACGCACACCACACACGTGGTGAAAAAGGCCCAACAACGCCTGTATTTTCTCAGGCGTCTGAAGAAATTCAGCATGGGCCCCCGCATCCTGAGAACATTCTACAACGGCACCATCGAGAGTGTTCTGACAGGGTGTATCACCGCCTGGTACGGGAACTGCACGGCACTCGAGCGCAGAGCGCTTCAAAGGGTGGTGCGGACGGCCCAGTATATCGTTGGAGGTGAGCTCCCCTCCCTCCTGGACATTTACAACCAGCGGTGCGTGGCCAAGGCCAAAATAATTATAAAAGACATTGCCCACCCCAGCCACGAACTTTACTCACTATTACCGTCAGGCAGGCGATACCGCAGTATCAAGTGTCGTACAAATAGGCTTAGAGATAGCTTCCACAGTCAGGCCATCAGGCTGCTGAACAAGGGCGTATAACATATAACAATGTATATTTTATTACATTGATTTATATATATATATATTGCTCTTTTCTGTGCTGATTTTTGCATTTTATAAATTGCATTTTTTATTTTTTATTTTATATTCCTTATTCTATTTTTTATTCTATTTTTATCTATTTTTATTTTATCTTATTCTATAACTGCTGTCTGTCGTCGGGTATTGCACACAAGAATTTCACATCACTGCTTTATACTAAACTGTAAACTGTGAAGTGACAATAAACTTGACTTGACTTGACTTGACATTATGAATCATGTGAATCACATGCTCTGGCCTTTGCTGGCACCAGATTTCAACCCCATCTTTAGAAAGAATGTCGTTCCATCCCCCCTGTAGTGTTCCAGAGGCTGGTGGATTCTATGCCCTCACTCAAACAACAACAATGTAAACTCATGGTGTGACCAAATGGCCTAGATTTCCGTGTTGAAGATTGTATAAGACATTACCACAATTTAAAATAAACCAAAACTAATTTGGGTTTACTGCCCCTTTAACACAGATGTCATATAATACCAGCAGCTTACAAATCCCTCAGTGTTTTTCTCCATATTGACGCCTGTAACTGTTGTGGAGATACCTTGCGTGGTCTCCATGAAAGGCCCCATGTCCAGCTGCTCTGGAAAACTGATGAAGGTGTTCAGCTTCTTCTTGTGGCCCGTTTGCCTTGAAGACATGCAAGAAGAAGAGTGAAGCAACACCACAAGTAAAAAAAAAAGGTCAAGGTTTAAATGGCCCAATGTTGACAGCAGCGGTCCAAGCCCGCCTTAATACACCAGATGAAGTCAGAGCAGGTGGCCCGCTCTCCCCGTTCTCTGGGACTGACCTGTCGAAGACGAAGCGCATCAGCTGCAGGTTGAGTGTGCGTGGCAGGCTGTGTAGCTTGATGCGGCGCGTGGCACACTGCTTGTTCTGGCAACTCTCGCAGAAGTAGCGGTTGTCTCCGTCCAGCTTCTCCTCCTGCAAGGCAGGCACACAGCTTCCTGATTTGAATCCTTCTTCCCCATGTCAAACTGTACAATTGGCTTGTCAGATCACACCTTAAGACAATGGGTTTTCAAGGGGTGTGTTGTCTCGCACAACAAAGTGGTAACTTGGTGCAATAGACTCGCTTTAAACTCCACCAACCACAGCGATGAATCCTGCTAACCAGCAGGGAGAAGTCGCCCCCGTTTAGAATGTGCTCTGGAACAGTGATTTTCGAACAAAGTGCATTTTGAGTGTGTCACAGAGGATATGTTGTAACATATGCTCTCGGACTCCTTAATTATTCAAAAGAAGCCCACGAATTAGCTCACGTGTCAATGTTAATTCATGTTTCAATGGCTTACAATTTCATTTAGTTTAGTCCCAAGTGTTGCTTCATTTTGGTTGCTCCATGTTTTTAACGGTACATGAAGGCATTGTTGATAACTGCACTATGGATAAATACTTTTTATCAGTCGTGATTTTATATTTTATACAAAAATATTTTTAGATTTCAGTCATGACTTGAATGGGCCGTTCTGCTTTACACAATCAAATATGTAGGCCAAGCTTTGTATTACTAATTTAATTAGTCACTTCATAGTTAGCTATTTATGGGTTACTAATTCTTATCATGCTTCCCACATTTAGTCTAAAGCCTTTCATAAGCTAACGCCCCCTGAAGTTTCATCATGTATTTTGAACCCTATATTGCCACAATATTTATTCAATGACAATAAAGACAATGGATCAGGTGAGGGGGTGCAGTAGGAGGCACCTATGAAACATGTTTTTTATTTTTTAACTAATTTAATTGGAGGCGCCAACATCATTTCTAATTTTGTTTTGAATGGCTGATTGCAGTGGCGCGAGTAATCCAGTGGCGTCACTGCTGGAAGGATACCCTGTTTGGAGGGAACACTGATCTTGTGTTAGCATCACATGAAGACTTTGTGTGTTCAGATCAACTGAACAAGTGATACCTTGAGGAATTCTGTGATGCACTCCGTGAGGTTCTTGTGGCCCTGGATGTTGAGCTCTAGCTCATAGAATCTGGACGGAAGTGGGGATGCGCGACCACACTGGTTACAACTGCGGAGAGAAACCAAAAAAAATAAAGCTTACAGACACTTCTTCAAATATACATTCTATAATATGCATGGTCACATTCAAGGTCACGTAGACATACACACCGTTAAGCTTTCCCGGTTAACCTTACCTAAATTGAGTCTGAAACCTCCCTGTGAACTTTACTTGTGACAATTGTGTGTAATATATTGTTTGCCAACTTATTGTACTTTTACCTTACAGAACTGAACTAATTGTATTGTTTTACCTGAGCACTGGTTCAGTTCTTGGAGACTTAGTTAGAAACAAAATGCACTTTGGACTTCTGGTGACGAGTTGTTCTCTTACCTTCCTTTGTTGAAACACACTATTGTAAGTCGCTTTGGATAAAAGCGTCTGCTAAATGACTGTAATGTAATGTAACCACATAAGCTAATATGCAAACTATGAGTTATATCTGGAAGTCTGACAGCAAAATGGGCGTCCGTCTTACACAGTGACGTATGAGAACTGTCCGCAGAACTGCCGCTGTATGATGTTCTGGAGAGTGGTGCTCTTCTGCTTGGACAGTGTGTCCTCCAACAGGGACAGGAAGAGCTTGGAGAACTCCTGGGCATCCTGCAACATGTTGAGATGAAGACAATAAGACGGAAGGACAAAAGCATAACCACAAAACCAATGAGAAGGTAGATACAACCAGTGAAACGGTTTCCTTTATATCTTACATTTACGTGTTGGTTAAGGAATCATGCAGCAAAGCCAAAGTACAAGATATTTTTATTGGCCAATTGCAACAGGTAAATTGGAACGCTTACTCCCCATTCCCTTCCACAGTATACATCTCCAAAACAATACCATAAAAATTATATATACAAATAAAAATAAAAATAAACAAAAAAAGAACAGCAAAAGGTACTGATAAATTATATTTACATGGGTTGAATGTACAAGTTAGTGGTTAATGATTGATGATATAAATGATCATTTATGTTTAGGAAAAGCTGTGGAAAAAGTGCTTGTATTACTTAATTATGATACTATTAAGTGAAACAATGTAATGCAAATTCCCATTACCTCATATTCTGTCCAATATAGCATAATATACACATTATATGGCAACATGTAGAGTGTAATCAAGGGCCAAAAAACTATTTTAAGTGCAACATTGTACCAGTATATTTTGTCATGATAGAATCCCAGCCTAAAGGTGTGTCAGTGTGTTGTGGACACTTGGTATAACAGAAGTGTACCAGTATATTTTGTCATGTGCCTAGGTGTGTGTTGTGGATGCTGGGTACAAACTGAATTCTACCAGTGGGCATGACTTAACTCTTAAGGCATTCCAACATTATCTGTCATTTTGTATTTACTTAAATTACATTGCTGAGAAAATAGAAATTAAATGTTTATTAATTCATACTGCTGGGACTTTTATTTGACTTTAAGGACTGCATAATTACAATATATCTCTATATTGATATATATATTATAGATATACATCTATGGTACGATGATGTACAATATATCATATTCTATCTAAGGTATGATAATGACAGAACAACCACATACCTGTTGTTGTCCTGTGTCCAACCCCAGTGCCTTGGCCAGTCCCGATGGGTCAATGTATCTTCGGTTGCTGTTTTGCAGTAGTGCAAATAGATATTGGAGGTGTTCACAAATGGACTCAGGTTCATAATCTGAAATGTGGAGACCATTCAGCAAAAGGAATTAGCATTATGTAATTGTAAATACATGGATGGTTTTAAACATTTGCTCTACCACATTATTTAATTAGGAACAATTCAAATTGCATTTAGAGAAAAGTGAAAGAGAAAGCACTTGATGAACAGCAGTTGGTTGTAAAGGATATAGGCTGTGTTATATTTAAGTATTAGTATTTCGTTTTCAACTTCATATCAACCTACAGTAAATGCTGACATGTAAACAAGGAACCAGGATGGGTTAGCCTTATTGTTCAAGAATGACTAAAGATTTGGCTGTGGACATTGGAGATAGATAGATATGCATATTATTTCCTTATGCAGAACCACCTCACACACAATATGGTTCACCACTTGGCGATACTTTGAGGGTACGGCCCCACCTTGTGTAGCATCTGTACTGTCATAGTCTCCTGTAGTCTTGATAATGACTAGACATAGGTCAATCACTTCTTACAAAAACATGTTTGCCTGTAGCACCATCTTCCCATAGGCAGCCAGTGATCAGCAGATTACCTAGGTTGATGTTGTGGTCCTGAGCACGGGGGTTCTGGCACAGGTAGAGGCTCCTGCGCAGCTCCAGGTTGTGGAACCACACTTGCAGGAATGTGTTAACATAACATGTTGCTCCAAGGTTTGTCAGGCCCACAAACGTGTTCTGTGGAGGCAAGTATTAACATATATGCTTTGCAATAAGTCTACATGATGAGCAGTCAGAGAGGAGATAAAGATACCACGGGGACAGTACCTTGTCTCGACGCTCTGAGTTGGGGTCATCGATGTTATGGAAAGCGTTTTCATCTATATCTCCCAACCAGGCCTGTTCTCCGATACCCACAAGGCAATTAGGGTTACCTTTACAATTCCTCCTGCCCCAACGAAAACCGGTTGTTAACTTTTTGACTACTGATCAAAAAGCACACATTGACAACTTGAGACGATCACCCAGCATCACCCAGCCTATAATAAACGGTTGTTCCGAGACAACCGCAACCTTTGTAGTACAGTGTACGCTTGTACTCCACTACGGCAGTGGTGATGGAGGTGATGGGGGTTGATTCACCACATACCTGCACGTCCCTCTCTTGCATGCAGGCACATTAACACGATACGATAACTCAATGTGTTCTCGACTGATGTCCTCTGGCTTCACGGTTTCCACCCAGCGCCAGGCAGCCTTCTCCAGCTGCAGACGGGGAGCCATCACCTAACACACACACACACACACACACACACACACAGCCGAGGGTCATGCGAGAAGAGGAGGAGGACGGGGACAGGGAGGACCAGCAGAGGACAACAAGAGGTGTCCCAGAAGGAGGAGGCCCGGCAGACCTGTTGTTACCGAGGCTAATGTTGATTAGCTGGACGCTACGTCTTGTCCGTCTAGTTCAGCAGCTAGCTTAGCCCAGTTCGGCAAACGGCACATTTCACAGCATCTGGTTTAAAAAAGAATCCATGCCGACATGTAGCAACTCAGCAAACTCCCAATGAAACGAAACGTACGGCGCCGCAAATAATATATAGATGTCGAAATGTAAACTAATACTCCTCTGTGCGCTAGCTTGAGGTTAGCATAACACTAGAGCTAACACTTCTTAATCAAGTGAACACAAGCAGCTACGCGCTTGTTTTCAAAGAATAAATGCATTCTAACCTTGTATAGGTCGAGCTGTTGATTAAATTTCCATTTTCACATTTTAGTCAAAACATATTTTAGATTTAGCGCCCTTGCGTCGATTTATAAATAAATTATTCCTCTGCTCCAAAGCAATGCGACGTCAGTTGTTGACGTGAGCTACGTCACTTTACGTAACGGTTACGTTCGTCGGCCCCTAGGGGACTCTATACTGGTACTGGTCTGTACTGGCCCCCAGGGGACTATATACTTGTACTGGCCCCCAGGGAACATTGTACTGGTATGTACCGGCCCCCAGGACACTCTGTACTGGTACTGGTCTGTACTGCCCCCCAGGGGACTCTGTACTGGTACTTGTCTGTACTGGCCCCAAGGGGACTCCGTACTGGTCTGTACTGGCCCCCAGGAGACTCTGTACATGTACTGGTATGTACTGGCCCCTAGCTAACTCTGTACTGGTCTGAACTGAACTGGCCCCCAGGGGACCTCTACTGGGTCTGTACTGGCCCCTAGGGGACTCTGTACTGGTACTGGTCTGTACTGGCCCCAAGGGGACTCTGTACTGGTACTGGTCTGTACTAGCCCCAAGGGGACTCTGTACTAGTTCTGGTCTGTACTGGCCCCCAGGGGACTCTGTACTGGTAGTGGTCTGTACTGGCCCCAAGGGGACTCTGTACTGGTAGTGGTCTGTACTGGCCCCCAGGGGACTCTGCACTGGTAGTGGTCTGTACTGGCCCCCAGGGGACTCTGTACTAGTTCTGGTCTGTACTGGCCCCCAGCGGACCATGACACCGGAAACATTAAACAAGATACCTGTCCTGTGATTTAATCATCTTATTGTATGCTAAGTGTTCCCAGGACATTTAAGAAAATATAAGCTTCTATAGACTTCTAACATGAAACCATTCAAATCATTATCATGTTATTACAATTGGAAGCCTAAAGCTACTTCTAACACTACCACTACTAACAATAAAAACATTTGACATCACTGCCTAAATACATATTCCACAATTCCAATTTAGTAAAAATAAAAATCGGATTAGATTAAATTAGATTAGATTCAAATTGATTGATTTATTTATATGTATTATTATTATATTAAACCTGCACTATGTAAGTATTTAACTGGAGCTATATACTCCATTGATTTTCTATTAGAAACGATATTTTATTAAACCTGCACTATGTATGTATTTAACTGGAGTTATTTACTCTATTGATTTAATATTTAATATTTAATATTTTATAGTATGGTGTTTCAGATAATATAACTCTTGAATTAACTAGCACATTTGTCAAGAATAAAACACACCCATCGACAATTCAATCTATCCAGGGAAAAGTTCACTATGAATCACTTCATTATGGTCCACATTTGCTGTGATGCTCGGTAAAGCTTCCTTTGGCTGTTATAATACTACACAAACTCCCATGTGTTTTAACCACATCATACTGCTTTGCTCAATTGAAACCACGAAACTCATTAGCATCGATCCGCTTTTATCTTGGTGTACATTAGTGATTCTTGTCTAAATCTGGAGGATTTAATGCTTTTTATTGGTCACAGAGAGTACACGTACACACAAATGAATGACATTAGTTTCTCTGCATTGAACCCAGCCTAGTGTTAGGAGCAGTTGCTCATCCGGGAGCAGTGTAGGGGTCTTGTGCCTTTCTCAAGGGCACCTCGGCAGTGGGCATGTTTGGGGGACTTGAACCGGCGACCTTCCAGTTCACCGGCAAAGTCCCAACAGACTGAGCTATCCTGCCACCCTATTTGCAAAGGAACATGCTTTTATCCAAAGCGACTTACAATAGTGTGTTTCAACAAATGGAAGCCTACATGTGTTTTACCCACTTCATAAATGTTTGTCAAATGGCAAATACAAAGCACATTAGTATTACTCATGTTTTATCCTTTCTAATGGGACGCTGAACCCTGCCAAACCTGCACAGGATGGAGTCCCCTTTGGATTTCCTCTGGGCCATCAATGCTCCTCTGGAGAAAACAAAGGGAATCTATGCTGGGCAACGAAGAGTAATATTTTCAGCCTATATTTCATAGAGCTATTTGAGTCATATGGTCAAAAAGCTTTGACCATCTAGTCAGCCCGGTAGATCATAGACCACCAGGAGGCGCTATAAAGCCATCAGACCAGTACCAACAGACTGAACACTTTATACCCCTATCAGGCAGTGGTGAAGCGTCAGGGCCTATTCAGAGAAGACCCTGGAACTCTCAGATGAAACAAAAAAATCGAATGAATTGTATTAATAAAGTGTAATACGATTTAATACAATTTAAATAAAATGACTAAATGAGAATGGTATCTGTGTTGTTATCTGTTATATTACAGTGTTACGTTGATTTGTTTGTCTTTCTCGGTCCATGCACTACGCATTTGAGTGTTTTTTTGTTGGAAAACCAATGCAACCAATCAGATATGTTTCTAGGTTGCTGGGAAAAATATCTTTCAACCAAAGTATTCCCAATTGCTTTGGCCCTTAGACTGAATGAGAGCGTACGTTTGGATTGACAGTTTGATCAACCAATCATATAGTGATTTGTAGCCAATGGGCGTATTCGTTCAGATTTCCCCACAGCTCGAAGGTATACTGGCTGGAGCCAGAGTGGATCTAGCGTAGTGCTACGTTGTTTCTACGTAGTTTTTTTTACGTCAAAATGGCAACAGGCGAAGATGATGTCGTTGCGGATTTATTTTTTTTTTTTTTTTTAACCATTTTCAAGACGACCATTCAATGTAAAGATGGACATTATTAAAAAAGGCCGTCCAACGCCTGACAATCTGGAGCTGAATCAAGTTTTAAAGCAGGCTATGTTCGCCATTTTCAGGCTAGCAACTGGGAAAGATACCCGTGGCTAACGGGTATCTTTCCAGGAGAATGGATTTGGTCTTCAAGTGAACATCATTGGTGAGTGACACTCATTTGTCTTTGCTGGTTTTGTCTCAGTGTTGCGTCTCGTTGAGCTGGTTGTTGCATTTTGTTTCCACACACTTGTTGAATGATTAGTTAATGGCTGTCTTGAGTTTGTTAAGCTTTGTTGTGCATTTAAATTGAGAGTTTTGACTTGATCTTTCTTTCCATCGCTTAACGTGAAAAGACAACGTAACTAAGAGTTACAAAACCGCGATCATTAATCACCAAATTTCTCTGATCTTGTCTTGTCATTAGCACTGTCAAAATATCTCAACTTAAATCCTCCCATTATGGACGTTATGTGCATTCCTCTCTATTGAGCCAGTAAGGAAAAGTCTAAACGCTGCTTTATGGGAACTTAATGTAACATAATTTCGGTTTTGATATTGTGACAGGTGAAAGTGCTAATGACAAGACATATGCCAGAGACATTAGGTGATTATTGATCGCTGTTTTGGAACTTTAAGTTACGTTAAGCCTTTTCACGTGAAGCGTGTTAGACCGTCCCTTTAACCGATAGCCTGTGTGTGGTGGTCTGTTGGTCTGTTACGTCACTACACGGACACTGCTTTACAACTAGGGTACACTTGTAAATTGGCTGCGACAATCTGATCTTCCTAAATCTGACTAGAAAAACGGAATTTTCGAGTGGGTGTGTTGTGTTGTGATAGACATGCTTCGCCACTGCTATCAGGCCCTATATTTTTTTTACTTTGTATTTGTATTTGATTTTCATCACTTGACACACATTTTTTTGTGTGTACTGTGTTTACTTGATGATACATCTGAACCCGATAGGCTCCACTAAGGCAGCCAAACTAAATCAGGCAAGCTAAGTACATAGTCATGTATATGTTTACTGTACTTACCGTATATATATATTTATCTTTAACTGTTGATATAATTACACACCCCTGCTCTCTACCTGCTGTATATACATGTATATATATTTATCTTGTTGATACAACTGCATACCCCTGCTCACTACCTGTTTTTACTTGGTGTATATATATATACCTATAATTCTGCACATATCTCATACCTACTCTATAAGTTATTTTATAACCGTTTTTTGTAGTAGTTTTTTTGTAGACTGTTTTTAAATATAATTCAACAACTGTACATTATATATTACCATGCACTTTACTGCACTTTACTGTGTCTTACTAAGACACCAAGAGAATGGGCAGAGGGAAACTCCCAAAGAAAGGTGACTTACGACTAAGAACGTGTAAGAACTACAGAGGGATCACCCTACTTTCCGTACCCGGAAAAGTTCTCAACCGAATCATCCTCAACCGCCTGCAGGAATCTGTAGACAAGAGGCTCAGGGACCAGCAGGTCGGGTTCAGGAGAGACCGCTTGTGTACGGATCACATAGCAACACTTCACATTATAATTGAACAGTCAATGGAATGGAACACATCCCTCTATATCAACTTCATCGACTTTGAAAAAGCATTTGACAGCTTAGACAGAACAACCCTTTGGAGCCTAATGGAACACTACGGAATCCCCATCAAACTAATAAACATCATCAAAAACTCATATGACGGAACCACATGCAAGATCATGCATGCAAGCCAGTTATCAAAGAGCTTCGATGTCAATACGGGGATCAAGCAGGGTTGTCTACTTTCACCATTCCCTTTCCTCCTTGCAGTCGACTGGATCATGAAGGAAACAACCAAAGGGGAGAGAAATGGGATCCAGTGGACAATGTGGGAGCAATTAGACGACCTCGACTTTGCGGATGACAGTGCCCTTCTCTCACACACACATATGCAAATGCAAGAGAAGACAGACAGACTCACACAAGCAGCAGAAAAATTGGGACTTACACCAAACGCATCAAATACACAGGCGATGAAGATCCATTCAAGGAGCAGCAACCCCATCCTCATACACGCCGCCCCCCTAGAGGAAGTGGAGTCATTCACATACCTAGGAAGTGAGTGACAGGAGTGACAGACGTGGACACAAAGAGCAGGATCAACAAAGCCAGGGTTATGTTTATCATCCTCAGGAAGATCTGGAGCTCCAAAACCATCTCAACTAACACCAAACTATGCATCTTCAACTCCAATGTGAAACAGGTGATGCTGTATGGATCAGAAACATGGCCAACAACAAAACAAACAACAACCACAGTCACAGTTTTCTTAGTCAATGGACGAGGGGGCTGAGTGCTTAAGGCGATGTACTGCTGATCCTTTGTGCTCTGCTCACATGGGTTTGAAACCCATCCTCGTCATACATTTCTTACTTTCAATTATCATGCAGCTTCATCAATGGATTGAAATAGCTACCTCTTAATTTCACTTGAGACATCACAGAACTCCTGGCAATAGTCACAGTTCCGTTTGTCAGCGGTCGAGGTGGCTGAGTGGTTAAGGCGATTGATTGCGAATCCATTGTCCTCCGCAAGTGTTGGTTTCAAACATCCTTTTCAAAGTTTCAAACATTGTAAGCTTGATCTATGGATAGCATTTTTTGCCTCTTCAATTCACCTGGGATATCACAGAACTCCAGCGTTGACTTTAGGCCCTCTCTCGTCTTGATTAGGCCGGCACTCACCGGAAGACCATATTAAGAACACTTTGAAGTGATCGTTTGAAAGTACTTTCTGGTAAAATGCAATAAAGGTACATATGAGGAACAGACGACAGACGAACAGTCCGAGTGGGTAAGGCGATGGACCCATTGTGCTCTGCACGCGTGGGTTTGAATCCCATCTTCGTCGAAACTTTCCGACTTTCAATTATCATCAATGGATTAAACTAGCTACCTCTTAAATTCACGCGAGACCTCACGAAACTCCTGGCAATATTCAGAGTCACAGTTTTGTTAGTCAACTGACGAGGTGGCCGAGTCGTTAAGGGCGATGCACTGCTGATCCATTGTGCTCTGCACGCGTGGTTTCGAATCCCATCCTTGTTGAAGTATTCGCACTTTCAATTATCATAAATGGATTAAACTAGCTACCTCTTAAATTCACGCGAGACCTCACAAAACTCCTGGCAATATTCACAGTCTTCTTAGTCAATGGACGAGGTGGCTGAGTGCTTAAGGCGATGTACTGCTGATCCTTTGTGCTCTGCTCACGTTGGTTTGAAACCCATCCTCGTCGTATATTTCTTACTTTCAATTATCAAGCAGCTTCATCAATGGATTGAAATAGCTACCCCTTAAATTCACGCGAGACATCACAGAACTCCTGGCAATATTCACAGTCACAGTTATATTAGCCAACGGATGAGGTGGCTGAGTGCTTAAGGCGATGTACTGCTGATCCTTTGTGCTCTGCACACGTGGGTTTGTAACCCATCCTCGTCGGACATTTCGTACTTTCAATTATCATGCAGCTTCATCAATGGATTGAAATAGCTACCTCTTAAATTCACGCGAGACATCACAGAACTCCTGGCAATATTCACAGTCGCAGTTTTCTTAGTGTGTGGACAAGGTAGCTGAGTGCTTAAGGCGATGTACAGCTGATCCTTTGTGCTCTGCACACATGGGTTTGAAACCCATCCGTTTCAAACATCATAAGCTTGATCTATGGATAGTATTTTTTGCCTCTTCAATTCACCTGGGATATCACAGAACTCCAGCATTGACTTTAGGCCTTCTCTCGTCTTGGTTAGGCCGGCACTCACCGGAAGACCATATTAAGAACACTTTGAAGTGATTGTTTGAAAGTACTTTCTGGTAAAATGCAATAAAGGTACACATGAGGAACAGACGAGGTGGCCGAGTGGTTAAGGCGATGGACTGCTAATCCATTGTGCTCTGCACGCGTTTGTTCGATTCCCATCTTCGTCGATGTTTTGGGACTTTCAATTATCATCAATGGATTCAACTAACTACCTTTTAAATTTACGCGAGACCTCACGAAACTCCTGGCAATATTCAGAGTCACAGTTTTCTTAGTCAACTGCCGAGTGGTTAAGGCGATGGACTGCTAATCTATTGTGCTCTGCACGCGTGGGTTTAAATCCCATCCTCGTCGAAGTTTTCGGCCTTTCAATTATCATCAATGGATTACACTACCTACCTCTTAAATTCAGGCGAGGCCTCACAAAACTCCTGGCAATATTCACAGTCACAGTTTTCTTAGTCAATGGACGAGGTAGCTGAGCGCTTAGGACGAGGTGGCTGAGCGCTTAGGACGAGGTGGCTGAGCGCTTAGGACGAGGTGGCTGAGCGCTTAGGACGAGGTGGCTGAGCGCTTAGGACGAGGTGGCTGAGCGCTTAAGGCGATGTACTGCTGATCCTTTGTGCTCTGCACACGTGGGTTTGAAACCCATCCTCGTTGGACATTTCGTACTTTAAATTATCATGCAGCTTCATCAATGGATTGAAATAGCTACCTCTTAAATTCACGCGAGACATCACAGATCTCCTGGCAATATTCACAGTCGCAGTTTTCTTAGAGTGTTGACGAGGTGGCTGAGTGCTTAAGGCGATGTACTGCTAATCCATTGTCCTCTGCAAGTGTGGGTTTGAAACCCATCTGTTTCAAAGTTTCAAACATTGTAAGCTTGATCTATGGATAGCATTTTTTGCCTCTTCAATTCACCTGGGATATCACAGAACTCCAGCATTGACTTTAGGCCCTCTCCCGTCTTGGTTAGGCCGGCACTCACCGGAAGACCATATTAAGAACACTTTGAAGTGATCGTTTGAAAGTACTTTCTGGTAGAATGCAATAAAGGTGCACATGAGGTACAGACGAGGTGGCCGAGTGGTTGAGGCGATGGACTGCTAATCCATTGTGCTCTGCACGCGTGGGTTCGAATCCCATCCTCGTCGATATCTTCAGACTTTCAATTATCATCAATGAATTAAACTACCTACTTCTTAAATTCACGCAAGACCTCATGGAACTCCTGGCAATATTCACAGCCATAGTTTTCTTAGTCAATGGGCGAGGTGGTTGAGTGCTTTGGACGAGGTGGCTGAGTGCTTAAGGCGATGTACTGCTGATCCTTTGTGCTCTGTACACGTGGGTTTGAAACCCACGATCGATTAGCAGTCCATCGCCATAACCACTCGGCCACCTGGTCAGTTGACTAAGAAAACGGTGGCTGTGAATATTGCCAGGAGTTTTATGAGGTCTCGCGTGAATTTAAGAGGTAGGTAGTTTAATTCATTGATGATAATTGAAAGTCCGAAAACTTCGACGAGGATGGGATTCGAAACCGCGCTTGCAGAGCACAAAGGATTAGCAGTACATCGCATTAAGCACTCAGCCACCTGACTAATAAAACTGTGACTCTGAATAAGGCCATGAGTTCCGCGATGTCTCACGTGAATTTAAGAGGTAGCTAGTCCAATCCATAGATGAAGCTGCATGATAATTGAAAATACGAAAACTTCGACGAGGATGGGATTCGGACCCATGCGTGCAGAGCACAATGGATTAGCAGTCCATCGCCTTAACCACTCGGCCACCTCGTCTGTACCTCACGCGCACCTTTATTGCATTTACCAGAAAGTACTTTCAAACGATCACTTCAAAGTGTTCTTAATATGGTCTTCCGGTGAGTGCCGGCCTAACCAAGACGAGAGAGGGCCTAAAGTCAATGCTGGAGTTCTGTGATATCCCAGGTGAATTGAAGAGGCAAATAATGCTATCCATAGATCAAGCTTACAATGTTTGAAACTTTGAAAAGGGTGGGTTTCAAACACACGCTTGCGGAGGACAACGGATTAGCAGTACATCGCATTAAGCACTCAGCCACCTCGTCCATACACTAAGAAAACAGCGACTGTGAATATTGCCAGGAGCTCTGTGATGTCTTGCGTGAATTTAAGAGGTCGCCATGTCAATCCATTGATGAAGCTGCATGATAATTGAAAGTACGAAATGTCCGACGAGGATGGGTTTCAAACCCACGTGTACAGAGCACAAAGGATCAGCAGTACATCGCCTTAAGCACTCAGCCACCTCGTCCAAAGCACTCAACCACCTCGTCCATTTACTAAGAAAACTGTGGCTGTGAATATTGCCAGGAGTTCGTGAGGTCTTGCGTGAATTTAAGAAGTAGGTAGTTTAATTCATTGATGATAATTGAAAGTCTGAAAACAGATGGGTTTCAAACCCACGTGAGAAGAGCACAAAGGATCAACAGTACATCGCCTTAAGCACTCAGCCACCTCGTCCATTGACTAAGAAAACTGTGACTGTGAATATTGCCAGGAGTTCTGTGATGTCTCGCGTGAATTTAAGAGGTAGCTATTTCCATCCATTGATGAAGCTGCATGATAATTGAAAGTCCGAAAACTTCGACGAGGATGGGATTCGAACCCACGCGTGGAGAGCACAATGGATTAGCAGTCAATCGCCCTTAACGACTCGGCCACCTGGTCAGTTGACTAAGAAAACGGTGGCTGTGAATATTGCCAGGAGTTTTGTGAGGTCTCGTGTGAATTTAAGAGGTAGGTAGTTTAATTCATTGATGATAATTGAAAGTCCGAAAACTTCGACGAGGATGGGATTCGAAACCACGCTTGCAGAGCACAAAGGATTAGCAGTACATCGCATTAAGCACTCAGCCACCTGACTAATAAAACTGTGACTCTGAATAAGGCCATGAGTTCCGTGATGTCTCACGTGAATTTAAGAGGTAGCTAGTCCAATCCATAGATGAAGCTGCATGATAATTGAAAATACGAAAACTTCGACGAGGATGGGATTCGAACCCACGCGTGCAGAGCACAATGGATTAGCAGTCCATCGCCTTAACCACTCGGCCACCTCGTCTGTACCTCATGTGCACCTTTATTGCATTCTACCAGAAAGTACTTTCAAACGATCACTTCAAAGTGTTCTTAATATGGTCTTCCGGTGAGTGCCGGCCTAACCAAGACGAGAGAGGGCCTAAAGTCAATGCTGGAGTTCTGTGATATCCCAGGTGAATTGAAGAAGCAAATAATGCTATCCATAGATCAAGCTTACAATGTTTGAAACTTTGAAAAGGGTGGGTTTCAAACACACGCTTGCGGAGGACAACGGATTAGCAGTACATCGCATTAAGCACTCAGCCACCTCGTCCATACACTAAGAAAACAGCGACTGTGAATATTGCCAGGAGCTCTGTGATGTCTTGCGTGAATTTAAGAGGTCGCCATGTCAATCCATTGATGAAGCTGCATGATAATTGAAAGTACGAAATGTCCGACGAGGATGGGTTTCAAACCCACGTGTACAGAGCACAAAGGATCAGCAGTACATCGCCTTAAGCACTCAGCCACCTCGTCCAAAGCACTCAACCACCTCGTCCATTGACTAAGAAAACTGTGGCTGTGAATATTGCCAGGAGTTCGTGAGGTCTTGCGTGAATTTAAGAAGTAGGTAGTTTAATTCATTGATGATAATTGAAAGTCTGAAAACAGATGGGTTTCAAACCCACGTGAGAAGAGCACAAAGGATCAACAGTACATCGCCTTAAGCACTCAGCCACCTCGTCCATCGACTAAGAAAACTGTGACTGTGAATATTGCCAGGAGTTCTGTGATGTCTCGCGTGAATTTAAGAGGTAGCTTTTCCATCCATTGATGAAGCTGCATGATAATTGAAAGTCCGAAAACTTCGACGAGGATGGGATTCGAACCCACGCGTGGAGAGCACAATGGATTAGCAGTCAATCGCCCTTAACGACTCGGCCACCTGGTCAGTTGCCTAAGGAAACGGTGGCTGTGAATATTGCCAGGAGTTTTGTGAGGTCTCGCGTGAATTTAAGAGGTAGGTAGTTTAATTCATTGATGATAATTGAAAGTCCGAAAACTTCGACGAGGATGGGATTCGAAACCACGCTTGCAGAGCACAAAGGATTAGCAGTACATCGCATTAAGCACTCAGCCACCTGACTAATAAAACTGTGACTCTGAATAAGGCCATGAGTTCCGTGATGTCTCACGTGAATTTAAGAGGTAGCTAGTCCAATCCATAGATGAAGCTGCATGATAATTGAAAATACGAAAACTTCGACGAGGATGGGATTCGAACCCACGCGTGCAGAGCACAATGGATTAGCAGTCCATCGCCTTAACCACTCGGCCACCTCGTCTGTACCTCATGTGCACCTTTATTGCATTCTACCAGAAAGTACTTTCAAACGATCACTTCAAAGTGTTCTTAATATGGTCTTCCGGTGAGTGCCGGCCTAACCAAGACGAGAGAGGGCCTAAAGTCAATGCTGGAGTTCTGTGATATCCCAGGTGAATTGAAGAGGCAAATAATGCTATCCATAGATCAAGCTTACAATGTTTGAAACTTTGAAAAGGGTGGGTTTCAAACACACGCTTGCGGAGGACAACGGATTAGCAGTACATCGCATTAAGCACTCAGCCACCTCGTCCATACACTAAGAAAACAGCGACTGTGAATATTGCCAGGAGCTCTGTGATGTCTTGCGTGAATTTAAGAGGTCGCCATGTCAATCCATTGATGAAGCTGCATGATAATTGAAAGTACGAAATGTCCGACGAGGATGGGTTTCAAACCCACGTGTACAGAGCACAAAGGATCAGCAGTACATCGCCTTAAGCACTCAGCCACCTCGTCCAAAGCACTCAACCACCTCGTCCAAAGCACTCAACAACCTCGTCCATTGACTAAGAAAACTATGGCGGTGAATATTGCCAGGAGTTCCGTGAGGTCTTGTGTGAATTTAAGAAGTAGGTAGTTTAATTCATTGATGATAATTGAAAGTCTGAAAACATCGACGAGGATGGGATTCGAACTCACGTGTGCAGAGCACAATGGATTAGCAGTCCATCGCCTTAACCACTCGGCCACCTCGTCTGTACATCACGTGCACCTTTATTGCATTTTACCAGAAAGTACTTTCAAACGATCACTTCAAAGTGTTCTTAATATGGTCTTCCGGTGAGTGCCGGCCTAACCAAGACGAGAGAGGGCCTGGAGTTCTGTGATATCCCAGGTGAATTGAAGAGGCAAAAAATGCTATCCATAGATCAAGCTTACAATGTTTGAAACTTTGAAAAAGATGGGTTTCAAACCCACGTGAGCAGAGCACAAAGGATCAACAGTACATCGCCTTAAGCACTCAGCCACCTTGTCCATTGACTAAGAAAACTGTGACTGTGAATATTGCCAGGAGTTCTGTGATGTCTCGCGTGAATTTAAGAGGTAGCTATTTCCATCCATTGATGAAGCTGCATGATAATTGAATGTCCGAAAACTTCGACGAGGATGGGATTCGAACCCACGCGTGCAGAGCACAATGGATTAGCAGTCCATCGCCTTAACCACTCGGCCACCTCGTCTGTACCTCATGTGCACCTTTATTGCATTTTACCAGAAAGTACTTTCAAACGATCACTTCAAAGTGTTCTTAATATGGTCTTCCGGTGAGTGCCGGCCTAACCAAGACGAGAGAGGGCCTAAAGTCAATGCTGGAGTTCTGTGATATCCCAGGTGAATTGAAGAGGCAAAAAATGCTATCCATAGATCAAGCTTAAAATGTTTGAAACAGATGGGTTTCAAACCCACGTGAGCAGAGCACAAAGGATCAACAGTACATCGCCTTAAGCCACCTCGTCCAATGACTAAGAAAAACTGTGACTGTGAATATTGCCAGGAGTTCTGTGATGTTTGCGTGAATTTAAGAGGTAGCTATTTCAATCCATTGATGAAGCTGCATGATAATTGAAAGTCCGAAAACATTGACGAGGATGGGATTCGAACCCACGCGTGCAGAGCACAATGGATTAGCAGTCCATCGCCTTAACCACTTGGCCGAGTGGCCACCTCGTCTGTACCTCACGTGCACCTTTATTGCATTTTACCAGAAAGTACTTTCAAACGATCACTTCAAAGTGTTCTTAATATGGTCTTCCGGTGAGTGCCGGCCTAACTAAGACGAGAGAGGGCCTGGAGTTCTGTGATATCCCAGGTGAATTGAAGAGGCAAAAAAAGCTATCCATAGATCAAGCTTACAATGTTTGAAACTTTGAAAGAGATGGGTTTCAAAACCACGTGAGCAGAGCACAAAGGATCAACAGTACATCGCCTTAAGCACTCAGCCACCTTGTCCATTGACTTAGAAAACTGTGACTGTGAATATTGCCAGGAGTTCTGTGATGTCTCGCGTGAATTTAAGAGGTAGCTATTTCCATCCATTGATGAAGCTGCATGATAATTGAAAGTCTGAAAAGATCGACGAGGATGGGATTCGAACCCACGCGTGCAGAGCACAATGGATTAGCAGTCCATCGTCTTAACCACTTGGCCACCTCGTCTGTACCTCACGTGCACCTTTATTGCATTTTACCAGAAAGTACTTTCAAACGATCACTTCAAAGTGTTCTTAATATGGTCTTCCGGTGAGTGCCGGCCTAACCAAGACGAGAGAGGGCCTGGAGTTCTGTGATATCCCAGGTGAATTGAAGAGGCAAATAATGCTATCCATAGATCAAGCTTACAATGTTTGAAACTTTGAAAAGGGTGGGTTTCAAACACACGCTTGCGGAGGACAACGGATTAGCAGTACATCGCATTAAGCACTCAGCCACCTCGTCCATACACTAAGAAAACAGCGACTGTGAATATTGCCAGGAGCTCTGTGATGTCTTGCGTGAATTTAAGAGGTCGCCATGTCAATCCATTGATGAAGCTGCATGATAATTGAAAGTACGAAATGTCCGACGAGGATGGGTTTCAAACCCACGTGTACAGAGCACAAAGGATCAGCAGTACATCGCCTTAAGCACTCAGCCACCTCGTCCAAAGCACTCAACCACCTCGTCCATTGACTACGAAAACTGTGGCTGTGAATATTGCCAGGAGTTCGTGAGGTCTTGCGTGAATTTAAGAAGTAGGTAGTTTACTTCATTGATGATAATTGAAAGTCTGAAAACAGATGGGTTTCAAACCCACGTGAGAAGAGCACAAAGGATCAACAGTACATCGCCTTAAGCACTCAGCCACCTCGTCCATTGACTAAGAAAACTGTGACTGTGAATATTGCCAGGAGTTCTGTGATGTTTGCGTGAATTTAAGAGGTAGCTATTTCAATCCATTGATGAAGCTGCATGATAATTGAAAGTCCGAAAACATCGACGAGGATGGGATTCGAACCCACGCGTGCAGAGCACAATGGATTAGCAGTCCATCGCCTTAACCACTCGGCCACCTCGTCTGTACCTCACGTGCACCTTTATTGCATTTTACCAGAAAGTACTTTCAAACGATCA
Source organism: Muraenolepis orangiensis (assembly GCA_027704905.1). Taxonomy (NCBI): domain Eukaryota; kingdom Metazoa; phylum Chordata; class Actinopteri; order Gadiformes; family Muraenolepididae; genus Muraenolepis; species Muraenolepis orangiensis. Next base: position 32,278,751 of record CM051002.1, on the reverse strand, counting down.
CTTCAAAGTGTTCTTAATATGGTCTTCCGGTGAGTGCCGGCCTAACCAAGACGAGAGAGGGCCTGGAGTTCTGTGATATCCCAGGTGAATTGAAGAGGCAAAAAATGCTATCCATAGATCAAGCTTACAATGTTTGAAACTTTGAAAGAGATGGGTTTCAAAACCACGTGAGCAGAGCACAAAGGATCAACAGTACATCGCCTTAAGCACTCAGCCACCTTGTCCATTGACTTAGAAAACTGTGACTGTGAATATTGCCAGGAGTTCTGTGATGTCTCGCGTGAATTTAAGAGGTAGCTATTTCCATCCATTGATGAAGCTGCATGATAATTGAAAGTCCGAAAACTTCGACGAGGATGGGATTTGAACCCACGCGTGCAGAGCACAATGGATTAGCAGTCCATCGCCTTAACCACTCGGCCACCTCGTCTGTACCTCACGTGCACCTTTATTGCATTTTACCAGAAAGTACTTTCAAACGATCACTTCAAAGTGTTCTTAATATGGTCTTCCGGTGAGTGCCGGCCTAACCAAGACGAGAGAGGGCCTAAAGTCAATGCTGGAGTTCTGTGATATCCCAGGTGAATTGAAGAGGCAAAAAATGCTATCCATAGATCAAGCTTAAAATGTTTGAAACAGATGGGTTTCAAACCCACGTGAGCAGAGCACAAAGGATCAACAGTACATCGCCTTAAGCCACCTCGTCCATTGACTAAGAAAACTGTGACTGTGAATATTGCCAGGAGTTCTGTGATGTTTGCGTGAATTTAAGAGGTAGCTATTTCAATCCATTGATGAAGCTGCATGATAATTGAAAGTCCGAAAACATCGACGAGGATGGGATTCGAACCCACGCGTGCAGAGCACAATGGATTAGCAGTCCATCGCCTTAACCACTCGGCCACCTCGTCTGTACCTCACGTGCACCTTTATTGCATTTTACCAGAAAGTACTTTCAAACGATCACTTCAAAGTGTTCTTAATATGGTCTTCCGGTGAGTGCCGGCCTAACCAAGACGAGAGAGGGCCTAAAGTCAATGCTGGAGTTCTGTGATATCCCAGGTGAATTGAAGAGGCAAAAAATGCTATCCATAGATCAAGCTTAAAATGTTTGAAACAGATGGGTTTCAAACCCACGTGAGCAGAGCACAAAGGATCAACAGTACATCGCCTTAAGCCACCTCGTCCATTGACTAAGAAAACTGTGACTGTGAATATTGCCAGGAGTTCTGTGATGTTTGCGTGAATTTAAGAGGTAGCTATTTCAATCCATTGATGAAGCTGCATGATAATTGAAAGTCCGAAAACATCGACGAGGATGGGATTCGAACCCACGCGTGCAGAGCACAATGGATTAGCAGTCCATCGCCTTAACCACTCGGCCACCTCGTCTGTACCTCACGTGCACCTTTATTGCATTTTACCAGAAAGTACTTTCAAACGATCACTTCAAAGTGTTCTTAATATGGTCTTCCGGTGAGTGCCGGCCTAACCAAGACGAGAGAGGGCCTAAAGTCAATGCTGGAGTTCTGTGATATCCCAGGTGAATTGAAGAGGCAAAAAATGCTATCCATAGATCAAGCTTAAAATGTTTGAAACAGATGGGTTTCAAACCCACTTGAGCAGAGCACAAAGGATCAACAGTACATCGCCTTAAGCCACCTCGTCCATTGACTAAGAAAACTGTGACTGTGAATATTGCCAGGAGTTCTGTGATGTTTGCGTGAATTTAAGAGGTAGCTATTTCAATCCATTGATGAAGCTGCATGATAATTGAAAGTCCGAAAACATCGACGAGGATGGGATTCGAACCCACGCGTGCAGAGCACAATGGATTAGCAGTCCATCGCCTTAACCACTCGGCCACCTGGTCAGTTGACTAAGAAAACGGTGGCTGTGAATATTGCCAGGAGTTTTGTGAGGTCTCGTGTGAATTTAAGAGGTAGGTAGTTTAATTCATTGATGATAATTGAAAGTCCGAAAACTTCGACGAGGATGGGATTCGAAACCACGCTTGCAGAGCACAAAGGATTAGCAGTACATCGCATTAAGCACTCAGCCACCTGACTAATAAAACTGTGACTCTGAATAAGGCCATGAGTTCCGTGATGTCTCACGTGAATTTAAGAGGTAGCTAGTCCAATCCATAGATGAAGCTGCATGATAATTGAAAATACGAAAACTTCGACGAGGATGGGATTCGAACCCACGCGTGCAGAGCACAATGGATTAGCAGTCCATCGCCTTAACCACTCGGCCACCTCGTCTGTACCTCATGTGCACCTTTATTGCATTCTACCAGAAAGTACTTTCAAACGATCACTTCAAAGTGTTCTTAATATGGTCTTCCGGTGAGTGCCGGCCTAACCAAGACGAGAGAGGGCCTAAAGTCAATGCTGGAGTTCTGTGATATCCCAGGTGAATTGAAGAAGCAAATAATGCTATCCATAGATCAAGCTTACAATGTTTGAAACTTTGAAAAGGGTGGGTTTCAAACACACGCTTGCGGAGGACAACGGATTAGCAGTACATCGCATTAAGCACTCAGCCACCTCGTCCATACACTAAGAAAACAGCGACTGTGAATATTGCCAGGAGCTCTGTGATGTCTTGCGTGAATTTAAGAGGTCGCCATGTCAATCCATTGATGAAGCTGCATGATAATTGAAAGTACGAAATGTCCGACGAGGATGGGTTTCAAACCCACGTGTACAGAGCACAAAGGATCAGCAGTACATCGCCTTAAGCACTCAGCCACCTCGTCCAAAGCACTCAACCACCTCGTCCATTGACTAAGAAAACTGTGGCTGTGAATATTGCCAGGAGTTCGTGAGGTCTTGCGTGAATTTAAGAAGTAGGTAGTTTAATTCATTGATGATAATTGAAAGTCTGAAAACAGATGGGTTTCAAACCCACGTGAGAAGAGCACAAAGGATCAACAGTACATCGCCTTAAGCACTCAGCCACCTCGTCCATCGACTAAGAAAACTGTGACTGTGAATATTGCCAGGAGTTCTGTGATGTCTCGCGTGAATTTAAGAGGTAGCTTTTCCATCCATTGATGAAGCTGCATGATAATTGAAAGTCCGAAAACTTCGACGAGGATGGGATTCGAACCCACGCGTGGAGAGCACAATGGATTAGCAGTCAATCGCCCTTAACGACTCGGCCACCTGGTCAGTTGACTAAGGAAACGGTGGCTGTGAATATTGCCAGGAGTTTTGTGAGGTCTCGCGTGAATTTAAGAGGTAGGTAGTTTAATTCATTGATGATAATTGAAAGTCCGAAAACTTCGACGAGGATGGGATTCGAAACCACGCTTGCAGAGCACAAAGGATTAGCAGTACATCGCATTAAGCACTCAGCCACCTGACTAATAAAACTGTGACTCTGAATAAGGCCATGAGTTCCGTGATGTCTCACGTGAATTTAAGAGGTAGCTAGTCCAATCCATAGATGAAGCTGCATGATAATTGAAAATACGAAAACTTCGACGAGGATGGGATTCGAACCCACGCGTGCAGAGCACAATGGATTAGCAGTCCATCGCCTTAACCACTCGGCCACCTCGTCTGTACCTCATGTGCACCTTTATTGCATTCTACCAGAAAGTACTTTCAAACGATCACTTCAAAGTGTTCTTAATATGGTCTTCCGGTGAGTGCCGGCCTAACCAAGACGAGAGAGGGCCTAAAGTCAATGCTGGAGTTCTGTGATATCCCAGGTGAATTGAAGAGGCAAATAATGCTATCCATAGATCAAGCTTACAATGTTTGAAACTTTGAAAAGGGTGGGTTTCAAACACACGCTTGCGGAGGACAACGGATTAGCAGTACATCGCATTAAGCACTCAGCCACCTCGTCCATACACTAAGAAAACAGCGACTGTGAATATTGCCAGGAGCTCTGTGATGTCTTGCGTGAATTTAAGAGGTCGCCATGTCAATCCATTGATGAAGCTGCATGATAATTGAAAGTACGAAATGTCCGACGAGGATGGGTTTCAAACCCACGTGTACAGAGCACAAAGGATCAGCAGTACATCGCCTTAAGCACTCAGCCACCTCGTCCAAAGCACTCAACCACCTCGTCCAAAGCACTCAACAACCTCGTCCATTGACTAAGAAAACTATGGCGGTGAATATTGCCAGGAGTTCCGTGAGGTCTTGTGTGAATTTAAGAAGTAGGTAGTTTAATTCATTGATGATAATTGAAAGTCTGAAAACATCGACGAGGATGGGATTCGAACTCACGTGTGCAGAGCACAATGGATTAGCAGTCCATCGCCTTAACCACTCGGCCACCTCGTCTGTACATCACGTGCACCTTTATTGCATTTTACCAGAAAGTACTTTCAAACGATCACTTCAAAGTGTTCTTAATATGGTCTTCCGGTGAGTGCCGGCCTAACCAAGACGAGAGAGGGCCTGGAGTTCTGTGATATCCCAGGTGAATTGAAGAGGCAAAAAATGCTATCCATAGATCAAGCTTACAATGTTTGAAACTTTGAAAAAGATGGGTTTCAAACCCACGTGAGCAGAGCACAAAGGATCAACAGTACATCGCCTTAAGCACTCAGCCACCTTGTCCATTGACTAAGAAAACTGTGACTGTGAATATTGCCAGGAGTTCTGTGATGTCTCGCGTGAATTTAAGAGGTAGCTATTTCCATCCATTGATGAAGCTGCATGATAATTGAATGTCCGAAAACTTCGACGAGGATGGGATTCGAACCCACGCGTGCAGAGCACAATGGATTAGCAGTCCATCGCCTTAACCACTCGGCCACCTCGTCTGTACCTCATGTGCACCTTTATTGCATTTTACCAGAAAGTACTTTCAAACGATCACTTCAAAGTGTTCTTAATATGGTCTTCCGGTGAGTGCCGGCCTAACCAAGACGAGAGAGGGCCTAAAGTCAATGCTGGAGTTCTGTGATATCCCAGGTGAATTGAAGAGGCAAAAAATGCTATCCATAGATCAAGCTTAAAATGTTTGAAACAGATGGGTTTCAAACCCACGTGAGCAGAGCACAAAGGATCAACAGTACATCGCCTTAAGCCACCTCGTCCAATGACTAAGAAAAACTGTGACTGTGAATATTGCCAGGAGTTCTGTGATGTTTGCGTGAATTTAAGAGGTAGCTATTTCAATCCATTGATGAAGCTGCATGATAATTGAAAGTCCGAAAACATTGACGAGGATGGGATTCGAACCCACGCGTGCAGAGCACAATGGATTAGCAGTCCATCGCCTTAACCACTGGCCGAGTGGCCACCTCGTCTGTACCTCACGTGCACCTTTATTGCATTTTACCAGAAAGTACTTTCAAACGATCACTTCAAAGTGTTCTTAATATGGTCTTCCGGTGAGTGCCGGCCTAACTAAGACGAGAGAGGGCCTGGAGTTCTGTGATATCCCAGGTGAATTGAAGAGGCAAAAAAAGCTATCCATAGATCAAGCTTACAATGTTTGAAACTTTGAAAGAGATGGGTTTCAAAACCACGTGAGCAGAGCACAAAGGATCAACAGTACATCGCCTTAAGCCACCTCGTCCATTGACTAAGAAAACTGTGACTGTGAATATTGCCAGGAGTTCTGTGATGTTTGCGTGAATTTAAGAGGTAGCTATTTCAATCCATTGATGAAGCTGCATGATAATTGAAAGTCCGAAAACATCGACGAGGATGGGATTCGAACCCACGCGTGCAGAGCACAATGGATTAGCAGTCCATCGCCTTAACCACTGCGTGGCCACCTCGTCTGTACCTCACGTGCACCTTTATTGCATTTTACCAGAAAGTACTTTCAAACGATCACTTCAAAGTGTTCTTAATATGGTCTTCCGGTGAGTGCCGGCCTAACCAAGACGAGAGAGGGCCTGGAGTTCTGTGATATCCCAGGTGAATTGAAGAGGCAAAAAATGCTATCCATAGATCAAGCTTACAATGTTTGAAACTTTGAAAGAGATGGGTTTCAAAACCACGTGAGCAGAGCACAAAGGATCAACAGTACATCGCCTTAAGCACTCAGCCACCTTGTCCATTGACTTAGAAAACTGTGACTGTGAATATTGCCAGGAGTTCTGTGATGTCTCGCGTGAATTTAAGAGGTAGCTATTTCCATCCATTGATGAAGCTGCATGATAATTGAAAGTCTGAAAAGATCGACGAGGATGGGATTCGAACCCACGCGTGCAGAGCACAATGGATTAGCAGTCCATCGTCTTAACCACTCGGCCACCTCGTCTGTACCTCACGTGCACCTTTATTGCATTTTACCAGAAAGTACTTTCAAACGATCACTTCAAAGTGTTCTTAATATGGTCTTCCGGTGAGTGCCGGCCTAACCAAGACGAGAGAGGGCCTGGAGTTCTGTGATATCCCAGGTGAATTGAAGAGGCAAATAATGCTATCCATAGATCAAGCTTACAATGTTTGAAACTTTGAAAAGGGTGGGTTTCAAACACACGCTTGCGGAGGACAACGGATTAGCAGTACATCGCATTAAGCACTCAGCCACCTCGTCCATACACTAAGAAAACAGCGACTGTGAATATTGCCAGGAGCTCTGTGATGTCTTGCGTGAATTTAAGAGGTCGCCATGTCAATCCATTGATGAAGCTGCATGATAATTGAAAGTACGAAATGTCCGACGAGGATGGGTTTCAAACCCACGTGTACAGAGCACAAAGGATCAGCAGTACATCGCCTTAAGCACTCAGCCACCTCGTCCAAAGCACTCAACCACCTCGTCCATTGACTACGAAAACTGTGGCTGTGAATATTGCCAGGAGTTCGTGAGGTCTTGCGTGAATTTAAGAAGTAGGTAGTTTACTTCATTGATGATAATTGAAAGTCTGAAAACAGATGGGTTTCAAACCCACGTGAGAAGAGCACAAAGGATCAACAGTACATCGCCTTAAGCACTCAGCCACCTCGTCCATTGACTAAGAAAACTGTGACTGTGAATATTGCCAGGAGTTCTGTGATGTTTGCGTGAATTTAAGAGGTAGCTATTTCAATCCATTGATGAAGCTGCATGATAATTGAAAGTCCGAAAACATCGACGAGGATGGGATTCGAACCCACGCGTGCAGAGCACAATGGATTAGCAGTCCATCGCCTTAACCACTCGGCCACCTCGTCTGTACCTCACGTGCACCTTTATTGCATTTTACCAGAAAGTACTTTCAAACGATCACTTCAAAGTGTTCTTAATATGGTCTTCCGGTGAGTGCCGGCCTAACCAAGACGAGAGAGGGCCTGGAGTTCTGTGATATCCCAGGTGAATTGAAGAGGCAAAAAATGCTATCCATAGATCAAGCTTACAATGTTTGAAACTTTGAAAGAGATGGGTTTCAAAACCACGTGAGCAGAGCACAAAGGATCAACAGTACATCGCCTTAAGCACTCAGCCACCTTGTCCATTGACTTAGAAAACTGTGACTGTGAATATTGCCAGGAGTTCTGTGATGTCTCGCGTGAATTTAAGAGGTAGCTATTTCCATCCATTGATGAAGCTGCATGATAATTGAAAGTCCGAAAACTTCGACGAGGATGGGATTTGAACCCACGCGTGCAGAGCACAATGGATTAGCAGTCCATCGCCTTAACCACTCGGCCACCTCGTCTGTACCTCACGTGCACCTTTATTGCATTTTACCAGAAAGTACTTTCAAACGATCACTTCAAAGTGTTCTTAATATGGTCTTCCGGTGAGTGCCGGCCTAACCAAGACGAGAGAGGGCCTAAAGTCAATGCTGGAGTTCTGTGATATCCCAGGTGAATTGAAGAGGCAAAAAATGCTATCCATAGATCAAGCTTAAAATGTTTGAAACAGATGGGTTTCAAACCCACGTGAGCAGAGCACAAAGGATCAACAGTACATCGCCTTAAGCCACCTCGTCCATTGACTAAGAAAACTGTGACTGTGAATATTGCCAGGAGTTCTGTGATGTTTGCGTGAATTTAAGAGGTAGCTATTTCAATCCATTGATGAAGCTGCATGATAATTGAAAGTCCGAAAACATCGACGAGGATGGGATTCGAACCCACGCGTGCAGAGCACAATGGATTAGCAGTCCATCGCCTTAACCACTCGGCCACCTCGTCTGTACCTCACGTGCACCTTTATTGCATTTTACCAGAAAGTACTTTCAAACGATCACTTCAAAGTGTTCTTAATATGGTCTTCCGGTGAGTGCCGGCCTAACCAAGACGAGAGAGGGCCTAAAGTCAATGCTGGAGTTCTGTGATATCCCAGGTGAATTGAAGAGGCAAAAAATGCTATCCATAGATCAAGCTTAAAATGTTTGAAACAGATGGGTTTCAAACCCACGTGAGCAGAGCACAAAGGATCAACAGTACATCGCCTTAAGCCACCTCGTCCATTGACTAAGAAAACTGTGACTGTGAATATTGCCAGGAGTTCTGTGATGTTTGCGTGAATTTAAGAGGTAGCTATTTCAATCCATTGATGAAGCTGCATGATAATTGAAAGTCCGAAAACATCGACGAGGATGGGATTCGAACCCACGCGTGCAGAGCACAATGGATTAGCAGTCCATCGCCTTAACCACTCGGCCACCTCGTCTGTACCTCACGTGCACCTTTATTGCATTTTACCAGAAAGTACTTTCAAACGATCACTTCAAAGTGTTCTTAATATGGTCTTCCGGTGAGTGCCGGCCTAACCAAGACGAGAGAGGGCCTAAAGTCAATGCTGGAGTTCTGTGATATCCCAGGTGAATTGAAGAGGCAAAAAATGCTATCCATAGATCAAGCTTAAAATGTTTGAAACAGATGGGTTTCAAACCCACTTGAGCAGAGCACAAAGGATCAACAGTACATCGCCTTAAGCCACCTCGTCCATTGACTAAGAAAACTGTGACTGTGAATATTGCCAGGAGTTCTGTGATGTTTGCGTGAATTTAAGAGGTAGCTATTTCAATCCATTGATGAAGCTGCATGATAATTGAAAGTCCGAAAACATCGACGAGGATGGGATTCGAACCCACGCGTGCAGAGCACAATGGATTAGCAGTCCATCGCCTTAACCACTCGGCCACCTGGTCAGTTGACTAAGAAAACGGTGGCTGTGAATATTGCCAGGAGTTTTGTGAGGTCTCGTGTGAATTTAAGAGGTAGGTAGTTTAATTCATTGATGATAATTGAAAGTCCGAAAACTTCGACGAGGATGGGATTCGAAACCACGCTTGCAGAGCACAAAGGATTAGCAGTACATCGCATTAAGCACTCAGCCACCTGACTAATAAAACTGTGACTCTGAATAAGGCCATGAGTTCCGTGATGTCTCACGTGAATTTAAGAGGTAGCTAGTCCAATCCATAGATGAAGCTGCATGATAATTGAAAATACGAAAACTTCGACGAGGATGGGATTCGAACCCACGCGTGCAGAGCACAATGGATTAGCAGTCCATCGCCTTAACCACTCGGCCACCTCGTCTGTACCTCATGTGCACCTTTATTGCATTCTACCAGAAAGTACTTTCAAACGATCACTTCAAAGTGTTCTTAATATGGTCTTCCGGTGAGTGCCGGCCTAACCAAGACGAGAGAGGGCCTAAGTCAATGCTAGAGTTCTGTGATATCCCAGGTGAATTGAAGAGGCAAATAATGCTATCCATAGATCAAGCTTACAATGTTTGAAACTTTGAAAAGGGTGGGTTTCAAACACACGCTTGCGGAGGACAACGGATTAGCAGTACATCGCATTAAGCACTCAGCCACCTCGTCCATACACTAAGAAAACAGCGACTGTGAATATTGCCAGGAGCTCTGTGATGTCTTGCGTGAATTTAAGAGGTCGCCATGTCAATCCATTGATGAAGCTGCATGATAATTGAAAGTACGAAATGTCCGACGAGGATGGGTTTCAAACCCACGTGTACAGAGCACAAAGGATCAGCAGTACATCGCCTTAAGCACTCAGCCACCTCGTCCAAAGCACTCAACCACCTCGTCCATTGACTAAGAAAACTGTGGCTGTGAATATTGCCAGGAGTTCGTGAGGTCTTGCGTGAATTTAAGAAGTAGGTAGTTTAATTCATTGATGATAATTGAAAGTCTGAAAACAGATGGGTTTCAAACCCACGTGAGAAGAGCACAAAGGATCAACAGTACATCGCCTTAAGCACTCAGCCACCTCGTCCATTGACTAAGAAAACTGTGACTGTGAATATTGCCAGGAGTTCTGTGATGTCTCGCGTGAATTTAAGAGGTAGCTATTTCCATCCATTGATGAAGCTGCATGATAATTGAAAGTCCGAAAACTTCGACGAGGATGGGATTCGAACCCACGCGTGGAGAGCACAATGGATTAGCAGTCAATCGCCCTTAACGACTCGGCCACCTGGTCAGTTGACTAAGAAAACGGTGGCTGTGAATATTGCCAGGAGTTTTGTGAGGTCTCGCGTGAATTTAAGAGGTAGGTAGTTTAATTCATTGATGATAATTGAAAGTCCGAAAACTTCGACGAGGATGGGATTCGAAACCACGCTTGCAGAGCACAAAGGATTAGCAGTACATCGCATTAAGCACTCAGCCACCTGACTAATAAAACTGTGACTCTGAATAAGGCCATGAGTTCCGTGATGTCTCACGTGAATTTAAGAGGTAGCTAGTCCAATCCATAGATGAAGCTGCATGATAATTGAAAATACGAAAACTTCGACGAGGATGGGATTCGAACCCACGCGTGCAGAGCACAATGGATTAGCAGTCCATCGCCTTAACCACTCGGCCACCTCGTCTGTACCTCATGTGCACCTTTATTGCATTCTACCAGAAAGTACTTTAAAACGATCACTTCAAAGTGTTCTTAATATGGTCTTCCGGTGAGTGCCGGCCTAACCAAGACGAGAGAGGGCCTAAAGTCAATGCTGGAGTTCTGTGATATCCCAGGTGAATTGAAGAGGCAAATAATGCTATCCATAGATCAAGCTTACAATGTTTGAAACTTTGAAAAGGGTGGGTTTCAAACACACGCTTGCGGAGGACAACGGATTAGCAGTACATCGCATTAAGCACTCAGCCACCTCGTCCATACACTAAGAAAACAGCGACTGTGAATATTGCCAGGAGCTCTGTGATGTCTTGCGTGAATTTAAGAGGTCGCCATGTCAATCCATTGATGAAGCTGCATGATAATTGAAAGTACGAAATGTCCGACGAGGATGGGTTTCAAACCCACGTGTACAGAGCACAAAGGATCAGCAGTACATCGCCTTAAGCACTCAGCCACCTCGTCCAAAGCACTCAACCACCTCGTCCAAAGCACTCAACAACCTCGTCCATTGACTAAGAAAACTATGGCGGTGAATATTGCCAGGAGTTCCGTGAGGTCTTGTGTGAATTTAAGAAGTAGGTAGTTTAATTCATTGATGATAATTGAAAGTCTGAAAACATCGACGAGGATGGGATTCGAACTCACGTGTGCAGAGCACAATGGATTAGCAGTCCATCGCCTTAACCACTCGGCCACCTCGTCTGTACATCACGTGCACCTTTATTGCATTTTACCAGAAAGTACTTTCAAACGATCACTTCAAAGTGTTCTTAATATGGTCTTCCGGTGAGTGCCGGCCTAACCAAGACGAGAGAGGGCCTGGAGTTCTGTGATATCCCAGGTGAATTGAAGAGGCAAAAAATGCTATCCATAGATCAAGCTTACAATGTTTGAAACTTTGAAAAAGATGGGTTTCAAACCCACGTGAGCAGAGCACAAAGGATCAACAGTACATCGCCTTAAGCACTCAGCCACCTTGTCCATTGACTAAGAAAACTGTGACTGTGAATATTGCCAGGAGTTCTGTGATGTCTCGCGTGAATTTAAGAGGTAGCTATTTCCATCCATTGATGAAGCTGCATGATAATTGAATGTCCGAAAACTTCGACGAGGATGGGATTCGAACCCACGCGTGCAGAGCACAATGGATTAGCAGTCCATCGCCTTAACCACTCGGCCACCTCGTCTGTACCTCATGTGCACCTTTATTGCATTTTACCAGAAAGTACTTTCAAACGATCACTTCAAAGTGTTCTTAATATGGTCTTCCGGTGAGTGCCGGCCTAACCAAGACGAGAGAGGGCCTAAAGTCAATGCTGGAGTTCTGTGATATCCCAGGTGAATTGAAGAGGCAAAAAATGCTATCCATAGATCAAGCTTAAAATGTTTGAAACAGATGGGTTTCAAACCCACGTGAGCAGAGCACAAAGGATCAACAGTACATCGCCTTAAGCCACCTCGTCCAATGACTAAGAAAAACTGTGACTGTGAATATTGCCAGGAGTTCTGTGATGTTTGCGTGAATTTAAGAGGTAGCTATTTCAATCCATTGATGAAGCTGCATGATAATTGAAAGTCCGAAAACATCGACGAGGATGGGATTCGAACCCACGCGTGCAGAGCACAATGGATTAGCAGTCCATCGCCTTAACCACTTGGCCGAGTGGCCACCTCGTCTGTACCTCACGTGCACCTTTATTGCATTTTACCAGAAAGTACTTTCAAACGATCACTTCAAAGTGTTCTTAATATGGTCTTCCGGTGAGTGCCGGCCTAACTAAGACGAGAGAGGGCCTGGAGTTCTGTGATATCCCAGGTGAATTGAAGAGGCAAAAAAAGCTATCCATAGATCAAGCTTACAATGTTTGAAACTTTGAAAGAGATGGGTTTCAAAACCACGTGAGCAGAGCACAAAGGATCAACAGTACATCGCCTTAAGCACTCAGCCACCTTGTCCATTGACTTAGAAAACTGTGACTGTGAATATTGCCAGGAGTTCTGTGATGTCTCGCGTGAATTTAAGAGGTAGCTATTTCCATCCATTGATGAAGCTGCATGATAATTGAAAGTCTGAAAAGATCGACGAGGATGGGATTCGAACCCACGCGTGCAGAGCACAATGGATTAGCAGTCCATCGTCTTAACCACTTGGCCACCTCGTCTGTACCTCACGTGCACCTTTATTGCATTTTACCAGAAAGTACTTTCAAACGATCACTTCAAAGTGTTCTTAATATGGTCTTCCGGTGAGTGCCGGCCTAACCAAGACGAGAGAGGGCCTGGAGTTCTGTGATATCCCAGGTGAATTGAAGAGGCAAAAAATGCTATCCATAGATCAAGCTTACAATGTTTGAAACTTTGAAAAAGATGGGTTTCAAACCCACGTGAGCAGAGCACAAAGGATCAACAGTACATCGCCTTAAGCACTCAGCCACCTTGTCCATTGACTTAGAAAACTGTGACTGTGAATATTGCCAGGAGTTCCGTGAGGTCTTGCGTGAATTTAAGAAGTAGGTAGTTTAATTCATTGATGATAATTGAAAGTCTGAAAACATCGACGAGGATGGGATTCGAACCCACGCGTGCAGAGCACAATGGATTAGCAGTCCATCGCCTTAACCACTCGGCCACCTCGTCTGTACCTCACGTGCACCTTTATTGCATTTTACCAGAAAGTACTTTCAAACGATCACTTCAAAGTGTTCTTAATATGGTCTTCCGGTGAGTGCCGGCCTAACCAAGACGAGAGAGGGCCTGGAGTTCTGTGATATCCCAGGTGAATTGAAGAGGCAAAAAATGCTATCCATAGATCAAGCTTAAAATGTTTGAAACAGATGGGTTTCAAACCCACTTGAGCAGAGCACAAAGGATCAACAGTACATCGCCTTAAGCCACCTCGTCCATTGACTAAGAAAACTGTGACTGTGAATATTGCCAGGAGTTCTGTGATGTTTGCGTGAATTTAAGAGGTAGCTATTTCAATCCATTGATGAAGCTGCATGATAATTGAAAGTCCGAAAACATCGACGAGGATGGGATTCGAACCCACGCGTGCAGAGCACAATGGATTAGCAGTCCATCGCCTTAACCACTCGGCCACCTGGTCAGTTGACTAAGAAAACGGTGGCTGTGAATATTGCCAGGAGTTTTGTGAGGTCTCGTGTGAATTTAAGAGGTAGGTAGTTTAATTCATTGATGATAATTGAAAGTCCGAAAACTTCGACGAGGATGGGATTCGAAACCACGCTTGCAGAGCACAAAGGATTAGCAGTACATCGCATTAAGCACTCAGCCACCTGACTAATAAAACTGTGACTCTGAATAAGGCCATGAGTTCCGTGATGTCTCACGTGAATTTAAGAGGTAGCTAGTCCAATCCATAGATGAAGCTGCATGATAATTGAAAATACGAAAACTTCGACGAGGATGGGATTCGAACCCACGCGTGCAGAGCACAATGGATTAGCAGTCCATCGCCTTAACCACTCGGCCACCTCGTCTGTACCTCATGTGCACCTTTATTGCATTCTACCAGAAAGTACTTTCAAACGATCACTTCAAAGTGTTCTTAATATGGTCTTCCGGTGAGTGCCGGCCTAACCAAGACGAGAGAGGGCCTAAAGTCAATGCTGAGTTCTGTGATATCCCAGGTGAATTGAAGAGGCAAATAATGCTATCCATAGATCAAGCTTACAATGTTTGAAACTTTGAAAAGGGTGGGTTTCAAACACACGCTTGCGGAGGACAACGGATTAGCAGTACATCGCATTAAGCACTCAGCCACCTCGTCCATACACTAAGAAAACAGCGACTGTGAATATTGCCAGGAGCTCTGTGATGTCTTGCGTGAATTTAAGAGGTCGCCATGTCAATCCATTGATGAAGCTGCATGATAATTGAAAGTACGAAATGTCCGACGAGGATGGGTTTCAAACCCACGTGTACAGAGCACAAAGGATCAGCAGTACATCGCCTTAAGCACTCAGCCACCTCGTCCAAAGCACTCAACCACCTCGTCCATTGACTAAGAAAACTGTGGCTGTGAATATTGCCAGGAGTTCGTGAGGTCTTGCGTGAATTTAAGAAGTAGGTAGTTTAATTCATTGATGATAATTGAAAGTCTGAAAACAGATGGGTTTCAAACCCACGTGAGAAGAGCACAAAGGATCAACAGTACATCGCCTTAAGCACTCAGCCACCTCGTCCATTGACTAAGAAAACTGTGACTGTGAATATTGCCAGGAGTTCTGTGATGTCTCGCGTGAATTTAAGAGGTAGCTATTTCCATCCATTGATGAAGCTGCATGATAATTGAAAGTCCGAAAACTTCGACGAGGATGGGATTCGAACCCACGCGTGGAGAGCACAATGGATTAGCAGTCAATCGCCCTTAACGACTCGGCCACCTGGTCAGTTGACTAAGAAAACGGTGGCTGTGAATATTGCCAGGAGTTTTGTGAGGTCTCGCGTGAATTTAAGAGGTAGGTAGTTTAATTCATTGATGATAATTGAAAGTCCGAAAACTTCGACGAGGATGGGATTCGAAACCACGCTTGCAGAGCACAAAGGATTAGCAGTACATCGCATTAAGCACTCAGCCACCTGACTAATAAAACTGTGACTCTGAATAAGGCCATGAGTTCCGTGATGTCTCACGTGAATTTAAGAGGTAGCTAGTCCAATCCATAGATGAAGCTGCATGATAATTGAAAATACGAAAACTTCGACGAGGATGGGATTCGAACCCACGCGTGCAGAGCACAATGGATTAGCAGTCCATCGCCTTAACCACTCGGCCACCTCGTCTGTACCTCATGTGCACCTTTATTGCATTCTACCAGAAAGTACTTTCAAACGATCACTTCAAAGTGTTCTTAATATGGTCTTCCGGTGAGTGCCGGCCTAACCAAGACGAGAGAGGGCCTAAAGTCAATGCTGGAGTTCTGTGATATCCCAGGTGAATTGAAGAGGCAAATAATGCTATCCATAGATCAAGCTTACAATGTTTGAAACTTTGAAAAGGGTGGGTTTCAAACACACGCTTGCGGAGGACAACGGATTAGCAGTACATCGCATTAAGCACTCAGCCACCTCGTCCATACACTAAGAAAACAGCGACTGTGAATATTGCCAGGAGCTCTGTGATGTCTTGCGTGAATTTAAGAGGTCGCCATGTCAATCCATTGATGAAGCTGCATGATAATTGAAAGTACGAAATGTCCGACGAGGATGGGTTTCAAACCCACGTGTACAGAGCACAAAGGATCAGCAGTACATCGCCTTAAGCACTCAGCCACCTCGTCCAAAGCACTCAACCACCTCGTCCAAAGCACTCAACAACCTCGTCCATTGACTAAGAAAACTATGGCGGTGAATATTGCCAGGAGTTCCGTGAGGTCTTGTGTGAATTTAAGAAGTAGGTAGTTTAATTCATTGATGATAATTGAAAGTCTGAAAACATCGACGAGGATGGGATTCGAACTCACGTGTGCAGAGCACAATGGATTAGCAGTCCATCGCCTTAACCACTCGGCCACCTCGTCTGTACATCACGTGCACCTTTATTGCATTTTACCAGAAAGTACTTTCAAACGATCACTTCAAAGTGTTCTTAATATGGTCTTCCGGTGAGTGCCGGCCTAACCAAGACGAGAGAGGGCCTGGAGTTCTGTGATATCCCAGGTGAATTGAAGAGGCAAAAAATGCTATCCATAGATCAAGCTTACAATGTTTGAAACTTTGAAAAAGATGGGTTTCAAACCCACGTGAGCAGAGCACAAAGGATCAACAGTACATCGCCTTAAGCACTCAGCCACCTTGTCCATTGACTAAGAAAACTGTGACTGTGAATATTGCCAGGAGTTCTGTGATGTCTCGCGTGAATTTAAGAGGTAGCTATTTCCATCCATTGATGAAGCTGCATGATAATTGAATGTCCGAAAACTTCGACGAGGATGGGATTCGAACCCACGCGTGCAGAGCACAATGGATTAGCAGTCCATCGCCTTAACCACTCGGCCACCTCGTCTGTACCTCATGTGCACCTTTATTGCATTTTACCAGAAAGTACTTTCAAACGATCACTTCAAAGTGTTCTTAATATGGTCTTCCGGTGAGTGCCGGCCTAACCAAGACGAGAGAGGGCCTAAAGTCAATGCTGGAGTTCTGTGATATCCCAGGTGAATTGAAGAGGCAAAAAATGCTATCCATAGATCAAGCTTAAAATGTTTGAAACAGATGGGTTTCAAACCCACGTGAGCAGAGCACAAAGGATCAACAGTACATCGCCTTAAGCCACCTCGTCCAATGACTAAGAAAAACTGTGACTGTGAATATTGCCAGGAGTTCTGTGATGTTTGCGTGAATTTAAGAGGTAGCTATTTCAATCCATTGATGAAGCTGCATGATAATTGAAAGTCCGAAAACATCGACGAGGATGGGATTCGAACCCACGCGTGCAGAGCACAATGGATTAGCAGTCCATCGCCTTAACCACTGGCCGAGTGGCCACCTCGTCTGTACCTCACGTGCACCTTTATTGCATTTTACCAGAAAGTACTTTCAAACGATCACTTCAAAGTGTTCTTAATATGGTCTTCCGGTGAGTGCCGGCCTAACTAAGACGAGAGAGGGCCTGGAGTTCTGTGATATCCCAGGTGAATTGAAGAGGCAAAAAAAGCTATCCATAGATCAAGCTTACAATGTTTGAAACTTTGAAAGAGATGGGTTTCAAAACCACGTGAGCAGAGCACAAAGGATCAACAGTACATCGCCTTAAGCACTCAGCCACCTTGTCCATTGACTTAGAAAACTGTGACTGTGAATATTGCCAGGAGTTCTGTGATGTCTCGCGTGAATTTAAGAGGTAGCTATTTCCATCCATTGATGAAGCTGCATGATAATTGAAAGTCTGAAAAGATCGACGAGGATGGGATTCGAACCCACGCGTGCAGAGCACAATGGATTAGCAGTCCATCGTCTTAACCACTTGGCCACCTCGTCTGTACCTCACGTGCACCTTTATTGCATTTTACCAGAAAGTACTTTCAAACGATCACTTCAAAGTGTTCTTAATATGGTCTTCCGGTGAGTGCCGGCCTAACCAAGACGAGAGAGGGCCTGGAGTTCTGTGATATCCCAGGTGAATTGAAGAGGCAAATAATGCTATCCATAGATCAAGCTTACAATGTTTGAAACTTTGAAAAGGGTGGGTTTCAAACACACGCTTGCGGAGGACAACGGATTAGCAGTACATCGCATTAAGCACTCAGCCACCTCGTCCATACACTAAGAAAACAGCGACTGTGAATATTGCCAGGAGCTCTGTGATGTCTTGCGTGAATTTAAGAGGTCGCCATGTCAATCCATTGATGAAGCTGCATGATAATTGAAAGTACGAAATGTCCGACGAGGATGGGTTTCAAACCCACGTGTACAGAGCACAAAGGATCAGCAGTACATCGCCTTAAGCACTCAGCCACCTCGTCCAAAGCACTCAACCACCTCGTCCATTGACTACGAAAACTGTGGCTGTGAATATTGCCAGGAGTTCGTGAGGTCTTGCGTGAATTTAAGAAGTAGGTAGTTTACTTCATTGATGATAATTGAAAGTCTGAAAACAGATGGGTTTCAAACCCACGTGAGAAGAGCACAAAGGATCAACAGTACATCGCCTTAAGCACTCAGCCACCTCGTCCATTGACTAAGAAAACTGTGACTGTGAATATTGCCAGGAGTTCTGTGATGTTTGCGTGAATTTAAGAGGTAGCTATTTCAATCCATTGATGAAGCTGCATGATAATTGAAAGTCCGAAAACATCGACGAGGATGGGATTCGAACCCACGCGTGCAGAGCACAATGGATTAGCAGTCCATCGCCTTAACCACTCGGCCACCTCGTCTGTACCTCACGTGCACCTTTATTGCATTTTACCAGAAAGTACTTTCAAACGATCACTTCAAAGTGTTCTTAATATGGTCTTCCGGTGAGTGCCGGCCTAACCAAGACGAGAGAGGGCCTGGAGTTCTGTGATATCCCAGGTGAATTGAAGAGGCAAAAAATGCTATCCATAGATCAAGCTTACAATGTTTGAAACTTTGAAAGAGATGGGTTTCAAAACCACGTGAGCAGAGCACAAAGGATCAACAGTACATCGCCTTAAGCACTCAGCCACCTTGTCCATTGACTTAGAAAACTGTGACTGTGAATATTGCCAGGAGTTCTGTGATGTCTCGCGTGAATTTAAGAGGTAGCTATTTCCATCCATTGATGAAGCTGCATGATAATTGAAAGTCCGAAAACTTCGACGAGGATGGGATTTGAACCCACGCGTGCAGAGCACAATGGATTAGCAGTCCATCGCCTTAACCACTCGGCCACCTCGTCTGTACCTCACGTGCACCTTTATTGCATTTTACCAGAAAGTACTTTCAAACGATCACTTCAAAGTGTTCTTAATATGGTCTTCCGGTGAGTGCCGGCCTAACCAAGACGAGAGAGGGCCTAAAGTCAATGCTGGAGTTCTGTGATATCCCAGGTGAATTGAAGAGGCAAAAAATGCTATCCATAGATCAAGCTTAAAATGTTTGAAACAGATGGGTTTCAAACCCACGTGAGCAGAGCACAAAGGATCAACAGTACATCGCCTTAAGCCACCTCGTCCATTGACTAAGAAAACTGTGACTGTGAATATTGCCAGGAGTTCTGTGATGTTTGCGTGAATTTAAGAGGTAGCTATTTCAATCCATTGATGAAGCTGCATGATAATTGAAAGTCCGAAAACATCGACGAGGATGGGATTCGAACCCACGCGTGCAGAGCACAATGGATTAGCAGTCCATCGCCTTAACCACTCGGCCACCTCGTCTGTACCTCACGTGCACCTTTATTGCATTTTACCAGAAAGTACTTTCAAACGATCACTTCAAAGTGTTCTTAATATGGTCTTCCGGTGAGTGCCGGCCTAACCAAGACGAGAGAGGGCCTAAAGTCAATGCTGGAGTTCTGTGATATCCCAGGTGAATTGAAGAGGCAAAAAATGCTATCCATAGATCAAGCTTAAAATGTTTGAAACAGATGGGTTTCAAACCCACGTGAGCAGAGCACAAAGGATCAACAGTACATCGCCTTAAGCCACCTCGTCCATTGACTAAGAAAACTGTGACTGTGAATATTGCCAGGAGTTCTGTGATGTTTGCGTGAATTTAAGAGGTAGCTATTTCAATCCATTGATGAAGCTGCATGATAATTGAAAGTCCGAAAACATCGACGAGGATGGGATTCGAACCCACGCGTGCAGAGCACAATGGATTAGCAGTCCATCGCCTTAACCACTCGGCCACCTCGTCTGTACCTCACGTGCACCTTTATTGCATTTTACCAGAAAGTACTTTCAAACGATCACTTCAAAGTGTTCTTAATATGGTCTTCCGGTGAGTGCCGGCCTAACCAAGACGAGAGAGGGCCTAAAGTCAATGCTGGAGTTCTGTGATATCCCAGGTGAATTGAAGAGGCAAAAAATGCTATCCATAGATCAAGCTTAAAATGTTTGAAACAGATGGGTTTCAAACCCACTTGAGCAGAGCACAAAGGATCAACAGTACATCGCCTTAAGCCACCTCGTCCATTGACTAAGAAAACTGTGACTGTGAATATTGCCAGGAGTTCTGTGATGTTTGCGTGAATTTAAGAGGTAGCTATTTCAATCCATTGATGAAGCTGCATGATAATTGAAAGTCCGAAAACATCGACGA
>CM051002.1:32245830-32257187 GCA_027704905.1 Muraenolepis orangiensis | reverse complement strand
ACAAACTACAGTTCTTCATTGTCTTTCCTCTTTTTATTAAAGATGTACATTATAGCGCAGACTCACCAATACCTCCAGAACCAGAACCTCTCACAAAGTATGAGATTGTTGTGTCGTTAAATAACAAGCTAGTGTCAAAATGTTTTAATACAATTACAAGTACTCGAGTGTATAGAAAGACATCAGAAAAATGTAATTTCACACCGCATGTCGTTACACCAGCATCAAGTATGCAAAGTAAAGCCTATCAAAAATAGAGTTCTTTAATATACACAAATGTGACTAACCGTTGTTAGTAATACGGTACACGTTTATAAGCTATACAAGATGTACTGTCAAGCAAAAGTTCCTTTTCCTGTGTCGCTTGTATTCAGACCTAGGTTTAGGCTGAAGCTTAGTCTGGAGCAGTGGTAAGGTTTGTGCACAAAACCATCTGTTTTAAATATATAACATGACATGAAAACATTCTTTCTTCCCCCACTTCAACAAAGCATGCGGTTAATTTGACTAATCTTACATTAAAATGTAATCAGGTTTTTTTGATCGGACTGTGTTTCAGAGTGGGAGGGGAAGTGGACATTTCAACCAATGATATCACTGCTGGGTCCTAATCTACTGTAGGTAACAGTAAGCAAGTGCTCTCGCTCGTCCATCTAATCCTGAACGATCAAATCACATCTCTCATTAGTTACTTATTATTATTACTTATTTTAAAGAAATTGAGGCTCAACAGATGATGTGTTTTATCATAGGACGAGTTAAAGACATCCTGATAGAAAACAAAATACCAAAGCCCAAGTTCTTATCTTATCGGTGCTTGCTCATATATAGGCATCTTGTACAGACATATGTGATGTTAACGTGTGTTTGTTTTGTATTGTGTGTGAGTGTTGCATAAAGGCAAGGCTTCCAACTACTAAATTCAACATTCAATTCTGTGCTGTGCCTGATGTGTTAAATAAGTCAGATTTTTTCTAAATGGGACACTTGAGGTGACATTTGAGGAAAGATGTAACATTATACAAATGTGCCCAAGGCAGAACAAACAAAAAAACAAACATCCAAAGACCTTAAAATAGAAAAAGTCCATTGGTCCAAATATTACTTGTAAATATCTTTAACACAGGAGACGGTCTGGTCCGTCCCTCCTTAGAGTCAGTAATGAGCCACTGGCACCAAAATGGCCTTCAATGATCAATAGTGAAGCCCTGAACACAACGCGTTATGCTCTGGTTGTTATAGATTATTGTCAAGTTTGAAGTGCAGTCCACTGTGCAACTATTTGAGTTTGCAGTTACAAGTTTTTGCGTGAATTGATGAATAATATAGAATCTTTAAAGCAAGTGATCACTAACTTATTGGTATGATAACCGATGGCCTACTGTTCTCTCACCCATGGACGATGATGAGAGTACAGAAGACTAATCTTAACCAGGGATGGGTTAGTTGACAGTAGGCTTACCTCAACACGGCAGTGCTAGCTTCAAGTATGCTAACCTTAGCTATACCTAACTTAAAGTAGGCTAATTTTAGCCATTGTAGCCACGGGTCGGTTTACAGTAAGTTAACTTTAGTTGTGTTTAAGTGTGCTACTGTAGGTACAGTTCCCGACCCCATGTGTGGCCTCTCTGCCCTGTGTGTGTGTGTGTGTGGGGGGGGGGGCAGCGTGGATCTAGAGGGAACCTTCTTCCGGAGCGTAGTGCCTCCTCACTCTGGCCTTGCGGCTCTCCTGCCTCAGCTTCAGCGCACGGAGCTTCTGCTGCCGGCGCTTCTCGCGGTACCACAGCTGCTCGCAGTACTCGTCCAGACTCAGGCTGTTGGAGCCGGCCATCAGCAGGTCCTTGTAGCTCCTGGAGGCCGCCTGCGGGGGTGAGCTCTGGTGCAGCCAGCCACTCCGGCCGGGGGGGTAGTGGGGGTGGGTGTGGAGGTGGGGCCCAGGGCCTCCGCTAACCACGGGGCCCGGGACGGGCAGGGCGGGCATCTGGACGGGGCTCTGGTTCTGGTGGTGGTGGTGACGGCCTGGCGAGAAGAGGCTGCGCTGGGGGATGATTTGGAGGCGGTAGCGGGCCAGCACCCGGCTGTAGGAGTGCTCATGGGCGGTGCAGGTGTAGACGCCCTGGTCGGCCAGCTCCAAGCGTTGGACCAGCAACCCTCGTTTGATGGGATGGGTGCGGTCATCGTCATGGGGAAGCTGAGAGGAGAGGAGGATGCAGAGAGAAAGAGAGAGAGAGATACAGAGAGATAGGTGTAGGGTAAGATAGGATGTGAGGGATGTGTTAATACCTGCCTTTAAAAAAAAATGATTCAGTTATTTATATGTATTAAATCTCTACTAATTCGATTTAGAAAGAAAAAACTAATGAAATAAAGAGATAAAGATTACTGAGAAAGGTTCCTCAGATATGTAAAGCCCTCCCTCTGTCCATGCAATCAGACATACAGGTCTGGGCTCACCTGTCTCTCCCCCTGTCCGGGTTTGGTATTCTGCTGGCTGTTCTGCTTGCTGTTCGTCTGGGGTTCTATGTTGTGGACGGTCCACCGGAGCTCCACCTGCGGTGTCTGGGCCACACACTCCAGGAAGGTGGAGTTCCCCTCCACACCGTACAGCACCTTGGTCTCCACAGAGTCGGACTCTAACGACGAGGATTGTAGCGCGTCATTTTATGGATGTCATGGTGATTGGTCGTATGGTTGTACTCCCACTACTGCCGATTAAAGTATAAAGGAGTTATTCTCACCATCGCCTGGCAATGGACACTGACTCCATGGATCTCCAAACTTCACATCCTGTCTCCTCGCTCGCCTGAAAACACACACAAGCACACACACACACACACACACACACACACACACAAGCACACACACATGCATGAACACACACACACACACACACACACATATGCGCTTGAACACACACACACACACACACACACACACACACACACACGCAGACACGCACGCACATGCACACATTTGTTACAATACAGCCAACACACGCTATATGTTGGAATGTTATGTTGTCTGTCTGTCATACCCCACACCCCCACTCTCTCTCTCTCTCCCCCATCTTTGCCTCCCCCTCCTGCCTCCCTCCCTCTCCCTGCTCCCCCCTCTCACCTGCGGCTGGTGGGTAGGGTCCTGGAGCAGGCCTGGCCGTCCCAGGAGCAATAGGGGTCTCTGGCCAGGCAGCAGGCAGCACAGTCCTGACCATAACGTCCACAGCGGTGGACTCCCAGCTGGACCACGCCCTCATTGCTGGATATATACAGCTGGTGCTGCAGTGGGGGACAGCGACATGGGGAGAGAGAAGGTGATGAAGGGGGGGACAGCGACATGGGGAGAGAGAAGGTGATGAAGGGGGGGACAGCGACATGGGGAGAGAGAAGGTGATGAAGGGGGGGACAGCGACATGGGGAGAGAGAAGGTGATGAAGGGGGGACAGCGACATGGGGAGAGAGAAGGTGATGAAGGGGGGGACAGCGACATGGGGAGAGAGAAGGTGATGAAGGGGGGGGGAGACAGACGAAGAGAGAGAATCATTTGCACTTCAGTATGTCAGGTATTCACCCTGCACATACCAGTTATATATCTAAGGCCAACTGTCCTACCCTTAAATACAGGCAGACACATGGACAAACAGACACAGACAGACAGTGCCTGCCTGTCTGTCTGTCTTTCTGTCCATGGCAGGCAGACACACAGGTAGGCAGGTACACAGACAGACAGGTGGGCAGGTAGACAGACAGACAGGTGGGCAGGTAGACAGACAGACCGGCAGGTAGACTGGCAGGTAGACAGCCAGGTGAAGAGACAGACAGACACAAAGGCAGACAGATGGAGAGACAGACAGACAGACAGACAGACAGACAGACAGACAGACAGACAGGTAGAAAGCCAGGCGAAGAGACAGACAGACACATAGGCAGACAGATGGAGAGACAGACATGTAGACAGATAAGACAGATAGACAGAAAGTCTTACCCTCTTGCTTGACATCTCCATACTGAGGATGGGTGAGGGGGTCTGAGGAGAAAACAAGAACATGAGGAACTATTCAAACAGTCATATGATGTACATTACTTTGTGTTTTAAATGGAAAGCGCCATATGTAATGTTTCATTTTTGAGTGTCAGTGTAAAGTGGTTGTAAGTAATATGATATGATATTTATTAGTATATATCAATTGATATGATATGATATGATATTATATTCATCATTATATTAATTTCAATGCAGTTATAGCATTGTGTAAATAAACTCTGAAAAATGTATAATCCCTTGCACCAAAATGTGCTACCGCATGTAACCTACAGGGGGTACTGTTGCTTGCTTCATGGTTTGAAAGAGACACATATGAAGATTGTTTTGTTTTCAGTAGTAAGATAATAAACCCATGAGCTGTTTAAGACAGAAAGATGGCCGAGAGAGAGAGTCTTTATTTTTCACGCCATCTCTCTGTCTCTCTTTCTCTCTCTCTCTCTTGCCCATCTTTCTGTCATAAACAGCTCATGGGTTTATAATCTTACTACTGAAGACAAACTAACTTCTAGAAAACAAACTAAATACTAACTAACCAACTAACTAACTGAACACCGAGCTGCTCAATACTGTTGTTGATTATCTGCTCCTTCCTGTTTCCTGTTTTCCTTACACCTTCGCTTTGCACTTAGCTTTACTCATAACCTGTCTCCTCCTTTCTTCTCCTCAAGCCCTCCTCACATCCTTTCCCCTCTTCCTCCTTTCTCCACTTCTCCTCTCCTCTCCTCCCCTCTCCTCCCCTCCCCTCTCCTCTCATCCTTTCCTCTCGTCTCTCACCCATTCTGCCCTCCCCCCTCCTCTCCTGTTCTCCTCCTCTATTAGACTATGGACCTTGGGAAATATGTGGCCTGTTATCTGTTTTTCCACTTTACAGAGTGTTGCCATCCGTTCCACTGGAAACAACCGTTGCATCACTCAGAGAGTCACGCAGGGTCTGTACTGGACCAGCCCTGGGAGATGCTAAAACGAGCGCTCCCATTCAAGCTTCCAGCGGATTTTGGCCACAAAAGGCCCTTTATCGCAGTGGAGGTTACAAGAGGGGTTAGCTTGTAATGGCGGTGGTCCAGATTGGGCCAGGGGGAGCAGCCGCAGGTGCGCAGCGGTCGGATAGAGATCTAATAGGGGAACGCAGCCCAGATGGGTGTTTCATGTGAGAACATTCTGGTTAAATCTCTGAGGCGGAGGAGAGCGTTAGTAGTAGTAGTATTAGCTGCCAAGGACGGGATGGACCACCAGGGAGACCCGGTGTAAACGTGTCCGATCATGAAAGCAGTTTTTAGGGGAAAGAGAGTGGACGTGTCCCTGATGTGTTTTAGCGTGGTACTTAGCATGTTCATGATATTACCACGGTGCTAAGAATGCTTAGTTCCTTAGTTCCTGAAGCATGGTGTTGATATTTTAACGATGTCCTTGCGTCCCGGGAGGATTAGCAGGGTATTAACTGGGTGTGTTGGATTTACGTGACGAGCACCCCTGGAACAACACAACACTAAGTAACAGATGGCAGGAGCAACCGTGTGTAGGGTGACCTGTGCACATGAATCAAACAGGAACTCACTGGCTAGGAGTGGCTAGGAGCTAGAGCTATCATCACGGATAATTAAGTTGTGTAATGATGTTGTCCACTACATTGGCTTTAATATTAAGGCTGTTAACAGACATAAAACAATATACATAAATCTTAAGTTAACAGCAGCTGGCTAACTAGCCCTATACCCACACACTGTATCAAATAAAGCTTTAACCTTAATAAGTCGACACCAAGATGCAACAAAAATATTACTTAAAGTGCTCTTTTAAAGGCATTGTACAAATGTTTTGGTATCGGGAATTTCCAAGAAACTCAAATACTCAGAAACAGACTGGACAGTTAAAAGTCAGTGTGTGTTGCAAGAGGAATTACTAAAGGAATTTGAATGAGGAAACTTTATTGACAGGTGTGCATGTCTGACCTGGAACAGTGTGAGTTCTTCTAGAATGATCTCCTCCGTGTGCCAGCTGTCCTTCATCACTGACACCGCCTTCAGCAGCCTGCCATCATCTGGAAAAGCACGGAAACATGCATGTCAGTACATACATATACATATTGTATATACATACACATTACACATTACACACACACACACACACACACACACACACACACACACACACTCATGTAGATACAAACATGCACACTCTAAAAAGTGTAACTTATGTGTTAGAAAGTGTGATTTAAAGGCTTGGGTTTCATTGTCCCTGCCAGCACTATTATCTGAATGACATCATATCCTATCTGTATGAAACACCCATACCTCACATGAGATGAGAGGAGAGAGTTGAGCAATGACACATTTTTTGGAGACGGTGACTACGGTAACTAGCCAAGACATTCTGTAGTGGTCACCTTAGTAACTGCTGAAGTTCGACTACTCACAAGATTTACACCCATTCAAACATAGTAAACCCTAAGCTTGTAAACAGGCAGTATTGACTACAATGAATCACACACACACACACACACACACACACACACACACACACACACACACACACACACACACACACACACACACACACACACATACTCAGAGCTACATTAGTTCTTCAGAATGTCAGGATGCTCCCAGGGAACTTAAAGAAACCCGCTGTGGGAATGTGTGTGTGTGTGTGTGTGTGTGTGTGTGTGTGTGTGTGTGTGTGTGTGTGTGTGTGTGTGTGTGTGTGTGTGTGTGTGTGTGTGTGTGTGTGGTGTGTGTGTGTGTGTGTGTGTGTGTGTGTGTGTGTGTGTGTGTGTGTGTGTGTGTGTGTGTGTGTGTGTGTGTGTGTGTGTGAGCAGACATGTGAGTTGGTTGCATGCAAGTCCCTGCCAAAGAAAATGAAAGCTTTTGCAGGACCGAGAAGGAAAAGGAAGAGCCCTTAAGAACACAAGAGAAGGGTCGTTACTTCAGGTCGGTTAGGGTTTAACTCCCAGTCTAAAGCTACTGGGTTAGATTCCCTCAACGTCCACTGTCTACCTGTAGGCATCCCTGAGCAAGATGCCCCCTATCCCCAACCTGCTCCTTAATGATGTCTAAGTCTCTTTGAATTAAATAGCATCTACCGAATTAACTGAAAATAGAAGATGGGCAGACCTGCAGTTGAACCTCCTGTTGAACCGCTGACCCCGCTGTCCCCCTCCCCCCAGGGTACTGGAGGGCTGGTGGGTCAGGATTTGAGAGGTCATTATCTGGGAGCCATCAAACCCAGGATCCTTGTCTGTGCAGTGTTTCATTTTATTACCATTTTGTGATATTTCGTGATATCTTTTTCTTCCCCCAGCCCTGTGGTCCGGTCGCTGGTTCCGCAGCATTCGTACAAGGACTACCAGGTTCAAGGACAGTTTTTAACCATAGGCAGTGAGCTACTGAACTGCTAGGAGTGCTGCCACTTATGATGCCAATCATAACATTGTCATCCATATTACATTACACTATCAAACACTACCATACTTTTTCTGTTTCTCAACAATTCAACATATGTTTATATCATCCATCAGTCACTTTATTGTTATTTGTATTGTGTATAGTATTGTTATAGTATAGTGTTGTATAGAATAAGTATAGTTCATAGTATAGTATATAGTGTTTAATTGTAGGACATTTATACTGCGGGAGGGAATTGGACTTTGTACTTGTTGCAAAGGGGCAATTAAAAATCTTTAATCTTAAATCTTGAATATTGATTAATATACAACAAAGTGCATCAATGCCATCAGATATATGGCATTGATGGTTTTTGTTTTTTGGGGGCATCTTGTACCAGGGTCTGCACTTCAGAAGAAACATTCATAGACTCATGTATGACCCTTGTATTGCTTTTATGATCAAAAGTATTAAAAGGTCATTATTCACCTACCAGGTGAAGTTAAATGATGCTGTGGAAACCACTGCCCAGGTCGACAGGACGCTAAAGGTATCTCTGACTGATCTTTAACCAGCTAGTGAATGTGGTCTCACTCAAGCACTTGAGTAAAACCCTTGAGAGGGCGTATCTAATGCAGGCTCATTAGCACAACATCCGTCAGCCTGCAAAACCGCCCAGAATCTTGTGACACCACACACACACACACACACACACACACACATCCTCGCCGTGGTTCTCATTGTTGTGAAAAATGAGAGAGAGGAGGCTCTTTGGGGCCGATGAATAACATCTAGCACTGAAAGATAAGATGAAAGACTCTGCTTGTGTCACACAATGCAGGCAACACAGTCTCCACTTGAGAAGGAGAGCATTGATCAGCCAGGTGAAGAGGAGCGGTGGATAAGGAGCTGGGGGGAGCCTCTCCTGGGGTGATATACCAGGCGGTTAGACCTGCTGTGGCCCCCGGCTCTGTCGTCGACCCCTCATTACCTCCTCCATCCATCACGCAGACACCATTAACCCTGACACCGCTGAAGAAGAGGAGGGGTAGGACTACACGCTGGAAGACTGCAGCACACACACACACACACACACACACACAGAAAGTGCACACACGCACACACACACACACGAACACGCACACACACACACACACACACACACACACACACACACACTGAAAGTGCACACACACACGCACACACACACACACACACACAGACAAACACATATACACACACACACACACTGAAAGTGCACGCACACACAGACATGCACACGCACACACACAGTACTGTAAGTACTTTTTTACAAAGCACACAAAACACATCTCGTCACCCAATCGGCAAGCAGACCTGCAGGCATCTCACACAGCGAGATGCCAGCCCTCACCCATACCTGCTCCTTAATGGCGTGCATCACTGTGTCTGCTCAACGACCAGAGTCATCTTGCAGAAACCATACTCCCCCCTCCCCCCTCCATCTCACCTGTGCCCAGGTGCAGGACGTCGTAGGGCCCCTCGTCCGTGTCCACGCGGTCCACCGCCACCTTTCGGAGGCAGTAGGGGGCGCTGGTGAGCGTGAGCACGGGCCGGTTCCCCAGGGGAAGAATGGGCTCCCACATCAGCTGGTGCTGCCTCATGAAGCTCACCACATCGTCGGGCAGGTCCCGCGTGGACCTGTAGAGGGCGTCGTAGGTCTCGCTGGGGCACTGGGGGAGAGGAGGGAGGGAGAAAGAGGAGAGAGAGGGTGGAGATGGGTGGAGGGAGGGAGAGGGAGGGAGAGGGAGGGAGAGAGGGTAGAGATGGGTGGAGGGAGGGGAAGGGAGGGGGGAGGGAGGGAGGGGACGGGAGGGGGGAGGGAGGGAGAAAGAGGAGAGAGAGGGTAGAGATGGGTGGAGGGAGAGGGAGGAAGGGGAAGGGAGGAAAAAAGAGGAGAGAGAGGGTAGAGATGGGTGGAGGGAGAGGGAGGGAGGGGGAGGGAGGGAGGGATGGGTGGAGGGAGAGAGAGGAGAGAGGGTGGGGATTTGTGGAGGGAGGGAGGGGGTAGGGAGGGAGGGATAAAAGAGAAGAAAAGATGGAAGATGGACAGATGAGATGATCACCAGGGTTTTGAGGTGGAGTCCAAGAGCCAAGAGTCTCTCTGGGATAATTAGGGAACCTGAACCCACTGGCATGTTCCGCATGGGGAGCAGGATACTGACATGTGATTAAACGTGTGACATGAGGGGAGAGAACAGGTGGTAATGAGGTGTGTGTGATGAGGTCCAGTGTGAGGTTGAAAAGTTATGGCAGAGGTCCTTATCTTCCATGTGCGATTACTCTCCTCTGTAATTATTCTGACAAAACTCTCTCTCTCTCTGGCTCTCTGGCTCTCTCGCCCTCCCTCTTACACACACACTCACACTCTGATTTGGTTGACCTCACTAGCAATCAACCACATAATGCACACACACATAATGCACATGACATAGACACACTTTCAGACAAACACACACATTTTCACACACACACACACACACACATTTACACACACACACACACACATATTTACATAGACACACACATTTACACACACACACGCGCGCGCGTGCGTGTGTGTGCAACCAACCACTTCAAACTTAACATCAAGGATTCCCCGAATGGGACGATAAAACAACACACACACACACACGCACACCACACACACACACACACACCACACACACACACACACACACACACACACACACACACACATAAACCAAGAGCTGAAGTTATGAGAGGGTTAATCTAGTTCTAGAAAGCCTCTGCCTTTTCTTGAAAACTTCAACCTGTCAGTGTGTGTGTGTGTGTGTGTGTGTGTGTGTGTGTGTGTGTGTGTGTGTGTGTGTGTGTGTGTGTGTGTGTGTGTGGACCCACAGTGCCAGGTCTGGGGTAGGTACAGTGTGTATGTGTGTGTGTGTGTGTGTGTGTGTATGTGTGTGTGTATGTGTGTGTGTGTGTCTGCGTGTGTGAGTGTGAGTGTGAGTGTGAGTGTGTGTGTGTGTGTGTGTGTGTGTGTGTGTGTGTGTGTGTGTGTGTGTGTGTGTGTGTGTGTGTGTGTGTGTGTGTGTGTGTGTGTGTGTGTGTGTGTGTGAGTGTGTGTGTGTGTGGACCCACAGTGCCAGGTCTTGGGTAGGGGATGCGACCTCTGAACTCCTGCCAGCGGTAGTCTGGTCCGTCCTTGTGGGCGAACGGGCCGTTGAACGCAGCCCGGATAGAAGCCATGGAGTACACACACACCGCCGAGCCACGGAACACAGCACTGGGGGGGAGAGAGACAGAGAGAGAGAGAGAGAGAGAGAGAGAGAGAGAGAGAGAGAGAGAGAGAGAGAGAGAGAGAGAGGAGAGAGAGAGAGAGGAGAGAGAGGGAGAGAGAGAGAGAGAGGGAGAGAGAGGAGAGAGAGGGAGAGAGAGAGAGAGAGAGAGAGAGGGAGAGGAGAGAGAGAGAGAGAGAGAGGAGAGAGAGAGAGAGAGAGAGAGAGAGAGAGAGAGAAAGGAAGTGTGTGTGTTTAGACAGAGCAGGGTTATAATAACACAGCCAGTCGTGCCTCTTCCCCTCTGACCCCCGGTGACCCCCTGTCCCTGACCTCTTTCTGTCTCCTCACCCCAGGGTGCTCTGCTCTGGGTGTGGACCTGAGGAAGGCCTGGGACAGCTCTAGATGGGTGAGCTTCCTCTCTCTCAGCCTGTCTGTCTATCTGTCTGATTATCTGTCTATCTGTCTGTCTGTATCTCTCTCTCTCTCTCCCTCTCTCTCTCTCTCTCTCTCTCTCTCTCTCTCTCTCTCTCTCTCTCTCTCTCTCTCTCTCTCTCTCTCTCTCTCTCTCTCTCTCTCTCTCTCTCTCTCTCTCTCTCTCTGTCTATCTCTATGTATGTCTGTCTGAATGTCTCTCTGTATGCCTGACTGTCTGCCT
>CM051002.1:32230830-32240830 GCA_027704905.1 Muraenolepis orangiensis | reverse complement strand
ACATAGATAGAGTTACCTATAGGCCAGTAGATCTATTCGAGAACACATACATAGAGTTTCCTAAAGGCCAGTAGATCTATTCTAGAACACATAGATAGAGTTACCTAAAGGCCAGTAGATCTAGAACACATAGATAGAGTTACCTAAAGGCCAGTAGATCTATTCTAGAACACATAGATAGAGTTACCTAAAGGCCAGTATATCTATTCTAGAACACATAGATAGAGTTACCTATAGGCCAGTAGATCTATTCTAGAACACATAGATAGAGTTACCTAAAGGCCAGTAGATCTAGAACACAAAGATACAGTTACCTACAGGCCAGTAGATCTAGAACACATACACATACACATACATAATCGACTGTATCTATAGAACAAATAGATCCAGTAGATCTAGAAAGAAAAAATGCAAGATCTATTACATGACATATTAAGGTCGATGTTTGTGATGTCATAGCTTACTGTGCGTGTGGGGAGGTCCAAGCTGTCAGACTTCAGGAGGTATATGTGGTCTTTCCCACCAACCAATAGCCATCCTCGGTCCTCGTCCAATAGCAGGGCCTGGTACCCCCCACTGACCCCGCCCTCCCAGAACACTGCTGAGCCGTTCCTGAGGTCTGGGAAAGAGATGCAAAGGAAATTATGCAACAAAAAAAGTAAACAGAAATCTGGTCTGGGTTATCGAGGTGTGCATTAAGCATCAGGAAAAAATCTTTCCAAGACAAAGTTTATGAATGGACTTTGAGATGTATATTTACATATATTCTCCTGACAAGATATTCGGTTAGTGTGTGTCGGTTAGCCCTTTGTGATATGTTATGGTTATTTTAAGTTCTTAGATCCTGTTGACCATCGCTTTGAGTGAGTCTTATTTTGGTTAGCCTTGGCTGCCCCTCTCCTTCCTTTCTGGTAAGTGTCTTGTAGGGTTTTTACAGGCGAACATTCACTTGACCCCTGGTTCCCTTTAGTCCTGAACACTTCCTCTCTGTCCCTTGCGCTGATGCCGAGGTGACCTGCTGTTCCCTATGCTCCTCAACACTCAAGGAAGAAGGAAAGTTGAAGAATGTCAAACTCTAGAATGCAAAACACTCAAAAGGAAGAAGATGGGTGAATGATGGCTGAAGAGGAGGATGGGTGACGGATAATGTATGGATGATGGAGGATGGACAGAAGATGCCCTGCTTCCTGTTTAGATATTTGTCTAGAAATGTACAGTACAGGTCGCCTCACAACCAGAAGGTTGCTGGTTTGATCCCCGCCTCCTCCTAGCAAAAACTGTCGAGGTGTCCTTGAGGAAGACACCCTAACTCTAACTGGTCCCTGGGCACTGTATAAATAGCTGCCCACTGCTCCTAATACTAGGATGGGTTAAATGCAGAGAATGCATTTCACTGTATGTTTACATGTATGTGACCAATAAAGAGGACTCAATTAGTTTCTTGTGATAGATACAACGCCTTGTATAATGACTCAATTACAACTCATCTATCAGCACTCCTTCATATGTCCACAGCTGTTCTGGATCCAGAACCCTGCAGTAGGATTCACACACCACTGTTCCAGATGGACAACTACCTTTTAATGGGCTGCCGGTCTTCACAGGAAACGCTGCATTTACACAACCTTCCACTACGGTGTACTGGAAGGTACGGCGCACAAAGCATTGATTAATTGCAGCTAATGAACCGTGAAATTGTACAACCCTGCAAACTCCAGTCCCATGTGTCTGAACCTGGATAGCATGTCATGAAGCCAACATGAAGTGGAGACCAAACTGGCCAGACTAAAACCAGCTGGCACAAACCAGCTACAGCTGGTTGTGTTCAGTCAAAAATACCAAAATATGATAACTGTACTCCTTACAACTACACTGTCCACATGAAATATCTGTGAATTTTATAATTTTATTTTGTGTACATGTCATTTCCTTCTTGTCACCTATATTTTTCTATAGTTTGTATGGCCTTTCACTATTTTCACTATTATGTATTTGATTTGACAGTTTCACATATTCCTTTTATGTGAATGACCAGATTGCTCCTGCATGCATCTGTTTACCATCCAGTTTTATACATTCATATGATATAATGATATAACGTACAGTATAGAAGCTACTGAGCGCCTGCTAGCCTAGGACCTTATAGGCCGGTGTGCTAATGGTGGTGTATGTACGTAAAAAGAAACATACTATAAACTTTATATTAATATGTATAATAAGATGTAAGTAACAGCTGTTCTTATAGGCCAGTATGCAGGTGGTGTATTTTAAAAGAAACATACCATAAAGTACTCATACAGTCAGATGTAAAGCAAGCAGCTGTATGAGAGTAACAGTCTTATAGGCTGACGTACTATAACGTGTATCCAGTAAGATGTAAAGCTGTAAGCAAGTAGAGAGTAACAGTCTTATAGGCTGACGTACTATAACGTGTATCCAGTAGGATGTAAAGCTGTAAGCAAGTGTATTATAGGCTGGTGCAGCTGCTGTCTTCAGCTTCATTGACTCTGCAGTGAGTTTCGTAGCTCAACGGTCCATTTCCCTCCAAGTTGATTCTCATTACTTCTGATTGGCCACCAATGATCCGGATTATGTGTGATTGGTCAATGACAAAGGGTCACGACCCCTTTCTTTTCTTCACTCAGCGCTTTGGTGTGTTGTTGCGGTGCAAGTGTGTGTGCGTGTGTGTGTGTGTGTGTGTGTGTGTGTGTGTGTGTGTGTGTGTGTGTGTGTGTGTGTGTGTGTGTGTGTGTGTGTGTGTGTGTGTGTGTGTGTGTGTGTGTGTGTGTGTGTGTGTGTGTGTGTGTGTGTGTGTGTGTGTGTGTGTGTGTGTGTGTGTGTGCGTGCGTGTGTGTGTGTGTGTGTAAAGTTGGGATTATGAGAGGGGAAAGGTGAACAGGTCAAGAGGATATAATTACAGGTCACCATGGAGACGTTCTCCAAAGGATGGAGAAGTGCTATAAGATGATTGGTTGATCTGCTGACCACCCACTGACCACCCCTGTTTCACCTGGACGACCACGGGATTTCATCTGACCTAAACAATGAGAGTAGAAGAGATGTGTGCAGTGATAGATATATAGATGATACACAGTGCTTTTGTGTGTGTGTGTGTGTGTGTGTGTGTGTGTGTGTGTGTGTGTGTGTGTGTGTGTGTGTGTGTGTGTGTGTGTGTGTGTGTGTGTGTGTGTGTGTGTGTGTGTGTGTGTGTGTGTGAGTTGTAATGCCAAGAGTTGGTCAGCTTTAATAACCTCATACACACACACACACAAACACACGTGCAGTCACACACACACACACACACATGCGTGCATGGACACACACACACACACACACACACACACACACACACACACACACACACACACACACACACACACACACACACACACAAATCCACACACACACACAACAACTGGGTCTGTTCAATGTCCTGAGTTTTGACTACTTTGATCTCAAGTCCTGCCCCTCATTCCCTCAAATACGTCAACATCTTTACTAATGATGTTTCCACTCATCGACAATATAACTATTTGATGTGTTTATTGTTAAACTTCATGATCACATTCAGGCCAACCAGTGACGACTTCAACCGACAAATTAGTATCCAGCATTCCATTCCAATGTTGTGTATCAGTCTGCCAGCTCTATCTTTGATTGACAGGTGGTTCACCCAAAGGGAGCGGGAGGAGAGGGCGGGCTCTGGCAGATAGAAATGTGTGGTTTAGATAGGAAATGAGGGATTTCTCTCCTGTCTGTTCTGTGTCGTGTCTCTCTATATCTCTGACAGCTGCGGTGTTGAATACCAAGCCCATCTCAACACAGTGGCAACAAGATAACCTTCATTTTACACATACATACATACGAAGACACACCACCACACACACACACACACACACACACACACACACACACACACACACACACTCACAAACAGACAGACACACACACAAAAGCCGTGAAAGACCTCAACAGCAACTTGGTGGGGGGGGGGGGGGTCTCTGGGAATGTATTTTAAAAGCTTACTATGTCCAGAATTCATTATCAAATATGAATAGACTACACAGCTTCAGTGTGTCCGAGTAGCGTAACACACACACACACACACACACACACACACACACACACACACACGCACACACACACACACACAAATAAGCACACATGCCTGAATACAAACGCACACACACACACACACACACACACAAACACTCACACACACACATGCGTGCCATATGATTGTCCCACACAGCTATATGAAAGATGTGTAAAAGATGGACAACACCGGTCTGGTTGACCAAACCATCAGAACGTCTCTTCTAGCTTCACTAAAAACATCTGTTTCAATACAATGTGTAAAAATGACTTTGTTGTGCCCATCTAGCCGAAGAGCATTTCCCGTAATATGGTCATTGTGAAATAACATTAACAGTACTTCACTGTTAATGTTATTTCACAAACTCTGTACCGTCACACATTGATTCCAGGAGACCAAAGAGCTACATTGCTATTGTTTACATCCGTGCGCGGCGCCGTACCGCTACACGCTCTTGGGCAGAATAGGTAGCAAGGAAGTGATTTGACCAATGATCCGGGATGCTTTAGTGCAGCCAGGGGAGAGACGTCACCATGGTCTGATCACCCAGACCCCTTTAAGTTCTGCTGGAGTTATCTCCAGAACAATGGCGATCATCTCCATTAGGGGTGGAGGACTACCACGAATAGTAGTAAAATAGCAAAAGAAAATTGCGTTTGCGTCTTCATTCAGAGCTCACGCTACTTCAACCAACCGACTCGTATGTCATATGTTATTGCAGTTTTCAGTGCAACCATGTAGAAACAACATGTGTCTTCTGGGAACTACACACAATTCATCTGGAAACAGTTTGTTTATTATATTGTTTTGCCATGGCTTTATATAAAAACAAGCTATAAACCTACTTTTGGGAGAAGCTAGGGTGGAGTTTGTTTTCGTTAGGGTGGCGTTTCAAACCATAAATTGTTTTAGGTCAAATATGAACATTGTTCTGATGGGAGTAACGTTTCCAGCTTGCGGTTGTGGCAAAACGGAAGAATTCAAATGTAGATTTGATCCACGTTTGCATATTGGAGTCCTGGCTTACTACTCCAGAGTAACTGATCTGGACAGATGACCAAACATGGTCATCTGTTAGAACTGAACTTCCTGTGTTAGGTCACTTCCACCCCAAACACCCAGAACAACCTCATGGTAGTCACCTGATATCACAACACTGACACGAGGAAATACTTCTGAAGGCTGCACGTTTGGGAGTTGTTGTTATGGTAACGTGAGCAGGATATAGAATATCCCATAATTCCTGTTGCGGTCAGGAACTGAAACGCGGATGTTTGTTTTCACAGTGAAGTCAGGTAGCACTTACCCTCCCACACACACACACAGGTATGCACACACACACACACACACACACACACACACACACACACACACACACACACACACACACACACACACTCACTCTCCACACACAACTGTGTTTATTTGACATAAGGGTCAGGATAGTGTGGTGGTTAAGGTGTTTGACTCCCAAGAGGAAGGAACTGGGTTCGATATCCAATGTCCACGGTGTACCTGTAGACATCTCTGGGCAGCATGTCGAGGTGTGTGCAAACAGTTTCACAACTGCCAGCAGTCAGCAAGCCGGTGGAAGATAAACAGATGTGTGTGTGTGAAAACGTGCTAATCAGAGCAATATCAACAGGTAGGCTTGTGGGAGTTGGTTTTAAAACAGGATCAGGTAGCCGGCTGTATCCTGACACCGGTCTGAGGTCAAGATGAATGGGCCACTCACAACCACCAACAACCGGCGCGGTGGAGTGTTTACGTTGACCTGAGAGCTTAACAGGGTATGACTGCTGTCTTTGTGTTTTTTATGCTATTTTCGTTTTTCTTTGCTAATTTCTCACTATCACCTCTAACCCTGTCACCAACTGTGTTAAACTAATTACAATTTCCACAATTCCAGCAACTTCACATCAGTTAATATAAATACTTACCATACCAACAATATTTGGTGGGAGGGAAAATAACCCAAAACCGTGTTTGTTCCCTTCTAACAGAGAGGTGATCAACACAGGGGAATAGAACCCCACAACCCAAGCAAGGATGCCATGACAGGTATAGGCTGTTGACGTTAGGGGATCGGGCCCAGATCCCTTTTTAGCTGGGAGTGGAGCAGCCTGAGTCCTACCCTCTAATGCGTGGTTGTACTGCTGAAGAAGACCGCGTTTAGCAGGAGAGGACCAGGGCAGAAGACAGATGTCTCCCGTAGTCTGGGTTTTACAGCAGGCATCGAATGATGATGTATTTACCAAACAGAGAGAATGGATACACGGGGAGAAAAGAGAAAGAGACTAACTCTCATGTCTGTATATCTGTCTGTGTATCTCTGTATATGTTGTTGTGTCATGTGTGTGTGTGTGTGTGTGTGTGCGTGTGTGCGTGTGTGTGTGTGTGTGTGTTCACCACTGTTTGTATTACACTTTCCTACACTTTACATAAGACGTCATCGCACTCGTACTAATTATTTAAATGTTTATGTTGAACCCTGTCTGAGAAGGGCATGGAAAGTATGTGTGTGTGTGTGTGTGTGTGTGTGTGTGTGTGTGTGTGTGTGTGTGTGTGTGTGCATATTCGTGCCTGCGTGTGTTTACGTCTGTGGTCTCATGCTCAAGTGTGTATGGAGTCTATATCTGTGTGTGTGTGTGTGTGTGTGTGTGTGTGTGTGTGTGTGTGTGTGTGTGTGTGTGTGTGTGTGTTAGGCTATGCATGTGTGTGTGTGTGTGACACACATGTACAAACATCTGCATGTATGCTAGTCGCAAACATTTGTGTTTATGTGTGTCGGTGTATGTATGTGTTTGTGTTTGTGTGTGTGTGTGTGTGTGTGTGTGTGTGTGTGTGTGTGTGTGTGTAGAGAGGCTACAGCGTCAAAGAGGACATTATTGATACAATGACACGACACTTAGTAGTGCATCCCAATGCGGGGCAGCAAACCACCATTGTTGTCATCACCTGCACGACCTCTCATAGGCTAATGGTGTGAGCGTAGGAGTGTGTTCCTTCTCAAGGTTCTCCCCCCCTCCCACCCCTCTGGTTCTGGAGGGTTCTCTCCCTGCCTGCTGAGGGTCCGTAGAGACTGCAACGAGGAGGGAGGTTGGGTAAATAAACTCTTCATCTGCCTGACTGGAAGCAGATGCTTCGAGGATGAGGAAGGTGAGATGAGGTGCGCTAGCGAGGGTGAAGGCTGTTGGTTTCAAAGCCTCATGTTTCACTTCCTGTTCCCATGTTCACTTCCTGTGTGGCGTTAGTAGGAGAGCAGAAGGTCTGTGTTGTCGTGGGGACTACAGGTGACATCTGAAGGTCACAAACCCAGGCTGTGTGTGTGTGATTGTTAGTGTTTGTGGTGTGTGTGTGTGTGTGTGTGTGTGTGTGTGTGTGTGTGTGTGTGTGTGTGTGTGTGTGTGTGTGTGTGTGAGTGTGTGTGCTTGTATGTGCGTTAGTGCATGTATTACTGTGTTTTCTCTGTGCTTTTAATGTGTGTGCGTGTGTGTGCACAGTTGTGATACTGTGTGTTAGTGTGCTTGTGTCTCTGTGTGTGTGTGTGTGTGTGTGTATGTGTGCGTGTGTGTGAGTGTGTGTGTTACTGTGTGTGTGTGTGTGTGTGTGTGTGTGTTTCTGCGTGTTATTGTGCTGTCTAGTTCTATAGAGTAATTAGTACCTTAATCACTTTCTAACTTCCCCTCCCTCAGTGTGTGAAGGATGGTGTGAACTGTGCTAAAAATATTGATTCTATCCTCATTTAGAAGCAAAGAGTAGCGCTTTGATCCGTCTCCAACTCCCCGTCACATTCCCCTCACTGCTGTTCCTCAGCTGTAATGGACTGTACATGACGCACACACTGTGTGTGTGTGTGTGTGTGTGTGTGTGTGTGTGTGTGTGTGTGTGTGTGTGTGTGTGTGTGTGTGTGTGTGTGTGTGTGTGTGTGTGTGTGTGTGTGTGTGTGTGTGTGTGTGTGTGTGTGTGTTTATCTGTGTGTGTTTCTCTGTGTGTGAAAATAACAGAAAGAGAGAGGTAGACATATGAAAAAAGAGAGAGACAGAGAGAGAGAGAGAGAGACAGAGAGAGAGGTAGAAACATAACAAAAGAGAGAGAGATAGGAGAAGGGAGAGAGAGAGAGAGAGAGAGAGAGAGAGAGAGAGAGAGAGAGAGAGAGAGAGAGAGAGAGACCGAGAGAGAGAGAGAGAGAGAGAGAGAGAGAGAGAGAGAGAGAGAGACCGAGAGAGAGAGAGAGAGAGAGAGAGAGAGAGAGAGAGAGAGAGAGAGAGAGAGAGAGAGACCGAGAGATGGAGAGAAAGCTTAGCTGTGTGTGTGTGTGTGTGTGTGTGTGTGTGTGTGTGTGTGTGTGTGTGTGTGTGTGTGTGTGTGTGTGTGTGTGTGTGTGTGTGTGTGTGTGTGTGTGTGTGTGTGTGTCTGTTACAGTGCCCTGTGTCCAGCTGCTGACGTAGGATTACACCAGAAATATACCTTCTCCCAGGAGGTCACATAGGGTCACGTGGACACCAGCTCCTCCTGACCCTCAACATGACATATCATGATAGACTGGACCCAGATGGACATTCCTACTGCTTCTATGAATATAGCCTCTGTGTCTCAGTCATTCCCTCTCCTTCTCTCTCTCTCTCTCTCTCTCTCTCTCTCTCTCTCTCTCTCTCTCTCTCTCTCTCTCTCTCTCTCTCTCTCTCTCTCTCTCTCTCTCCCTCTGCCCCTCCATGGGGTTAATACGGTACAGTACATCAAACAAACCCACTTGGTTACTTGCTTGCATTTATATACTTGTATTTCATGGTTGTAACTGTGGGCACCATGCCAGCACCCTACATGGACTCGTCTCAAGAGTACACTGAGTTGAATCCATGCATCTTCACTAATACTCTAGGGGCCGTTTTATTTCAAGGGGAAATTTATCTTCTCTGATGAGCACACACAAAACAACTTGTGAACCAAAAAATAGATGGGCAGTAAAATCTCCGGCCATCTATGATTCAACGGTTCTGTCAACGTGTTCAGTGTCACACATATTCACACATTCACACCGTACCTTGTTATGATAAGCCCTGCAGTCTGCCACCAGTTACCAACCCCCTAACCAACCCCACCCCCCTTCCCTCACGCATCTCAGGAGATGACCTTGGGGTTCACATCACAGCTCATCTCTCATGGATACGATAGCAGCAGTAGGAGCCAAGAACTGTCTTCCTCATCACCCTCTGCACCGCATCCCTCAGTCATGCCCCACAGGTTAGAAGACACTACAATTTGTATTTGCCATATGCAACAAGTGGAATGAAATGGAATTCTTACTCCCCATTCCCTCCCGCAGTATGAATTTTCTAAAACACTATACTAAAAAGAACAATAAAGTGACTGATATGTACATGTGATGAATTGTGCGAAAGCATTTAAAAAGCACTTTAAAGTGCCAGTAGTGCAGCAGCATCATGCGTACAATGCAGTACAACTAACTGCTGTTACTGTACTGTTGATGAAGGACACTCAATAATAATAATTATTAAAATTTGTCAGTGTACAGGAAAAAAAATTCTCTGCATTTAACACATCCTAGTATTAGGAGCAGTGGTGAGTTATTTATACAGCGGGGAGCAGTTAGGTTAGGGTGTCTTCCTCAAGGACACCTCGACAGTTATTTTGCTAGGAGGAGCCGGGGATCGAACCAGCAACCTTCCGGTTCTGAGGCAACCGCTCTACCTCCTGAGCTATACTGCCACCCTAAGTTCTGTAAGGCAAGTCTAAACCTAGCTCTACACAGAGAGTGAGATGTCCTCCGAGGAACACGTTGGGGAAATGACCACAATTCCCAAGATTCATTGCTTTCCCCGACCTATGACCTTAACTACGCCAAACTCGTACCTTAACTTAAGGCAATTTAACTTAATACAT